>CM032891.1:24379650-24719650 GCA_019176425.1 Megalops atlanticus | reverse complement strand
CATTATTAGCATAACAACAGCACTAATCCTGCCTCATTGCTAGACAGTAATTAAGATGTGTTCCCAGTCAGAAACTTGATCCCAAGCCATGTTAAAGATATTGTATCAAACCCAGTGTGTGTTTGTGTGTGCATGCCTTCTTGTATTTTATCGATAGTATGCAACTGTCAAGGAGCGGAATGCGTCTGACTGCAGCGTTGCAGTTGTGGTTCAGGTTACAATGTCAGAGAGAGGGTCCCGAAACTGCAGTTTGATACTATAATTAACGCTCCCTTTCCCCCCTCCTTTTCCTTCTCTTTCGCCCACACTCCCTTCCTTTCCCATCTCAGTTACAGGTCAACTGGGCAAAATCAAAAACGCAATGCCGAAAGGGCAAATTCCCTAAGAGGTGGCCCTGTCAGTACACTTTGTAATTGAAGCTCCACAAATAAAAGGTCACATAAAATACAGCGCTGCTCCATAACAAACACCCTTTTGCATGAACGCAGAAAGCACATAGTCTGCCAGCTTGCTGACATGATGCACATCCAACTGAGAGAGATCACGGAGGATCATTTCAATGTGTTTAGTCTGTATGTAATGTGCAGTTTCTGTTATTTATCTCATGACACCTGTCATTTATAGGCTGAACAAGTTTTTGTACAGTTCTGCTGAATAACAGTTCATTTTTCCCTGATCTGAAATATAAATAAAATGCTGTTGTATTGGAAAGAGAAAGGTCTATAACACAGTAAAATCAATACATAGTTCTATATATTTCAGATTTGTTGTACATTTTTAACAGGCATTGAAACTGTCTTTTGGTTGAAAGTTTAAACTGTTTGTAAGTGTATCATGTATAGTTCGGCATTTTTATTTGTGATTTTACAATAATCCTGATTAGGATTAAATTTAGCAGTTCATGTCATTTAATTTTTTTGCCATTGTTTTGGTGAAAGTAAACAATTCTACAAAATGTATGGATAGCAGTTTTAAACACTGTGTTTTAGCAGTTTTATTGTCACCTTCAGGGATCTGGACCTGCGGTTTCACTGATCATAGCATTTATATTATAACAACTAGGCTAGATGAGGTGACTAGCTTCATTCACCTTTTCATCTATTGGTGTGCCTTTTTCCCTTGGGAATTTTCCTCACAAGATGAAGGGAAATGCAGTTAGGCAGCGATGTTTTCATCTTTTCAGGTTGTGGCATTACTCACCTTTGTCCTATGTTACTATTTGTATCATTTGCTGTAGTCTCACATCATCAAAGGTTGTTTCTCCCTTACTCTCCCTTACCTTCCCAACCCTCTTTTTTAAAGCTTTCATACGCATGTAATATTTCTTCCATGTGTTCACCTCCACTGTGCAGTATCTACATATTGTCAAAATGACTCTCTTCCTCTCTCTCTCCAGCTCTCTCTCAGCTCCCAACCCAACGGTTTTGTCTCCGGTTTTCCCCCATGGAGACAGGAGAATGGAAGTGAGGAGGCAGATTCACACCACCTGGAAAGGACTCTGCACCAGACACTACAGGAGGTCCTGAGAGAGATTGGGCTTCCCAAGACCCGGGAACATGGTGAAACCGTGCCAGGTACAGGGTACACAAAGTAACACCAAGTGATTCACACCAGACAAGACTGGAGCCTGCAATGTTTATTAAACATTATTTGTGAAGAGACACAAAGCTGAGAACAATGCTGTCCCTGCTTTACTTAATCTACAATTCTCTCTCTTTCTCTCTCACTTACTTTGCTCTGTCTCTCTTTCCTCTCTCTCCTCTTTCTGTATGTACAGATGAATGCTACTCAGAGGTCTGCATCTGTGTTTTGGGGTCCCCACTTCCCTATCTATCTCTCCTATTAGAGGCAGGGCAGATAAGCCCAGGTAAGAGCCCCGAAATTGCCCAGACAATGTGCCAACTACAACTTCCTAAAAAAACTCACAGCTTTCCCAAAAAAGCTCACAGCTATCATTTGCCTACATGCAGAGGAACCCAATTAAAATACAGTTTAAGACCCCAAATTTAGCATCATTTGCCTGAGCTGAGTAACCCAAATTTAGCCCACACACACACACACACACACACACTTACACACACAGTACTCAGTGGTACATTTCACATGATAATCATAGCTTTTTATTGATACAAGTAAGTTTTTTCTTAGACAAAGGGGTAGCCTTTCTTTACTCAAAACGTGGACACTTCACTATTGAAGGATGAGAGTGGACTTAACTGGTAAAAAGAGAAAGAAAAAATGGGAAGAAATGACAAAAAGTAGCTTTATCACTTAGGATCACACTGTCAATGTCAAAATTAAACAAATATTTCTCACAGCTTAAAAAATTATGGCATAGAAATGATATTTAGGGTACTTGCATTAAAAGTTATATTGACTGCAATTTGATATTTAGGCCAAAATGTCATTGAGCTTTTTCAAAGAAATTGTATTTCTATTTAAATATTTATTCTCTTAGTTTGTAATTCATACACATATCGTGGGCATGAAGGTGAATGATCACCAGAGAAGCCGTATATATATGGCTGGGATATTAGCCAAATATTTATTTAGGGATTGGGATGACAGGTATGCCATCTCCCGAGTTATGGGTTGGCAGGACATACCACACCCTATATACAGCATAGAGATTTTGAGATTGTGACCCTAAGGTCTGACTCATTACAGATATTAATGTCTGTGCCATCTAGCCTCATTTATACTTACTGAACTTGTATACAACCTCCCAGGGGCACACAAGCAACGCCTAACTTTAGAGCTTTTTCACTTTCTTACTTATCTTCTTCTTTTTCTTCTTCTCCTTCTTAGCTAGCTAAGCTCCTAACCAAAATTTGGTATTAATTCTAATATAAAAAAATAACTTCGACAGGAATCAAACATTTTCTAAAATACTTTCTCTAATTTCCACTTTATCAACAATGATGCCATATATGATAACTCACTATGGGTAACAAGGTCAAAAAGGCCTTAACATCTTCAGTCTAGATTTGCTATTAGCAAGGTAGCTAACTAGCTACTTACATCACTAGCTAATTCTATTTTCAGGTTAACTCATTAGCCATAGCAGTAGGGAGCTAAGATAGTGCTCAGTGGTCATAACGTCTGGAGACAAGGTTTTTAATACTGACAGTTTATTTAGAAACAATCCTCTGGTACAGAAATACTGTCCATTTACAAAAGGCTCTGCAACTCCAAGAGATCACTTGATTTGAATTTACAGATAAAAGGAATCTGAATTTAGGTAAAGCAGGAAGAAAAATAATATCCATTTCAATTAGCACAAACATTTTCTTTGGGTTTCTTTTCTTAATATTGGCAGATTCTGGCACTGAACTGAATAGATAAAAGTACACAGGATCAAATTACACAAAAAATTTAGGAAACACTGGATAGGTTGGCTTTGGAGTAGTGCTTCATCTTGATATAAATGTAATGGCAGACATATTTTTTCAAATTTTCTACTGAACTCTAGAAAAAAAAAAACGTTTGGTGCATGTGAGTAACTTGCCATTTTCACACTCTGAAAGCATAATTTGTGTTGATATACAATATATTCCACAATATTCAACAATATTCCACATCTCATCACAACTTCAGCAGTTCACACATGACATAACTGTTTCTGGTAGCCAGATAACAGTAGTAGTAGTAGTAGTAGTAGTAGTAGTAGTAATAATTTTTAAAAATGTCAAGTGCCACTCTCCTACTCTGTCTTGTACTTTGGAATGCTGAACTTCTCTTTGACCTCAGATGACTGGTCAGGAATGTATCACTCACTCTCTTTAGCCGTCACATCTATTTAAGGTCAGCAGGCTGCTGCTCTTTCCAGTCTGCTCTTCCTCCTTTCACTCATTTTTGTTGTTGCCTGGGTTTGTTATCTTTAGCATTATCTGCTTCTGCCATCACAGCCTATATTGTATAGCAACTTTCAAAAAGTTGCTCACTGCTTGCCATAAATGTAAAAAAAATTTAAAAGAAAACATAGCCTACATGAATTAATGGTGGCAAAGCTCAGCGCAGCATGCTTTGGCCTCCCATTGCTGAGTCTTTACACAGAAGCTCAGCAAGTGCAGAGAAGGGTAGTGACTGGTAGCGCATATCAAACGCAGAAACACAGAAGTTGTGAGGAGAGGCAGTTGCAATGGGCTGCAATGGGCTGAATGGCTAATTTTGCCATTGCTGTTCTCATTTTCCTCAAAATGTGTGCAGTGTAATTACTAACGTGAGAATATTACGCAAAGCGTTGCTAACGATGACCTCTCTGGCGCTCCCTGCGCAGGTGATTCCCTCCTGTGTCTCTCCCCCTCCTGGCTCTCTCGTTCCTCCTCGTCGCTCATGGTACACAGAGCGGTGTCCTTTGATCTGGGGGGACGCACCACCCTCCTCAACTTCAGCCCCCCTCGACGGGTCACCTACTTACTGACATGTGACCCCTGGGCAGGGGAGGAAGTGACCCAGGGGGCAGACTGCCCGATGGTGGGGTCCCTGGAGCTGGGGCAGTTCTGGGGTGACACGCTGACCGCGAGGGTGATGCTGCAGAAGGCCAAGATCAACTGCCCCCCCACCCTGGCTCTCCTCATGCCCCCAGGGCAGAAGGGCGTGGTGGAGGGACACACAGGGGTGGTTGAGGTAGTCCTGCTGGAAGCCGGGGCGCAGAGGTGGACAGAGTCTATCCGAAACAAGCTGAACGCGTTCTTGGAGTCTGAGGCTCTGAGGGACACTGACAGGGTGGGTATTGCTGACGAAGTACGTCATCTCTCAGTCTCACATAAACACACACAGCACCGTTGTTGCTGTTTAATTTTCGACTCTTCTCTCACCCGCAGGTGGTGCTGAGGCACAGTGGGGGCAGTTACGTGAGTGGGTCTGGTGGTTCTGTCCTCTACCTCCCACGGGACAACAAGGAGGAGGTATGGGTGAGGGTAAAGCACATGCTACCCCAGCTGCTTTCGGGTGAGAGCGTCTTGGTGGAGGCCTATTGCCCACCCTTGAAGCCGGGCCCTCGAGTTGAAGACCGCACCTGGGAGCAGTACTCAGGTGAGGACTGGAAGGCGGGGTGGGGAGGGGTTTTCTGACCCCCTGTGTCACATTTCCAGCATCAGTGACACTGGTATCAGCACCAACTGCAGCAGGAACAGAAGCAGCTGTAGCACAGCGGTTCTCTCACAATCACAGCAGTAGCACTGATTGAGGGTTGGGGCTTTTCTCTTTATGTGACCACTTCCTTTCACAACAATAGAACTTTTTTTTTTGGTTTGAGCTCTGTATGTGTTTCCAATTTCTCTCTTATCAGACTGCAGGCCCCACGCGCCTGACCTGACATTCAGACTGTGTGCCATTGTCACGCGCTCTCCCCAAAACGTCCCTCTGCTGTACAAGGTGAGGGGGAGAAAACGAATTGACCTGACTGGTCCCTTCCTGTCAGCAGAAAAACCTCCTGACCCATTACTGCTCATGCTGAGACCAGCTGACTGATTTGCAGTTAGCTCAATAGCGGCTACTGTATGATTGTTCATTACATTCTGACGATTTCCTCTGTTATTACCTGTGTAATTGTTATACAGACTGTAACTGCATAACACTACTAGGAAGTAGTTGTCAGTCCTAATTGTAGCAGTGTCCAGGCCAGATTATCTGAGTTCCTGCATTAGAGCCCAGTGTGAGATATCTGATGGATACTGGCAAACATGGTGCCAGTGTTACTAAAACAAGACAAAGAGCATAATCAGTTTCTGTTCTGGTTTGGGCCTGAGCAAATCAGGAAGGACACATTAGCCACTATACTTCCAGAAATATAACCCTCACAAGTGGCTACACAGACTTCATTAACTATTTTGAACACTAATGTTAAACAGTTTAATTAAATTGAATTGAAAAGCTGAATTAAGCTTTTCTGGTGTTTTTATTACATAGTGGGTACATTTTTGTGACCTAAGATTTTATTAAACTTGTCCCTGGAGTTTTATGACTGTTTGTCATTTCTAAGTTTTTTTTCCAGATGTAATGTGTTTGCTGTTTCAAACTGTTTTTTTTTTTTTTTTAAGAAAGTGGATGTGTCTCTGGTTGTCGAATGCATCTATGATCCCCGGCAGATTCTGAAAATCCTGAGTTAGTTTGAAATGAGCACCAGGAGACTTCGAACACTCTGGTCATTCAGCCAGTTTTCTGTCCTGTTTACATGCTCCCTTTCTCCTTCCCCTCCCCTCCATCACTCTGCAGATGGTGTGTAAGGTGGGTGCGTGCGATGCCCCCCTCTCTCACTCGCACTCCCTCTCCCAGTCTCTGGAGACCACTCTGTCTGACTGTGGCTTCACCGACCCTTCCATGGTCACCTCCCTCCGGCGCCTGGCAACCGACACTGCCCTGGCCTGCTTTCGAGTTGTCATCGAGACTGAGTCTGGGATGTCACCGGAGCAACGGGGTGGCACGGGTGCTCAGAGTGACCTGATAGGTGGGTGACTGCCAGGCCACAGAACCAACAGACAGACAGCCCATCTATCAACCAATTCGTGTATCACTGTCCTGTCTTGGGTCATGCTATGGTTTCTCTGCCATTTACACCTATGGCTAAACTACACATATGCCCCCATTTTCACCAAAAGTCACCACATTTTTCTGTGCTAAATTTGTGACAGCGTTCAGGCAAGCAAATTCATTCTAATTTTGTGACCATGTGATGAACTAGTGATGAACTACACATATGCCCCCATTTTCACCAAATGTCACCACATTTTTCTGTGCTAAATTTGTGACAGCATTCAGGCAAGCAAATTCATTCTAATTTTGTTTGCTGCAGTGCTCCTATAACAATGATTTTGGATTGAAACTGCTCTTGACTTCAGTTTTAATTTGAAAACATGCCCAGATTCTCTGATCTGCCACTTGAAGAGATTTCACTGATGAATAAATAATGTATGAAACACATGTTAAACCACATATATCACACAGAGTAGTGGGTTAATATGAAGGAAGTCAATATTTCACATAACAGTTTAAGTCTAAAGAATAAAGTTCAAAGTCTAAAGTTTACTCCAAAGCATGTTAGTGTGTCATGTAACATCTTATTCATGACATGATGCTAATGTAGTTCAGGCTGTTCCTCCTTCACAGTTCAAACTAAGCATAGATGTATTATCATAATTCTGCCTAATGAATTATAATCGGCTTCTTAACAATAGTTTTTCCTTTTACGTACTAAAATTTCTCCCTGTCTCCTGCTATCAATCCGTCTTTAAATCTATTCATTTCTCTCTCCCTCTCTCTCTTTCTCTGTCTCTCTCTCTCTCTCTTTTCAGGAGTGGACCTCCTCTTCACTCTCTCTGGTTGGACCATCACCCCTGTAGTCCTGGGACTGCATCCCTCCCGTTGCCTGGAGACCTCTTTCCTGAGGGGCGGGGTAGCTGGCTGGGGCAGGCAGTTGTGGGGGGTGGAGCAGGACAGGGAAGCCTGCCTGGGCAGTCTGCTGCACTCCCCGCTCACTCGCTCTCAGTGTTACCTGATGGAGGGAAAGACCGTACTAGTCATTGGAGCAGGGGGTTTCAGCAAGAAGTTTGTATGGGAAGCAGCCAGACAGTATCAGCTGAAGGTAACCTAACCAGTGCACTTTGTTCTTTATATTCTGGGTGGGGGCATTTTATAAAAACACATGTCAACTACAGGTCATCACGCTACGATTTCCCACAGGCACCTAATGTGGTGCGCACTTTTTAATCTTTTTTTATTTGTGACATTTACCCACAACGGTCCCGCGATAAGATTTGTTTCCCTACATGGGCAGAAATGTGCACCCGATACTCACCCCTGATATTGGTCCAGATCCAGAAACTTTTGGCCTTTCCTCCTGGAGTGTTTATATCTGCTCCCTGTGCCATTCCGGGAACATCCAAACATTCTAACATTAATGCTCCTGTCACTGTGTTCCTTATGAGGGGAGCAGACAGGTGTAACCAGCAGGGTGGTAATGTAAAAGGCGCATCCTTTTCAGTTCAAGCTTCGATAAGGAATACATGTTCAATAGTATCTGATGGAAACTGTTGCTCATGTTTCAGAGATCAGCCCTAGCTGCCCTTTAACCAGCGTCAGACAAATTCCAGTGTGAACCAGTCAGCACATTTTAATATTACTGTATACATTCCCCCTTTCAGTAAAGTGTGATTTAAACTTCATATAATGTAATTGAACTTCATATAATGTTAAACTTTGTATAATGTACCTATGTATGTTTTTACAAATACAAATAAGTGTCCAAATTTGTTAGAAATGAGTTGAAAGCCACTGTCCCATTTGACAATACAGCTTATCAAACATTTTCCCCTACTAACAAATTCAATGGCAAAAATATTTGAATTGTAACTAATGATGATGACTGCAATGTGCTGTTTCCAATAGGTATAACCAAAGCTACAGCTAAGTGTAAATTGTAGAGCATCACGTGATGTATTCATACTATACTGAACTTGGAGTCAACAGACTCTGTCCCTCATTCCTCCTTCTTTGTGTGTGTTTTCTCTCAGATACTGCTGGTGGATTCTGATCCCTCTCACTTCGCCTCCCAGCTGGTGGATCACTTCTTCCCCTTACCTGACCTTCCTGACCATCGCCGTGACGACCAGCACTGCGCACGCATCTGTGATTGGGTGAGAACAGCTCAGCTCCACCCCGACGGATGCGTCTGTTTCTGGGACGACTGCGTGGTCCTGGCATCTCTTGTCTGCCGCAAACTGGGGCTTAGGGGACCCCCTCCGGAAAGCATCCACATCGCCAAGGAGAAGAGTCGCACACACTTGCACCTGCTGGGCCGCTCACAATCTAGGCTCACGGCGGCTAAGGAAGGGGTGCTGTCCCGCGACTCAAATTCCGACCCGTTTGCTAATCAACACACAGCTGTGTTGAAGAATCCAGACCTTGCAGGTGACCTGAAGGCTGAGGAGAGAGAGAGGCAAGTGGGGATCACCATAGAGACGCTACAAGCCAACATGGACTTGACCGAAATAAAGGGGGAGAGTTTAAGAGCCATGATGGAGTTTGACAAGAGGGAGAAATTGGGCCTCAAAGGGGAGGACCACCACAGAGGGGAAGTGGGACATCTTGACACGCCCGCTCGCTGTCCCATCAACCCTTCCCTTTTACCTTCCTCCTTCTGTCCCTCCACGCCCCACCTCTCCCCCTCCCCGAGCGCTTATGCCGTGCCTTGTGTTCACATCGAGAGTTCCGTGGACCTGAAAAACGCCGTCCGCGACGAGGCCGGGAAGGGAGGAGTGCACTTCCCCGCCGTGTTGAAGCTGGAGTACGGAGCCGGGGCAGTGGGTGTGAAGAAGATCGCGTCCCTGGAGGAGGGTCTGGTGCACCTGGAGAAGATAGCCGGCGACCTGCGGGAGGAGACGGATTACCCGGGCATCGGGCTGGGCTGGGGAAACGCCATGACGCTGATGGAGTTTGTCAGCGGCACGGAGCACGACGTGGACCTACTCCTGTTTGACGGCCAGCTGGAAGGGGCGTTTGTGTCCGACAACGGGCCGACGCGCATGCCCTCCTTCACAGAGACGGCAGCGCAGATGCCCTCGGGCCTGGCCCCGGACAAGCGGGAGCAGCTGATCAGGGCAGCCTACCACAGCTGCCTGGGGTGCGGCCTACGCGACGGCGTCTTCAACGTGGAGCTGAAGATGACCGAGCTCGGCCCGCGCCTCATCGAGATCAACGCCCGCATGGGCGGCTTCTACCTGCGCGACTGGATCCGCCAGCTGTACGGCGTGGACATCCTCCTGGCGGCGTTCATGGTGGCGTGCGGGCTGCCGCCCCGCCTCCCCTCTCCCACCGCGCTCCCCGCCCAGGGCCACTTCGTCGGCGTCATGTGCGTGGTGTCGCAGCACCTGCAGGCCCTGAAGACCACCGCCCGCCCGGAACGCCTGCGCCAGCTGCACCAGGAGGGGGCGCTGCGGCTGAACGAGCTGGAGGACGAGCTCATCTCCGGGGAGTACGAGGAGCCGTACTGCAATGTGGGCGTGAGGGCCGCCCGGCCTGCAGACGCCCGCCGACGTCTGCTGGCCCTGTGTCAGGGACTTGGACTGCACTGCCCGCCCCGCTACGACCTGCGCTATTTTCTGTCCCACTTTAAATAGAGCAGAGGTGGGATTTTTTTGGCAGAGGGATTAGGGATAAAATTCCAAAAATTAGAGAGGATTCTGGGTACAGAGGTCAAGAATTGATGAATTTGATTAGATTGGAATTATCATTGGAGTCAAGTAACGCATTACATTCATATTTCTTAGAGGGTGTGGAGGAGAGGGTAGGTATAGGGTTAGAACTGGGGTAAGCAGTGGTATCCATTGAAGCAAGATGAGTAGAGATGGAACAGATGGGGAATATGATAAAATATTTAATATTTGAGTACATGTTCTCATAGTTACATGTGTGTTAATCTATTAAAATGGTATGGTGTAGGTTACTGACTGTGAATTTTAGAATTGGACACTGGAGACAAAATAGAGCTAAGTGTCTCTATGTCTGAAATGTGGGCCTTTCAGTTTCTTAGGGTAAATAATAATTCTAAAGTGATTGCTTTAAGATCACGTAAGTGTGGAAGATAAATCTCATCATGAGGTAACATGTAATTTCAAATTGGATGGTGACTCGGGTATGTCTGCATTCTTCCTAAGAAGATATTTTCAACCAGATTAAATTGTAAACACCAGATCAGCAACTGTTATAAGTTCTATTAAAATCAATTGACATGATTAATCTGAATTCTGCAATGCGACATTCAGTTTCTCTCATGAATACTCTCACACTTCCTCTCAAATCCATTCATCTCATTTCATGTCATATTTTTCTATTAAATAGCAATATTTTCTATCAGGGGGTAAGTAGAGGTTGAGTAAGGATACCATGATTCACTGTGCAGCGCAGTGGAGTTTAGGGAAATGAGACCGAAAGACTTGGACCTCGAAACACAAATAGTACACTGTGCGCTAAAGCAGGTGTGCAAGTGTGACTGACTGGGGTTATGGGGTTCTGTTGATGTTTAAGTTAGCATGTAACTGCAGTCAACAGAATATGCTTGCCTCATTTACAGCACTATAATTAAATCTGGACTGCAGTCGGCAGGCGTCTGTGAGCCATGAATAGAAAGAATGTCAAAAGCAATTCATAGTGATAGGGAGGCAAACACATGTTGTCCTTATACTGTTCAGTGTTGCTTGGAGTACCCTAGGAACGCTGTTTTTTTCATACACAGGTATTACATATTACATTAATATAATTTACAGTCATATCCCATTGTTTTCAGTTTGTGCATATAAGAAAATAGGAGGATTTTTTGAGAAGGGTAAAAAACGAAGAAAGCGTTTAAGATTAAATAAAAAAATCTGTGAGAAAATCAGGACATCTTGGAAACCATAACAAATTGTGTTTATTCAGCTACTCTTCCTGAGTCACTTTTGATGCATAATTGATTTAATGTTGCATTGTTGATAAATTGATTTAGACCTAAACACAGGATGCCCTCATAGTCAGCATAATAATACAGTAAAAATACACCATAATACAGTAGCCTAGCAGCTAGTGACCAGTAGTTCCTTAGGTGCTGTCTTCGAGAACTGGCAGTTCCTGTTTCAAGGGCAAGAATTGGGCCTGACTATTTTGCATGGAGCCACTATCTATGCAGTCTGTAAACTACAGTACCAAGTACCTCTCATCTGAGTCATTATATAAGGTGTGGTAAGCGATAGCCTCTACCGATGGAATTCTGAATTATGGAAAAATAACTTAGGGGAGAAGTGTGAGAGAAGAAGCCCTGGATCAGACAATGGTACCCTCTCTGTACAACGTGGTTTCAGCACAGGAGCACTTGGCGAGTCCACGTACAAATTAAATGTGATTCAACCAAAATTGAACACATTCTGCAGCATTATCATTGTATTCTGTGAGATCCTGTGGCATGCATTCACCTGATGGATGGAGAATAAGAGTTGGGAAGTAGGCCCTATGATGGCTATGAGCCATCAAAAGATGAGACTTCCTGTGTGACAGACAATTATTTGGCTGCAATTTTTGTCCCTAAAGACGCTATCTCTGACTGCGATCAGACTACATAGTGATATAGTGTGAGTTACCGTGTCAGTGTGTCGCTACAAATAAATTGTTGAATATCCTGAGAGGTCTGTTGTGCCAGGCAGTGCAGTGACAGGTTGTTGAGAGTTTCAGCCCTGGTCCTAGGAACCCACCATGCATGCAGGTTTTCCTTCCAGTTGAGATCTTTTAGTCAGGGTTGATAAAGATGCTAACTGAATACTGATATGCATTTCGGATTGCTTAACCAGTATCTCCTGTGAGATCATTACTACAGACATGGTTGAACCAGGGCTTGCTGAAGTATTAGTTGCTCTCACAAGATTTTTTTTATGAGTAAAAGTCTCTGTCTTCTGTGTTCTGTAACTACTTAATAAAGTTGGTCTTACAGTTATTCAACATTACGAATGAAAGGTGAAGGAATATAATCCATACGATCTTCTCTGTCTCTTTAAATGTTCTCATAAGTCAAACTGGTACACAGACATTTGTAACCTGGTGTCTCAGGGCAGCTAATTTACATGTGTGCAGAAGGTTTTGTGAACAGGAGACCATTTGGTCCCTGCATTATCATAAGTCACTACTGTTCAGGACTTGGGAGAGTGATTAGGTTTATCAGCTTCCTGTTCTTGTTCCTAAACTGTGGGTGGACAGATTCTGTGAGGTATAAAGACACATACTCTCTAACAGTCCTGAGTATTTGCCTTGCCTTGTGGTAACCATTGTATTTGTACATCATGATCATTCTTTACTCTCTTCAATGAACCAAACATGGTTTGAACCTGTCTGAACCTGGAGATTTCTACATACTATTAAAGAGTTGTTGTAAAAAAGAAAGGTATTCAGCTCTGTTGATTGAGCGCTTTGTGGTGATTAGTTCACTTGTGCCTAGAAAATTCATTGAACTTATTGAGCAACTAATTAATCTTAACAGATGCACTTGCCCTGTATGTTAACTAATTTTGTTTGAGTAAAAAAAACTCAGCATACACTCTTTATATTTTACCAGATATTACTGCTACAGATGGAAAAAAAAACAACACACACTTTTTTTGTCCAAGACCCAGGTTGCAACACACAGAGTTAAGCAGTCTCAAATTCAGATCAGTATTTAATTAACACCTTAAACAATCCTTATTACGAGAGCTCTGCTGGAAGTGAAACCAGCATACATGGTGGATCACCAGGACCAAGACTGAGAAACCCTGGCTTAGTCTACCCCAGTCACCGGATGAAACAGTTTTCAGATCATAGTCATGCAGGGTCCAGAGCTGGGCAGTTGTTCTTTGAGGGTGAAAGCTCAGACGAAGGATTGGTGGTGGGTGTCTTCATCTGGATTCCAAAAATGCTAAATTGTGTCCTCTCCTCAATTCCTACATCCTCACAAATCACAACAAGAATGTTAAAAAAATATGTATACAGCATGTATGCAGTGAGACATACCCAATAAATAACAATCGCAAAAATTGCTTTGTTAGTTGTAGCTGTTGATGTGAGTCCAAAGAAGTTGACTCTTTTGCCGTTGAGAAGAATAGAGGACTCTGTTATACAAGTTTAAGGAAAAAATTTCATTCCCTGACCGGGAATCGAACCCGGGCCGCGGCGGTGAGAGCGCCGAATCCTAACCACTAGACCACCAGGGATGATATATTTGATATACTGATGCGTATTTATCTATATAATATATTTATTTATTATCCATGCTTGAAAGTTCATATAATACCCAAACATTTTGGAGGTTCTATTCGCTGGGCTTTCATTTTTAGATATTTTTACCTGTTAGTTATTCAGTAACACTAGCATATCCGCAAAACTACTCTAAATCGTCGTGTCCAGTACATTTAGTATTTTAATCATTATAAAGTTTCTTAGCTAGCCAGACCTTGGGCTTACTGAATAACAGGGAAGACTAGCTGTCGAAGTGTCGGAGGAACAAATATTGTATTATTGTTATTATTATTATTATTAATATAAACTTCCTACAAATTGCTAGCTAACCCACAGGCTACTCAGTCGTTTTCAAACGTCCCTGGAATTGATTAAATACCTGGATTCAAACCTGGAGGCAACAGTTGGTCAAGGTTTAGGATAGTTTGGGATAGTTAGTACGGGAATCAACATAACTAAGGCAGATAACGAAGTCTTAGGTAGTGTTAACAAGTTTAACTTGCGGCGAGGTGAGTTAAATTAGCCAGCTAGCCAGGTAGCACCTGCTAGAAAACTAGCTAGCTAGCGGCCTAAGAATACAGGACGCTTAGATATTACAAGCTAATATAAACTGTCGGTAGCCCAGAAATTGCAGCTAACCCACAGGCGTTTGTCCTGGATAAAAACTGTTTCAAATATCTGTAAGTATTCGCGTTTCTGACTCTTCCCGGTTACCTTCTGTCGGCGTGTCTCTGTAGCTCTAGATCTGACGGTGGGGTAAACGTTATATTGTTACCATAGGGGTTGGCTAGACATGAACTACCAACATCTTGGACAGTGTTATCAAACCTACCGTGACCGCTTAATTCAGGCTATTTTTAGCTTGGCCTTCTATTTTTGAGTAATGGGAGATGAAGCCCTCAATGGATGGTGGTGCCAGGATGAGTCATTAACTTGTCCGAATTATTTATAAACATTTGCCTTTCTGTGTAGTAATCACTGAGTCACTTAAAAAGTCTGATTTCTTTTCATCTGTATATGTGTGAGGAAGATTTTTCAATTTTTTTCCCCAAAAGGACTACGTCCCTGGGTGGGCTCGAACCACCAACCTTTCGGTTAACAGCCGAACGCGCTAACCGATTGCGCCACAGAGACCGGGTAATTTCTTTTTCTTGATCACATGGTCTTGGGCCTATTCCCTGATAGGAGGATCGCGAAGATACTGAGTCATGAGCAGGAAATCACAATACAAACTCATAAGCCCGGCTAGCTCAGTCGGTAGAGCATGAGACTCTTAATCTCAGGGTCGTGGGTTCGAGCCCCACGTTGGGCGTAAGTTTTTCTCACTGGGCTGTCTTTCAATGATCTTTCACCGAACAAGTGTTTGCTGAAAATTGAGCAGTAGTACTAATCCCACAAATATTGTTAATATTTATTTTTCCAACAATTTGTATGTAAAGTTTGATAAACAAGTAAGCACATTCATTTGTTACCAATAGCTCTACCCTCTGTGAACATAAACCCTACTGAACTGAATTAACAGAAAGGAATACACTATAAAAATAAGACATTTATATCCCTGTCCTTGAATCAACATCAGATCATGCCAGTAAGTTCATAAATTCTTAACTATTTCAACATAACAGATTACATTCATGCATGCTTTCCAGGTGTCTTGCCAGTGCATTTTGAAGTTACGCTCAATGTATTCCTACACCTGACTATGCTTCTTCCTAGTGGTTTTAACTGGTATTGGTAATACTAAGCAGTGGCCTGTATCTGCTAATCCTTTCAAGTTTTGACATTTGCAATGATGTAATTTAGTACAAAAATAATGATGGAGAAGAAGGAAATAGGGAAGAGATTTCAAATGGTCCAAGTCTGGGCATTTATTGTGTGGTTGTAGAAGACTGTACCCAAATTCTGTTTGTATAAATGAGGTTAGATGGTACAGAAGTAAATGTTTTTAGGTAGTCAGGGTTAAGGGTCATTGTTGTTATTTCTGTAGGAAACCTTAGAAGGGCCTAACTCTCTTTTGGTGTAGATACAGAGTATATCCCATCAACTTGTAACTAGGTGGACGTCATACATGTTCCAGTAATTGTAAAATAACATCAATGTGTAGTAGATGCAAGACAACTCTTCAGTTTTTGTTGCACTAACAATCCAGCTGATATTATGAAAACTGATTTCACAAAATATGTTTGGAATTTCCTTTGTCCATACGCTTTTTTCCCAGGGATGGAAGATTGGAATTTCAGTGGATGGAGGTGCTGTATGCTATTAACAACTTGATTTTGCTCTCCATAGCGGAACTCGTATGGTTGGTTCAAATCAGTCCGTCACTGAAAACACCTAGCATGGGGCCTATAAGGCTTTCTTCACAAATTTGCTAGCTCTTTTCAAAAAAAGGAAGTCCACCATAATGCGTCTGATGTTTTCTATTTTATAGATGTTCTTATTAAAAAAAACCACGTCCCTGGGTGGGCTCGAACCACCAACCTTTCGGTTAACAGCCGAACGCGCTAACCGATTGCGCCACAGAGACTGGATGGTAGTCCCCTTGTGATCACGTGACCTATGCCCAGAGAAGCACTGAAGATAGTGCAAGCTACAGTGAATGTGACTGGTGGATGAATCAGTTACATGTATGCTAATGTGTGTACTTTGCACCTTCCCAAAATGTGGGAGGAGCACCATATGCAAATACCCCTGTGAGGTATTTCTGTGAGGGAACGTTACAGTGTTAAATTTGATGCTCAAAGACTTACATCAGTGACTGTCAACCTTTTTTACCTGAATACTCCTTTCAATAGTGTGGACTCTATGCATTAAGACCTCCCGCTCTACATAACTAAACACCCTTTCTGACACTACACAACCATTTGCCTGTACATTGACTTTACAACTGCTTTTCCCGTTACATGAGATTGAGCTAAATAACCTGCTGTGAGACAGTAATATGATGCCAGGGGCTTCGTGCCTTGCACTGGAAACTGAGCCAGACCTCACCTGCTGTGAGAAGGTAACGTGATCTCATGGGGTTTGGTCATGCTGTGAGGAGCCGTTGCAGTCAATCCTCTGCTGGAGCTCAAAGCATTGTCACACAAGCCCGGCTAGCTCAGTCGGTAGAGCATGAGACTCTTAATCTCAGGGTCGTGGGTTCGAGCCCCACGTTCGGCGTGTGTCTCTTTTCTTCAGACTGTCATCTCTGTCACATAAGTGTTTATTTTCACTTTCAGCACCTTTAGTACCAGCCTTAACATACTGTAAATATTTTTTTCATTTCCACTTAGCAAGCAAAAGTTTGTGAATGGAAAAAAAAAGTTTGTGAATGCACACATCTTACACACACATCATGACCTCAGACGATCTAAATAACTGGCATATAAGCTTACAGAAAATTGAGGAGTGTAAGCAAGTCATTCACTGCACAGAGTATCATGACGCTTATACCTATGTCAAACCTGAGGAACAAGTAGATGTGTTTACTTGTCACATTACTCCAAAAAACCCCACTGAACTGAATTAATGTAAAGGAATATACTCAAAAAGAAGTTATTTCCTTGTCCTTGAATCAACCTCAGGTTATGCCAGTAAGATCATCAACTCCTATTTAACCATCAAGGATCGCATTCATGCATGTCTCCCAGCTGTCCTGACAGTGCATATTGCATTTGTGATAAGTTTATTTTTATACAGGGCAAGGTACATGAATTGCCTCAATATTCAGTTGTATAAATGGATAATGCAAAAAATACATTCTGTGTAATGTGATTGGGATAGAAGTGTCTCCTAAGACAGAAATTCTAAACAGTTAGGTCTGTGCTTCCTCTTAGTGGCAATTACTGGTACTGCATGGATAGGGGGGACACACACTTGTTTTAGTTTACTTTCATTCTCCAATTTATTGAGTCTCATTGGCATGAACAGTTGGGAGACTGGTAACTACACTTCATAGAGATAATGCATTACTATTCACAAAGGCAGATGTCTCAAACCTGCAAGATGACATAAAAACAGTACACTAAAATAAAGAGATATTTTCAGCACTTCATAATGCAGCACTCTATACAGCACTAGAAAACAAAAAACATTTTCCAGATCAACTATGATTTCACGCATTCATATTGTCTCTGGCCCCCCAACTCCTTCCATATGGTCTCTGTGAACCTGAGGGTCCTGGTGATTCACAGTTAGAGACTCTTCTAGAGAGTACAATTTGCCTGTACAAGTGTTTAAAAAAAAATCTTATTCTATGCTGCTACGATTGTAGTCGCTACAGTGCAGTTGCTACTGTTTCTCTGTAGTTGTTACAGTGTATTTGCTTCTGTGTGTATGCTTGCTTATGTTTATGTTTGCGCACATGCACAAGTATTTCCGTATCCAAGTGTGTGAAATGAGTTAGGATGTCTTTACTGGTCATCCATCTCTGGTTTTGCTGGAATTACTGTAAATACTCTAACATGGCGGACAGAAAACCTCCTGAAACTGTCTGAGACACATCCAAGAGTGAGGGTCACATGCATTAAGTTAACCATGGCCCTGCCTGCAGTACTATAGGTGTGAGAGTGCGTGGGTGTATGATGGAGTGGGACAGTGAGAGATTGGTTCGAGTGTGGAAGAGAGAGGATGGAGACTGGCCATTACACGTGTGTCTCAGTGGGTCCCAAGGCGAGCGTATATGCTGTGTCCAGTGGAGCGGTGTGGAGTGAATGTCTCAGCGAGAAGGTGTTTGGTATTTTTCAGCACGAGGGGGGGGTGGTCAGTGAGTGTTGGGTACATCATGCAGAGTCTCTTGGGGGAGTTCGTTCAGAGTCGCTGGAGCTGGGTCTCGGTTCTCTGCCGGTCTGTTCTGGAGCAGTTCCCCCGCTGCGTCCCCACGTTTGTCCCGACGCGAGTCCAAGGCCAGCTGCATGGCCCAGATGCTGAGGGGGCGCATGTAAGCGAGGGAGCGGAAAATGCTCTTCTCGCAGTAGGCCTCAGGGGTCTGAAACGCCATCCCCAGTCTCTCCCACACGGTCCGGTAACACCCCTCCGCAGTGCGCAAGCCCTCCTCTAACATGCCCTGAGACAGAGGCATTGAGAGAGAAATGAGTGCTGGAACTCGTTTACATCAGCAAATCCAATGACATCATCCAATGATGACATCATACTTACACAGACGCAGACACAGAAACACACACACAAGCATATGCACACACATTCGCATGTGCACACTCACACAACAGCACAGGGCAAGTGTGTACTATCATACTCACAATGACATCGTTTTCATAAAAAATTCTGGTCACCAAACAATACTAAAAGAAAACAGCCAATTTTTTTCATGTGACCGCCGTCAATTTGATTAGCCCTGAACAGGTAAACTCACCTCATGAATCATAGTGGCAGCCAGTCCGTACACCACGCCCACCCACACTTCATCTGACTGCACGCTGGACCGGTCAGGCATGCCTTCCGGCCGCATCCCGTTGACTGCGCCCATCTGTCCGCCGGCGAAACGCAGCACGTTTAGGTCAAACACCGTTTTGAGCGCGCTGCGCACCTTCTCCACCGGGAAAGCCTGAAGAGAGGAACAAAAGAGGGTCGTGTTGGAGGTGAGAGGAGGGAAGGGTACTGCACTGCAATGTTGTCTTCTGCTCAGACATGCACTTGTCTACTTGTTATTGGTAGGGATAAGTCACATGGGTTGTCTACACCAATCAGAGCTTGATTTAGCCATTTAGAAAAGCAGTGTTACCTATGTGTTCGGCAGGCTCCCTCATGCAGCCATGATACCATGCTACGATTTATACATTCCATAACCAATCTACAAAGTTAAACTGTTACTGGAGAAGATGAGGTAACTTGCACATCGGTACAATTGTGTTCTGGACAGGATAAGAATTAATGGCGCACAGAGCCAGTTCTCCAACCACCCCTCCACAGGGCTGTGCCTGGCAGGAACACACTACACAGCCAAGATACTGACCTGGTATTCCCCTTCCCCAAGGCCAGACGCTCGCAGGAACCACTGGCCAGCGCACTGGTCTGACATCACGCTGTTAGACAGGTCCCGTCCACTGCTGTCATAATTATAGTACTGACCTACATAGAGACAGAAAAGGGGGTTTCATAGGGACAGACTCCTCCTCCAGTTCCTTACACACTGATATTGGAGATCTGATGCTTCAGACGACATGATATAGAATCAGTCATGTACACCAAGCCCAGCAAAAAGCACTGACACCTTTGATACAGTAATGGAATACCTACAACAGTACAGATAAAAAATACCTATCCAAGGGTGCTGCCCCACCAACCTCTGCATGACAGGCAATATGTGCATGATCTGCTTGGCCCACTCCACAACCTGTGATGTCCATTTAGAAAGGGGTCCAGCTTTCCACTCCATATGTATGTGTGTGTCTGTGTGTATGTACACGCTCCAGAGATGCCTTTCCTCAGCCTCAACTGTCCAAGCCCCAGTGCCATTCCTCAGCCACACCCACCACACAGTTCCAACTCCTGCCAATCTCCGCCCCCTGCTTCTCAAAGCTCCACCCCCTTGCCCTCTGCCCCGTCTCACCGTTCCACAGCAGCTTGTCAAAGGCGGCGCTCCCCCTGTCCAGCACGTCCCTGTAGCGCTGGTACACAGAGTCGCTGTCCAGCAGCCGAGCCATCTTACACATCACACACACCGAGGCCAGCCACAGTCCCCCACAGTACGCACTGAGACACAGAGAGGGGTCAAAGGTTAAAGGTCACCCATGACCATTCGTGCGCACACACACTGACTACAGTGAGAATTCACTGTAGTCCATGTCTGGATAGAAAGAAAGAAGTCCAAAAGTTAAAGATCATCCCCACACACCTGTATTACAACGCAAAGTAAAGATTAAAAGTCATAAAAACATAAACGTGGAGAGTTTCAGACACCCAAAGCAGCATGCAGCAGGATACACAGAGGAGTAAGGACACAGACCACCTTCTACATAGCCCGAAAGAGGGAATTTGAAAGACATGGTAGATTTAAAAATGTGAAGCATTCTCCTCATTGCAACATTTGATCAGTATGTGCAGCTCACTGTCTGAGTTTATGTTAAATGTCCTGTTACTCTGCTCTGTTCTGGGGGTGAGATCCACACACATCTTTAGATTTGTCCTGACTCTCTTGTCCATTCCTTCTTTTGTCATCCATTCTTTTTGAAAACCTCTTCCGTCCCCCTCTTTGCCCTTACCTTGGCCCAGTGACAGTCCAGCCATCGTACGTCTGGTCGGCGTAGCCGGAGTTCTCAATCAGACCATCGCCATCCTGATCAAACTTCATCTCCGACTCCATCACTGCCTGCAAAGGTCAATCAGATCCAACCAACACTATCAGGTCAATACTGTACTGCATGCTACCGCTAATGTACTCAAACAGTGGGATGCCCTGATCAAATCCCCTGGACAGGTATGCACTTCAGGTGGCCATTGCAGGTTTTGACAAACTCATAAAGAAGGCATGCGGCTACGAGTTGCACTTACATTCTTTGATTTCATTTTGACCAAAAGGACTTGGGACATGACACCATCCGGTGATTGGCTGTGTCATAGGGGGTTGGGCGTATCCTTGTAAAATTATTGGCTGTACCAGATGAGTGGCACTGATGGGCGAGACCCATGTGCAGAGGACTCACCTGGCAGATCGGCCACATGTCCTGCAGGTACTGTCTGTCCTGGGTCAGGTGGAAGTCCCGGTACACCTGCAGCACAAACTTGAGGTTCAGGTCCTTCCAGTCGGCCGTGTCGTGGATGAGGTAAGCATTGACCCGCTGCCAGGGCTCATCATCTAAGCAGAGACAATTTCATCCTTAATGCTGCGGTTTCAACACCTCTCCCCTACGCTGGAACCCCATCTTTCACATCATCTTCTCCATGCACAGCTCCATTTACTTCTCATCATGGCTTTGTCAAGCTGTTATCAATTACAGCACTTGTGTGCGTCAGTAATATGTTTGTAATGTTTCAGGTAAAAGCGTTTCTTGGCATTTTCAGTGGGAATACACAGCAGTGCTAGGTGTGTGACATGCAGGGTGCTGCTCCTACCTGGGTCCCCGATGTCATGAGGGACCACATTACGGGTCTTTACCGGAGAGCAACGCCCGCTCATCAGATTGAGTCTTTCTGTGGGGTCCTGCTGAACAACACTGCCAGCTGAGAAAGAGAGGCCTGTTACACTCTGACACACACACACACACACACACACACACACACACACACACACACACACAACTCCACTGAACAACACAGCTCACTGAGAGACAGACCTATTACACTCTGATACTCAGTAAGAGAGGTCCGTTACACTGTACACACGCACTCACACACCGACTGATCTACCCTGAGACAGGCTCATCACAAACAGGTACACTCGCAGCGTTGCACACGCGTTCGCCTGGGGACAGCCGTTAAGCACTGGGCCCACTCACCAATGTCGTACTGCAGACTGAGGGCTAGTTTGGGCCACAGCATGATGAGGGCAAAGGAGGCGTAAAAGTGCACATCGTAAGTGTTGTACATCCTGTATTCCTGACCTGTAATCAGAACAGCACATTCATCCAAAACAGCTCCCAGCTCATGAGCACACACAATGTGCTTTTCTGCCTGTCGAAGTATACCAATACTGTACATGTTGACTTGGGACTTACGGCTGGCTCAGGGTGAAGCAGAACAGTGTTATATGTCATACAGGGAGCTAGCAGGTACTATTGCGAACAGGGTCACATACGTGTGCGATATCAATTATGTCTACTGACGCAGACAGACAGATGGAGTGGGCTCACCTTCCAGGTAAGCGAATCGGCCGTACTCCTTGACGACCGGTGGTTGTGCTGGCAATCCTCCCTCCTCACTGCGTAGGCCCCCGCTGACATCACTGTCCTCAGGAAGCTCCACCCACACGGTGCCGCCGTCCGCAACAAAGTAAAGCTCGTTAAACAGAGCCGACTTGTACCAGGAGGGCAACGAGCTAGGAGGGACAGGGAGAAAGATTAAGAACAAACACAGAAGGGCAATCACCACGACAGCCTTATTGTACTAGTGACAACCATGCACTTAACTGGGATAAGTACGCATGGACAATCCCCAATTATACAGAGTACTGCTTGCCATCCACCTGTCCTTTACTGTCCCAACCAACCACACAGCAGGTGAAGTTATAGCTTCAGAGCTTGTGAAACACCCAGCCACACAGGCAAGGTGGGGTCAGGTTCAGAAGTGGCTACTTGTATGGACTGTTTCGATTTAATGACACAGCAAATGCTAGGAGCATCAGCTATACTTGCTGGAGCAAATATCTAATGCAGGCAAAAGGGTCTTGCTTGGGGGTTTTAAAACAATACTTGTAAGGCTTCTATTGGACATACAATAGCTTGCATTTGTCCTGGAAAGCAGCCTCGATGTTAGCAGGCTGGTGGCACACGTTGGATAGACATGAACAGCCCTCTCTCAATGCACCTTACAGCAGATCACCACCAAACTAAATAAAGGTAGGATTCACAGAAAAGGTAAAGATGGGTATCCGCAACACCTCAGACTCCCTTTGTACAGCACTGCACAAGCAGTGACAGCAGATACGAGTGTATGTGTGTGTATACCTGTCCTGCAGAATAGGACCCTGCCAGGCCTCTATTCTTCTCTCCCAGTCTCTGTAGTGTGTCAGGGCATAGTGACAGAGGGAGGGTGCTGCATCTCCCTTGCTGCCGAAAAAACGCGTGTACCTCCTGCAATACATTGCATACACACAATTACATTACCGCACTCACACTGCAAAACACCAATTACAAAACACATACAGCTCTCACTGCAACGCTTGTGAGGATCAAGCAGCTCGCTCTATTCAATTATTTTGGTCTCAGTCGCAACATATATGATTTTTGAGTACAGTGGTGCATAAGTGAAAACATTTTTTGAGAATGAGAATTTGAATATAGAGACCTTAAGGTTCTTGGCCACAACATTGTACCCTACAAAGCATCAGTAATTTGTACTGGACATTCAAGTAATGAACATGAAATGTGATAATTTATAAATTGTAATTTATTTTAAAAAATAGTTCACATTCCAGTATGCTTCCTCCATGTTTGAGGAATATAGCTGAGAGTCAAGCTGTTTTACAATCCCTTTTGTACCCAACCCCATAGAAAATAACGACTTCCTGTTTTGCATCTGCCTCTGCATATGGTAATATGAATGTACCACTAGTTTCCTCTCAAATAAGGTTGTCTAATTGGGATTCTTCAGTGCTACTACCATTTACCATGTGAGTAAAGTATCTTGTTGTAATATAAATAATTCATCACCATAATGCAACTTCAGACATGAGCAGAAACTAGAGGGTAATATTTAATGTACATCTGAGCACAGACATTAAAGTGTTAATGGTGACACACAATGATGTGGTTCCCTCAGGGCATTCCAGGTAAAGTTGGCAATTTCAGATTGCATGCTTGCTTTAACAGAATTCATTTCAACGAAACTGAGTAATGCCCCTTTTCAGGAAAAACAGGTACATAAAAATTTCTTAGAGTATCAAGATGAAGGAGTTTAGTGACTCTGGTTCAAAGGTATGAAATCGTTGAAGAGTGCTCAGCTGTGACAACCATTCCATTCTGTTCCACATTCCTGTGATGTCACTGTATTCTTGGTCTCTTGTTCAGTTGTAAAAGCAAATCACTATAGGTGTGGCTCTGGGGCCTTTTCCCAAACACTGTGTGCGTGTGCAAATGATACCATGGCACAGTGTAGCTCCCGCTCTTACTGCTGTAGGTTATGTGTATCAATTTACGCTCTCAGTTTGCTAATATGTACTACAGTCAATGACTCAATGCGGCAGTACATATTCAATGTGTACATGTTTAAATGTCTAATATGGAATGACTAATTTACATTATTTGTGAATGATTGTTATAAGGGAGAGGCAAGTGTAGTATCAGCGCACACTGATCTGTGCCCTCTGTGAGTGTAGCATGCAGAGATACAGCAAGTATTACTGTGAGGCATTTTGCTTCATGCACCCTGTATTTCTGCAACGGGATGCAGTATCACAAGGAGGAAGTATCTATACCTGATGTGCTCTCTCTCCCTGGAGCCGAAGGTGATTTTGGGCATGTCCCACGATAGGCTGAATTCCATAAAATTGTGTCCCTGTGCCGGGACGGTGCACCCTACGGCCAGGGCCGCGGCAACCTTTTCCCCTTTCTGAGTGGGTGGACTTGACCCTGGAGCAGTCACAGAGGGGCAGGCGGCAGAAGGGGTAAGCAGTTATCCGGGGAAGCCCAGTTTGTGTTCTTTTTGTTTCTGAGTCATCCGGTCTGAATTTGTGTACAGTAGTTACGTGATGAACATATTTCCCCTTTTGAAGTAAAAGGGATCAAAATCTGGACAGCACAGTGGAACCACTGGGGGTGAAAGCTATCAAAATCACATCTTGCTCTCATTTTTTTCCCCCCAACTTAACAACCATAACCCAGGTATACAGTTCATATCACCTACCTGTGGGGGAATCTAACCGTCCATCAGTGATGAGGTCATTCCACAGCGCCCCGCAAGTTCCCTTTGGGCTGAATGCTGTCTGGTAGCTGATCTCCCTGTCAGACTGTGTCACACAGGTACCCACACAGACACAGACACACAAATCATTCAAAGTGATCACAATCATGCAGTTTATATCCTACTGAATAATATGATGATGATCAATGTGTCTCAAATTATGTGGTTTTTCAAACTAAACCAGAAGCCAGTCCAAATTGTTTACTGGTATTGTGGAAGCTATGGGTTTTTCTACAACCATCCTACCTGTTCACGGGCTGCTATGCACAAAGTGTAGGGGTTGAAGGGGGTGCAGTGATGCAGCAGGACCCCAGATACAGACTCCCCCTCCTTCTCCAGGTGAAATGGTTCATTCCAGTGTCCCCCGCTCTTGTCATCCTTGTGGCCCGAGCCATTTATCATAGTGAACATGATGGAGACATCCAGAGCGAAGTCGTTCTTGTTCTCTATGTCCCACACCAGCACCGCCACAGGGAGACTGGTGTCCTGAGCAGGGAGAGAGGTAGGCCGTGTGAGCAAGGGCCGAGGGAGAGCGAACAACAGAGTCAGAAAATCGGATGGAGGAAGAAAGGCCTGTCCTTTACAGTGCATAGACAATCTGTCTATCACAATCATTTTAGAAGGAAACATATTTTCCCCACTTTACATGGCGGACATTTAAGATGGAACATTTCAAGTATTGCTGTGGTATATAGCAGAAGCCACCAACACTGGATTCAAATTCCTGGGTCTGTGACCACTGAGATCACCACACTGATCCACCAGTTCATCTCTACACTGCTGTGAAGCTCTAGATCATCACCTGATGGAGGGGGCAGAGCACAGGACAGGCTGTCGTAACAGATGCCCAGTGAGTGCCAGCTACAGAGGCAGGGCCACCAGGCCTACAGGGGTCAAACTCATCCTGTTTTCTAGTCCTTCACAGATCAAGATCACAGAATTCCTTACTGGAATTTGTTACATTATCTGTGATCCTAGTTATGACTTAGACAGTCTTAAAAGCACAGGGATCTTGGTGTTCTTAAGAACTAGAGCCACGGCGTAGTGCTCTCATGCCCACGTGGTGGCCAGACCCACAGGTAAAAGACAGAATTAAATACACCCCTGTGGGCAGGTAGACTGGAGCGATCAGGGCAGGGTCTGTCACCTTGTACTCGTGTGGGATGACAGGTGACACCTGTCGGCAGGTGAGCGTGACGTTCTGCCCCGGCAGGTGGTAGACGGTCCATGCTCGGGGGTAGAGGGCGTGGTAGAAGGCGTACTCCCCACAGTAGCCCCAGTTCCAGCCCTGCAGTGTGGGCGGCCTCTCTACCGACAGGACCTGCTGGTACACTGTCTGCCCCCCTCGACGAAGGCACACAGTGAACTGTGGGAGGAAGGGAGGAAATAGGGGGGAGTTAAAGGGGAAGAGCAGGACAGCAGGAAAGGAGAGGGGAAAGATAGGAAATGAGAGAGGAAAAAAGGCAGTGGGGGAAAATGAGGGTACAATGCAGGGGGGACAAGGGGAGAACAGTTAAGACAGAGAAGAAGAAGAGTCAGCACAGGTCAGGGCTACAGAGAACAGTCCTAACACACACACACACACACACACACACACACACACACACACACACACACACACACACACACACACACACACACACACACACACACACACACACACACACAGACTCTCTGGGTGCAACGGTGACTGTGTAACTGTGTGACAGTATCATTGTACGCTCTACACTCTCCCGCTCCCAGGTGTTGCAGTATTCATGGGAAGGCTAAATAATAGATGAGGTCAGTGCCAGACACTACATTAAATCTGTCTCCCGGACTGATGCACACATGTGTGCACTTGCATTTGTCTGTGATGGTAAGCATTATAATCTTTTAATTTTCACCCAGACCGTAAACAATACATTTGTTGTCAAACTGCAAATAACACTTAAATAGGTTATGTTTCTTTTGCTAAGAGACTGTAAATATTATCCCAAATAACAGATTGAGGAACCTTTGTGCCAGTATGCAACCTGTCAGAAACACAGGGACACTATTTGCCATGCTCACCTGGTTGGCGATGACAGTTTTGTAATGGTACATCCCAGGATTGAGCTGCCACCTGCAGAACTCCCCCCTCCAGCCACGAGTTATGGTACCTCCCCCGAATCCACCCAAAGGAGCACCTAAGAAACAGAGTTTCATTTAATTAGAAAATTACTATGTGTGTACTCTCCTGACATCAGTGCTGAAGAATTCTTTACATGTGTCCCTAAACTGCCGCATTTCCCTTCCTGCCTGTCCAGCCGCACCAGAAGGATGCAGCGTGGAAGTTTGCCAACAGAGATCAAGGTACAACGTGCGGTTACTCCCGCCGCACCTCTGTGGCTGCATATCAGTGCGCGACTGTTGACAGTGTGCATACCATAGATCTGCCGAAGGGGTAGGGCACGGAACATATCAATAAAGGGAGCCTTCTTCTCCACCTGGGTTTTCTTGTACCACCACTTCAGGTATCTGCAAAAAACAACCAGAGAAGCAGGTCACAAAGGGGAACCAAGGGCAATGGCATCCCAGGTGCAAACAATGTCACCAATATGATCCAGTGACAATACATCTGTGGAACTGGGAAGCGTTGCACTCCTTCCAAAACACTTAATTCCGACACTTATTCTACTCTGTTGGGACTGGCTGCATTACAGGGGATCTGAATTTCAACAAATACCTGATTCACATCATAAGCCTTAAGAACTGCTTTAATGACTGTCTCAGAACAATAGTAAAGATTAATGTAAAAAATTAAGAAGGAAAGTATGCACTGATTTGTAGGTGAAACTAAAATCTGAGTACAGTGCACTTTGTTTATAAGCAATACTGATATAAGAATCAACCTCATATAGTGATCAGAAACACTAGGACAGCATCTGTCCTATAGTAATGCTGTTGAAATACAAGTATCAAACAAGTAAAGAAGTCTGCCTTTAAGAATCAACCACTTGTAAGAATCAAATCATCCTGTACAGATGTGATTCTTATAAGCAGAGTGCACTGCATTTGGAAAGCTACATACCAATCAATAACCACAAGGCAATGTCTTATCTCAGTCTCGTCCAATCCAGATTAGATCCACAACACTATAGGAAAATGAAGTGCTACAATGTGCACTTTGGATCAAGAGACAAGCAGTATACTGCTGTAATGGAGGGAACTGTGCTCAAACACATTACTTACTATTTTTTTTTAATATTCTAGGTAAATGTAGGAATTCCACACAAACACAGGCTATCAGATTATGGCTATCAGATTATGGGATGGCTATCATGGTGACGAGACAGCATTCTGGTTGATTTTTCAGAGTTTTCGTTTCTTCTTGTGACAAACAACGCTGAATCTGCTGCATGACAAGACGAGCCTACTAGCCTTCCTTTTATTTGGCTTATCGTGGCTTACGTCAAGTACAGACCATACCATCAGCAAGCTTAATACACTGCTAACCCGAAATGCAAGAACAGCAGACAAAACTTGCAAAGACAGCCAGGGTCATTCCACTATTTAGGGTGTGACGTTCACACCTACAGAAGATATGGCACCACAAACTGTCCGACTGAAGAAAAATGGCACAGCTGGTGAGACAACCCACACACACATATATAGCTTTGCCACTGAACAGCCAACCACATACTTCCTTGGGGACCGGGCAAGGCATGAACAGAGCACATAACTAACTACTGTGGCTGATGTAAGGCAATACTCTGAACAATTGTTTTAATCAATAGTTAATGGCTTCTGTTTTTTTTCTGCTTAACCCCAACTGTTTATTTGTTATATTGTATAACATGGTAGTATCATTGTTACGTTGAATATTACGGAAATGCCCTTATAACTGAACATGGCAATATCCATATATAAATTTCTTCATTTCTAAGTAAGGAGTATTGGTTTTACTCTTCAAATTTCTAGAATACCGTACAACTGTGATGGCAAAACTAGACACCCCTGACAGAAACAGCACTAGAACATAAATGAGATGCAAACTAAAATGCTGGTGTTGCATTAGTTGAATTAGTTACTTTAAACTGTTTTATGTGTTGCATATGGAGTTGCTCTGTGTTCTGTTCGGCTTCTGCTCAGATAGGATGAAAGGCTGCAGGTCAAGTGAGTGAAAGAATGAAACAGACATTTGTGCACACAAAACACGTGCCACTCTCTATTTCTCTATCCATCCCTCCCTTCCACTTCCTCTCCCTCTCATAGTGTGCATTCACAGCATCAGCAAATGCAGTCACAGCTGTTTCAAAGGCCTTTAACACCCGACACGAGCTCAGTCAGGAACAGAGGGCGATTCAGAGAGAATAGAGTGGGGGGCAGTGGGGGGGCGGGGGTAGAGAAAAGAGCAGAGAGAATTGTGGGATCACGGGATTAAGCCAGGAATTGTCTCGTCTGCAGGACTGACTGACAGGTTTGACACGGCTTTCTGTGTAGAAGAGTGGAGCACCACACAGAAGCACAGCTATGATTTATCGATCGTGTGTCAAGGGGACCTCTCGCACAGATGCACTATTCAGATGCACGCTTGTGCGCAGAAACGCTCACCGCGCACTTGCGCGTGTGCACGGACACACGCAACCACACATACATACTCACGCACAGAGCCCAGTTCCACACGGTTCAATTCTCATGGATAAAAAGTTTATTATAACGTCTTAATGAAGCACCATAATTATGAACTGCTGCAGTCGTTGGCTGCAAAATAACACAGTGAAAAGTGAACCCCATGGCACAGCTATGCCATGTGAAATGGATTACAGAAATAAAAGCTGCCAAATCAGCAGCAGAGCATGCCCTCGACCCCCCGGCACCACTTATAACAATAGCAAGGGATGAAAGTTGCCATTGTTACTCTACTATCCAAAGCACCAGATCTTGCTGAGATGAGATCTCTGACCGAGATCCCACCGACAACAGCGGTGAACATGAGTGACCATTTCAGCTCTGCGACATAATGTAGCTCGGCTCTCTCGATTTTAGCCGAGGGGGATCGCTGATAACAACGTGGGCAGACTTGGCCTTTTTGCCACACGACCTCAGTGATGAGGTCTCTGTTAAAGGGGTTTCCAGTTTGCTTAATAGGAACCTGTCTAATGATTGCCTCACTGTCCTTTGCAAAATCATTTTGCAATGTTTTCCATGTTTTTATACAATGAGAAGCACAAATCTGTCTATGACTCTGCAGTAATAACCGTCATTTTTATTGTTGAGATGTCATGACTACAGGGAGGCCTTATAACTTATTAACCATAATCACCATGGAGGACCCTTGTGCAGTGTGGACAAGGGTACAATAAAGAACCACACCTAACAGATTATCTTCTCATAATCTTTATTGAGCTTGCATGCTTTGCTTATGAGGTAGCTGGCCACACAATGGACAAAAACCTCTCTTCAGGAATGCACTCTGAGGTTATTTATCCTTCAAAAGTAATTAAACGATTTCATTAAGAACACTGAGATTAACTGCCTGTTAACAGTTGTTACTGATAGCAAAAATCACAGCGAGGTGCGATAAAGAATTGTGAGTGGAAACCGTTTTTTGTGCTCCTCTCTAAGTTTAACATCTACAGCTCACAAACACACATACACACACAGATAACGTTATCAAAGAAACTGGAGCAAAGTAGCATATATCCCGGTGTCTGTAAGAGCTGGTAGGGGAGGGAGGATCGGAGTGGAGGAGAAGTTGTAACTGTGGACTCACAGGGTGGTGCTGAGCCCTTGATACAGCTCAACTATTTAACTCCTGGGGGCTCAGGTTCGAGGCACACAGATGCTGAGTATGAGGTGGAGGGAGCTGCCGCTGCATAGTGGATTAGTCTCTCAGTTTCAGGGTAACCCCCGGGTACCCACCAGACAGGTCGGTCAGACTTACTGAACGGCCCCACCTTCGCATACTCCCGAGGAAAGCCGCACCACCTGTTTCTCCGGAACTGAGCGCAGCGCGAACCGGCCTGGAGGGATCGCCCCAAGTCTCCCCGGAGCAGCTCCCTTCTCGCGCCCACCCCTAACACACAAACCACTGTTTCTGGCAATCCCCTGGCGGCCATACCGTCTGAACACAGTTCAGCCCTTTTGTGCCTGCTGCTAGAGGCTGCATTGTGTGTGCGAACAGCATCTACAGTGGTGAAATAATAATCTACAGGTATTGTCTTTTCAGCACACACTTTCAAGGATATGCTAAATGTGTTGTGTTGCAAGATGAGAAAACACAACTGGACACAGGCATTTAAGTCTCATTACAACTTGTGAGTTAAGAGGTGCTACAGATGTAGGTTAGGCAATGCAGCAGCGTGTTCTAGCGAGGTCAGACTGCACTGCCCTGTCCTTTTTCCACACGCCGGATCAGAGCCTGACCAATCAGTGCACAGGCCTGTGGTTGTGAGGTCCCTTTTGCTGACCGGGGCGCTGTGGGCGGCAGTTTAGCATAGTGGTTAAGGTGCAGGACTCGTAACCAAAAGGTTGCCAGTTCGATTCTCCACGGGGGCACTGCTGCTGTACCCTTGGGCAAGGTACTTAACCCACAATTGCCTCAGTAAATATCCAGCTGTATAAATGGATAACATTGTGAAAACCTGTAACTGATGTAAGTTGCTCTGGATAAGAGCATCTGCTAAATGCCAGTAATGTAATGTAATGTCAGCCAACCAGACACAGACAAACTGCAAAGGTCCCCCACTGTCTGAGACGTTAACAACCTGCTTGTTTTCAAGGCACATCTCCATAACTTAAAGAACTGGTAGGAGCAAGGGAGGCTGTCTGGAAGAACCAGTCCAAATGCACCACGCTCGGCGTGGGTGCCGGTAATCTGAGTAACTCCAGTTCCCTTGGGGCTGCGCCATAGCAACTATGCCTTAGTCTGGCATGGTGTGGCGAATGAAGCCTACTACGATAAACTGTGGGAGACAGAAACACAAAGGAGATCGGGGGAAATCGCCGCTCACCTGACACCTAGGCCAATGTGCTCCATGATGTTGGACAGAGACACATCCCTGGCTTGAAATGGTTTCCTCTTCTCCTTGAACTCGTGGGCCAGACAGATCCGCCAGCCTTCCGCCGGCACCCCATATCCAAGTTCGGACGATACATACCGGCTCATAATTTCGGCCGTGGAGCTACCGTCACCGGGCTCCATTGCTCCCTGCGCCGGCGGGGGGTCCATAAAGTCCGGATGAAATGTGCAGTCGTGCGAAATACGTTATACTTTATCAGCGAACAGCCGTTCAATTCAGCGACAAGGATATTCCACTGAGTGCATGCAAATTCAGTTTTGTTTTTTTGTTCTTCGTTACTAATCTGTGAAATAGTTCAGATGACTTGCTGTTCTTATCTGTTATCTACATATCCATGCTTGAATAATTGCACAAACAATAAATTATTGCTACAATAGACCGTGTGATTGTCTAAATATTTTCACGCGTTTGTAGTCCAAAATTTCGAGTGAATTTTAAATTAATGAACAAGGCCTAACGAACCATCAGATTAGGTGAGGTCAAGTAAACCATCTGCGGAGCCGTTGTATCAGAAAACGGCCCCAATATACAGAGATGCAAGCTTTCCCGAATGATGCAGAAATCGTTCACACGGTGTTTGCACATTCACAAGACATACGTCAACTGGCGTCTGTCGCAACACAGTGAACGATATTTACGTTGTCAATCCAGTTGTGCCGGCGTCCCCATTGGTGTACGCTTGCGGTTGGCCTGCCCTTTCATGGGAGCAATCAAACATCTGCTGCCTACGTGAACTGGGAGCAGACTTTCAACCGGTGACAAACACACCTGAGAGCGTTCAGGTGTGCACAGTGACAACCCCGGCTCAACATACCGCCCTTTACCCCCCTCGCTATTATGAGTGGTCGGTCTGCTTAAGCATCAGGCGCTTCGTAATAGTATCCACAGTCTGCAGGTTTCAAGCCAGTCCACTTCCAGATGTCCCAGAAACGTAACGTGTTGAATGAATTGTACCTCTCCGTCTGGCACTGTACTGTTAAAGAATAGGGCCGTCTTCGTTCTCGATTTCGCTAACCTACCAAGTAGTTCATTACCTGACCGTGATATATTTCTTTATTTCCTACTGAGCCGCTTAGCTACCACGTCCACGTAAAACTCTGTCCTGCTGTAGCGCCAAGTTACTTCGGCTTCGTTACTTGTGGCTGTATTCCGTAGGCTCTAATAGAGTAAAAACTGGATGAAGCTAGCAACTATTTTGTTGTCTATCGCCGTCAAATAAAAATAGCTAACGCCAGCTACCTAACACTGTGCAGTACACGAGGTAATTCCGCTCGCAAGAGTATAAAACCTGGCTAGTTAGCTTCAACTACCTAGTCCGTGTTTTAAAAAATGCATCTTGAACTGTAAAAAGCAACACAGCTGAATGCAGTAGCCTGCTGGTTACATGTCATCGTATAAGCATCTTTAGATTAATTGTCCAACGGGGTATTCGTCTCTCCCAAACAAACAGTTGGGTATCCAAGTCGCTGCGGCACCCTGTTACGTTACCCCTAATATGCAAACACAGCGGCAGGGTGGACGGAAATCGCTCCGCACCAGCACGGTTGAACTAATCGGATTCTCCAGGTCTAAGATTTGACCAACTCTGAGTCAAAAAAGGGGGAAATTCCGACTTAGACCATTAAAATGTCCACCTTTTTAAGATTATACCCTATACACTCCCTTAAAATAGGAAATTAATACATATTTAAACATGATTGTTTTTAATTTTTTGCAAACGTAGGCTGGAAATGTTTAGCATTTCGTGCATTTCCACCACGACCTCCCCCCGTGGCCCCTTTCGTTGAGGTTCACATCCCTGAGCATCACAGCTGCCACGGAGCACTTCTGGATGGCCAACAGAAAAATATACCTAAGTGAGCATTTACAGTATGAGTGTGGAAATAACTGTTGAACTGTTGAAATACAGACCAATTGCGTTTGGAATCTAAATGGTAGTCTTAATCGGATATATTTATATTTTTTGTAAAATCGGTTGCTTAGTACAGTTGAGACATCCAAAAATAATTACTTATATAAGGACTTATTTGACACTGTATCTTAAACAATCGACTGACCAGAAATGCAACTCAGTAAAATGCAAAGTATACCGAACTTGCGCCGAAGGAAAGATCCGAGAAATTAAGCGGTAGCTTTGTAGTTTCACAGCATCGCTTTTTATTGTTGTTCCGTCACCCAGGGTAAGTGAGTGATCGCACAGCTTTTTCTGATAGGAGTTGTTTTGGTTATGGGTTGTCGGTATACTGCTAAAAATCGACTGCAGCAATAAGTTAGCGACGCAGCTAGCAAACTAGCTAGCTGTTGTTTCAAATAGCTAGCGGAGCATAAGCTGAACTGGAACCTGGACTGAGTAGTGGACACAACCATCCAGAAAGTACAAGAGTACGGCCGAGGTAGACTTGTGAAGCCCGTTCGGATTGACAATTGCCCGAAATTCGGTATTGCTAGCTGGCTTCCTTGCTTATGCGGTGGTACCTATGCGGCAAATCAGCATTTCGAGTTCGAGGAGTTTAGCGCTTAATCAGCTTTACTATAACTAGCTAGCTTGATGACTACCTGGGTAACTAAATTGCTTGCTTGCTTCGTTACTGTTGTCAGACCTTGCCTCTCCAGACAGTAAAGAGTATGTCGTGGACGCCAGATAGCGTGCATATCAATTCCCCTTTGATGTCCAGCGTTACCAAACGTGGAAGTGGTATACAGCTAGTTAACAGCTAGCTAGCTACCTATATGGCCTAACGTTACTTGAATGGTTATATCTTCCTAATGAAAGTAGGATCTGTCGCACGTTAGATGTGAAGCCAGACTAAGCGGTGTCTTTGTGCAGATGATCGAGGTGGTGGCCTCCTTGTCCCGAGGCCCGGTGTTCCTCGCAGGGGAGCTGTTGGAGTGTCTCATCACTTTCACCAATCCCATGTCCCACCTCTCTACCTCCGCCAGCAGGTACCTGCGTCACTCTTTCTTCATGGGTCAGTTCAGTACCGTTGTGGGACCACCGTTGTAATAGTTCTTCAGGTGGGCTGGATCGGTGTGTAGACTAGATGAAATCTCTCATATTAATATATTTTTTCTCTCTTTGCTTCTTAACCCCCATGTCGCTCTGCCTCTCTTCGTCCTGTGCAACACTCTCCCTCCTTATCTGGCCCAGTGAGATGCTGGCCTGGGCCAGCGCCCAGATTCACTGCCAGTTTCATGCCAGCGAGAGCCGCGTGGCCCTGCCGGCCCAGGGGACGAAGCAGGATGTGCAGGCGGGGAGCGACACCGTGCTCATTCCCAGCAGGGGTGAGTGAGGGAGGGTCCGCCTCAAACGGCCGCATGGACAGAGTGATGGCATTCGGTTTAAAGATGGCGGGATCTCTCCATCAGCACACCATGCCTTCAGTCCTCCAAAGTGGTAACCTTTGCCAAAGTGCGTGGTGACTAATTTTTTTCCCAGAAGCTGAATTTTATAGGGTATCCGTGTAGTAAACTGATGCCCTGCTCTTGGTGTTGCAGTTCTGTGTCTGCTTGGTTTACAGTACATAACTGTGTGGTCTCTGTCCCCTGGAGCAATTAAGATTCAGACCTGGTGCTGTTATTATTGTCTGTTGTTGGTCAGCTTGGTGCTCACTGCCTGTTCACTTTAAGGTACCGTTTCAGCTAGCAGAGTTGAGTGTTTTTGGGGGAGTTAATTGAGTCCTTAAGGTGTCTCTGTCCATAGCGTGCTTTTTCATGTGGCTTAGCATGGCCAAAGTTGCTATGGTGAGACCTCATCCATCATGCAGGTAGGGAGAGGTTTTGCTTGCATAAGCCTGTTTACTTTCACTTAGTTCTTAAATACAAGTACATTTTTCATTCATATTTTGCTTGACATTATGCTTTACTTCTTAAAATAAGTAAACATCCTGTTTCCTTAATTTCATCAAGGTTAATCCGTATTTATTATTGTATATACTGGCCATTTGATCATTTGATTGGTCAAGTGTATTACCTTTATAATTGTCAATAAGGTCATTTCGGTGATATAATTAGTATGATCACATGACCTTTAACATGTCTCTTTTGGCTGCTAGTCACATAGCTTTTGCTCCTCAGCGTGTGTTTCGTTTCTGTCAGTGATCATGTGATATTGCCTACCGTTCCAATCCACAGTCTGAAAGCTGCCTTCACTGTAAATGTCCTTGTGATGAAGATTAAAGCACTAAGCACTGCCACTCAGAGGTCTTACACCAGAAATTACTGTACAGTACACCAGTGTCATAAGTGGTTCAATCTGACGAAAAGCTTTAATTGGCTGCAGGAGAAAACTGCATTCATTCTTTGTTAGACCTGACATTCTCTATGCCTTTGTACAGTATGAATGTTCTCATACCTCTCTCTCTCTCTCTCTCTCTCTCTCCCCCTCTCCCTCTCAGGTGAGCGTGGGCAGTGCATGTTGGACACCCCCCCGAAGATACTGTTCTGTGATCTAAGGCTGGACCCTGGAGAGAGCAAAACCTGTATGTCTGAAGTGTAGCTCACTCTTTAACACATGTTCACATTGTATTAGCCAGAATGGAAGGCAGTTTTGAAAAAATGGGTTTTAAGAATGCAGTTTGTATCTATATTCTAAGTCAGTCATTTCTAAGTCATATTGCTTAAGTGGCAAAAGGTGCTGCCACTAGCCAAAACAGTGACAGTGGATAGCGTGTACATTTTAGTAGTTGCAGGTTGTGCTAGCATAGAGGTATGAATATGGATAAACATACCTGCACTGAACATGTCTGAAAGGGATCAAAAGCTCTCTAAATATCCACAAGACTTCCAGTTGATTGCTCAGGTTGTATTTTGTTTTCATTTGATAAAGTGCACTTTTGTCATTTTTAAAAATTCTTCTTTGAAAAAGTCCATTGCCTTATGACCGTGACTGCCTTGTATTCTAGCTGATAAGGTAACAGTTTCAGGCCACGGTGTCTTTTGATCTGTGTCCATGTGTAACTCATTTGCTGTTTGCCTGCCTATGAGTGTCTGGGTTATAGCACATTCTCTATGGATGCGTCACCTGTCTGTCTCTCTTTTGCTGTCTCAGGTACACTCTCCCTCTCCCTCTCTTTCTCTCTCAGACTCGTACAGTGAGATCGTGCCCACAGACGGCCCCCCCAGTTTCAGGGGACAGGCTGTGAAGTATGTCTATAAGTTGACCATCGGTTGCCAGCGCGTCAACTCACCCATCAAACTGCTGCGCGTGCCCTTCCGAGTCCTGGTGCTACATGGTGAGCCCCCCCCAACCCCACCACACACACACACACACACACACACACACACACACACACACACACATTACATTACATCATCAGCATTTAGCAGGCGCTCTTATCCAGAGTGACTTGCATAGGTTAAAGTTTTTACATGTTATCCATTTATACAGCTGGATATTTAATGAGGCAATTCTAGGTTAGGTACTTCGCCCAAAGGTACAACAGCAGTGCCCCAGTGATGCATCAAATTGGCAACCTTTCTGTGGATGTGTGGAGGGTTTGGGGCAGGGGGTTGGGTGGGAAGGAATAAATAGAGTCCTGCTTCTTACTGGTATGCTACACTGCCGCCCATGACATTAACATTAGCCTGTAACGTTAGCCTGTGTGTGTTTAGATGCCTCTCTAAGGGACAGAAGTATTAATGGATCAGCTACATTCTATGTACATCAGGAAGAAGTGGTTTACTTTTTGGAAAGGTACAGTCCAGACAGTGGGGCAGTGACGCTTTCCTTCCCAGGCATGCCTGAGCCCCCATTCCCCCAGGACGAGGAGGTGGCCCCCTCTAACCCCTTCTTGGAGGAGGAGGAGGGGGGTAGGAGAGACGCTCGGCCCCTAGAGAGAGCTCTGGACATGTTAATGGTCACCACCTCTCGGCGCTGTCCCCGTGAGTTGCTCTCTGGCTCTTGGTTGCTGTGTATGTGTGTGTCTCTTTGTGTGTTTATCTGTCATTCCCTTTATCTGTGTGTCTTTCCTGTGGGTTCATTTTTATGTGTCCTCCTATTTGCCTGACTGTATTCATGTGTGCTCATGCCTCTGTTATTGCACTTGGTCTCTCATTTGTGTGTGTATTTACTTGCCAGCTGTAATACTTTTACTGCAATAATGACCCTCACTCATCCTTCATTATGTGTGTCTATTGACCACGTATGCTGTCTTTCTCATATACAGATCTGTTCAACATCACCAATATGCGTGGGAAGGTGGCAAAGTTCTGCATCTTTAAGACTGTGTACAGACTTGGGGAGGATATTATCGGCACTTTCACTTTTTCTGAAGGAGACATACCCTGCCTACAGGTCTGTTGGTCTGTCTGTCCGCCAGCTTCGCATTGTCTGAGGGAGATATGCCCTGTCCACACTTCTGTGTGTTTTGGTCTTTTTCCCTGTGTCTTTCTCTCTCTGTCTCTCTCTCTGTCTGTCTGTTCTGTGTGAAGATATGTAATGTATATGTGTAGATATGTTTGTATATCTAGTTTATTTTCTCAAGGGTGGACATACCCAGCCTATAGCTATAGTTTTTATCTGTTTGTGTTACACTTTCTCAGGGGGTGAAAGGACACACAGACAGGCCTGTAATCAGAAATATGTCTGACCCATTTTAATTCTCCGAAGCCACACTTGAGGTTTTTGCTATTTGTATGACTGTTCAGTACATACAAACCCTTTGTCTGTGTGTGTGCACAGCCAAGCAGCACGTGTGGCATGTTTGTATGGGATTATGTGCTCACAATATGTAAGTGTTCCTACAGCTTATATGTCAACAGTGTTTGTGTTCACACAGCATTATGTACACAGAGTGTGTATTTTCAACATTATATATTGATAGCAGTGTGTTCGCGTGTGTGTGTGTGTGTGTGTGTGTGTGTGTGTGCGTGTGCATGTGTGTGTGTTGCAGTACTCAGTCAGCTTGCAGAGTGAGGAGGAGGTCCAGCAGCAGTACCAGCGACGGCCTGGACAGTCTGTCAGCATCACGAGTCACGGCCGGCACCTGGAGTCCTGCCTGCACACGGCCTCCAGCCACTTCTCCCTGCCCGTACCTCTCAACGTCACCCCTGGCTTCAGCACAGACATCGGTCAGCTGTCCCTCCACGCCTCTCGCATTGGCAGCAACATGCAACATTTTCCCCATTGGTCCGACGCACTGTTTGCACTGCATTTCTCTGCTCTGCACTTTCCAGTCACGGTGCCCTGAACACCTGCACACAGCGGGAATCACTACCCGATGCCTCAGAATGAAAAATAGCACATATATGTTGAATTGTAGAGCAGAATTTGAACAGAACAGCCCTTGTCTAGTACGGTTTACATCTGCTGACTTCCCTTTGTACTCAAGGCTGTTTTTGCAAAATTTCTAATTAGCAGGCTTTAGCTACCTTTCTTCAAGAGACCTCTATATTTTATGCTACACAGTATATTACAGTAGGTGATGCCATTCAGTAACCTCCCCACCTGTATTCGTTCTAAGTATACTAGAGGTACTCCAAATATTACACGCTGTACAACAAGATACAGCACATCAGAAGGTCAAATCTCAGGTGACTGGTCAGCATTTGCACTGCATTACATTATTGTCATTTAGCAGATGCACTTATCCAGAGCGACTTACACAGGTTACAATTTTTACATGTTATCCATTTATATTGCTGGATATTTACTGAGGCAATTCTGGGTTAAGTACCTTGCCCAGGGGTACGACAGCAGTGCCCCAGCAGAGTATCGAACCAGCAACATTTTGGTTACGAGCCCTGCTTCCTACCACTATGCTACACTGCCACTCCAGTACTGCTACCAGCACCTTTAATTCAGTAGACGCATTAACACGCTCTCTCTCTCTCTCTCTCTCTCTCTCTCTCTCTCTCTCTCTCTCTCTCTCTCTCTCTCTCTCTCTCTCTCTCTCTCTCTCTCTGTCTCTCTGTCTCTGTCTCTCTGTTTCCCTGAGGTGGCGCCTGCACTTTGAGTTTGTTACAGCCCGGGAGCCCGTGGAGTCGCCCACCGTGCTGCAGAACCAATCAGAGGTCACAGTGTGGACAGGGGCGGGTCACGTGGACGTGGACACCTTCAGCTGGGACCTGCCCATCAAAGTGCTGCCCACCAATCCTGCCTTGGCTTCCTACGTCTCCCAGTTTTCAGGGACCAACAGCATCAATATTTAAGGGCAAAGTGGAACACGGTGGAGGAGTGTGTGTGTGTGTGTGTGTGTGTGTTTTTACAAGAGTGGAAGGGGTTGGCCGGGGTGGGTTGGGTCATGTCATTGGGAGGTAATAAAGGTAGCTTATTACATTTGCTCTGCATTTTATTTTGATAGTTTGTCTGCAGGGCATTCAGGTTTACGTTCACCTTTATAAGGAAATTCAGTGAGTGAGAATGAGAACTTTGATCCACACCGAACAAAGCAAAGCTTTGTTTTACGGGCACTCTAACTTTTTTCTCACATTTCATGTTAAACTAATTCAAAAGTCCACGTATTGTCCAAAGTCCTGTCCATGTGGCGTCAGTCATCTGTCCAGAATGGTCACTGTTTGTTAATTCAACGGTTGCAAAATTCTGTCTGTTCTCGGTTAATTTCGCCCAGTGACTCATGACTTGAAGAGAACGTGAATCATAATTCATATCTGGGAAGGGCATGTCAGGATTCAAGTCAAATTAAAAATTCAGTCTGTGGAATAAACTGTTATGTGATTTTTTTACTACGGTGGGAGGAAAGGAACAAACCGTTCATCCTCACTTCCTTCAGCATTACTCTGCATTCACATGTGGTCACTGCATAGACTGGCAGGCAGTAACAGCAGAGGGGGGGCAGGGTCAGTCTAAATACAAGCTGCATCTGCCTGCCAAATCTGTTCAATGTTCTCTTTTCTCACATTCAAAACCAGTACAGTTGGGAATATGGAAGTGCATAAACCTTGTCGAGGCCTCCAAATGATGTTTATATGCACAAATTCCTCCAAGGAAAAGCAATTCTAATTCAATTTTCTGTACGCCGTGGCTTGCATAGCAACATTTTATGTTTTGTAATGTATTTATTTTGTATGTGTTTATTTTGATGCAGTATATGAATTTTACACATCACACTTCCCAATACATTTCTAGGTCATACAACGATGATTAAAAAACACACAGGTTATAAGTTTTTGAAAGAGTAATTTAATTGTTACAGAGGAAAGCATTACAGGACAGACACATTCAATAAAATCCTTATATATTACTATAGGTGGTGATATTTACATTAGTGCATTCCATGATAAATGATTGTTACAGTCCAGGTTGTTGGCCATGCTTACTGAGATGGTACCAGTTGCTACCTTACAGAACTTGCAGAGGAGCAGCACAAATGTGGTCCTAAAAGGCTAGTGTGTACTGTGTGTGTCCTCCAGCATAAGATGAGGCTGTACTTGTCTTAGGCATTCCTGACATTCTATAGTGGCCTATAGAGCGCTGTCAGATAAGGGAAATGCACCTCCATTCCCTAGGATATCGCCGTTCTGCTTCAGCTACTTTGCTCCAGTTTTGGAGATGCCTCCAGCTCTCTGACTGCCGAAGCAGCGCTGCCTCGCCCAGATCTCAGCAGAAGATTGCAGCATTCCAGGAAAAAAAGGTTTGTACGCATATTATCTATACTGTTTTCCATTGAAGCGGGTGTATCTATGCATTGCAAAGGATAATGGTTACATTTTTTTTAGACATTCCCTGTGAAGTGAGAACCAAGCGTTATTTCGGAGAGAAGCACAGGCAGGTGGACAGCAATAGGGTGGGGTGTGTGTTGGGGGGAGGGGTCGGGGGTGTGGGGCCAGGCAGTGGATGCGTGGAGGGTGCAGGCTACCCTTCCAGCTTCATATCGAGAATCCCGTGTTTGGGGTCGAGGCTGCTGTCCTGCCCAGGGGTGCAAGGCAGCCGCGGGTCAGCACTCTGCACCACGGTCATCTTGCACGTCTCCGCCTCCACTCGAACCTCGCACCATGCCGGGAAGTCCACCGGACGCTGCACCCTGTGGAGAATAAAAAAGAGAGAAATCAGAGCTGAACACTGCAACTTCTCCCATAACAAGTAGCCCCGGCTGGAGCTCATGTATAATGTGGGGTCATGTTTGAGAGGTGAAGTGACACAGATCATAAAAAGAGTAGATTTCACGTAGGTTCTGTAGTTACTCCCGTAACTCAGTAAAAATGTTACATTTCTCTATCAATTAGTAATTTTTCTTTCCTTTGCTATTGTTTCTACTATGATAACAATATCATATTTATGACACAATGTTATGGGGGTTTTTTCACTCATTTTGCAACAAATGAGACTTTTCTTCTGTGCAGTTGACAAACACTTGTCAGAGAAATCAGTTTTTCAAAAGTAATATATATTCTACGTAAATGTCCATATATTCCATAAGACTACACATGGCTTTAAAATGAATGGTTGAAAACCGATGTTAAAATTATACCTATTTACCCCTACAGGAGTGCCACTATTTACCCTTGAAGATTCTACATAACCTGCTGCAGAGGGTTTTTTGTTATGTACCTTGAAGAGTCTATCAAATCTATTGAGGGTTTTTCATTAAAAACCTCAGGGAAACTGAGGTGGTTGCTCGATAGGTGTTGACAGAGCTGGAGGTCACAGCAGTAAGAATGCACACCTGTCAGGGTGAGTTACTTACATCTCACAGCAGCCGACGCCCATGGGGTACAGACAGGTACACTGGAGACACCCGCTCTCCATCCACATCTCCCCCAGGGAGTAGTGCTTCCCCCTGTACTCACACAGTGCTGAGTGTAGAGAGACATGGTTACGCTTCCCAGAACAAAACACAACAGCTCTACACTACAAATCCACCAGGGGATTAGTATTTGATGTGTCCACACCAGACTGTCAGGCTCCACTGTTAAACACGACAAAGTAATGTGCCGCAATGTCAATTTTATTGATTTCAGTTATCAATAATGGTGCATTTAAATGCAGTAAGATCACCTTGAAGAGTACAATAATGAATATCTTGATGAAAGCCAGAGTAGCAGCTACCAAGAGACTGAAAGCTATGATGTTCTATAACATAAAATACCTTGTTGTATGACTAATGTGGAAGAGCAGAACTCCTCCCCTTAAATATAACAAAAAGAAAGCTGCTAATTCTTTGTCTATCGTATAAACAATTGAAAATGTTCAGTTAGAATATGTCTATAACATATTACTATTCTAATATATCACACATCCCCATTTTTACCTGAGAACAAACAAGAAAAAATGCATGTGCATGTATGGATTTTACAAATCATTTTAATCATCACTAAAATTACAATTTCAGGTGTGCCCATATTGCAGAAATTACACTGAGCCAACATATGCTACACTATCATGCGCACCCTGTGTCTGTGTGTCTGATGCCCATAGATGGTCTCTCACCCTGGGAGTTGAAGTGGCACTGGGTCGGTAGTGCCAGGCTGCTGGTCCAGAGAAAGGTGCCCACCAGGAGAGCCCAAGCCCAGTGTCCTGCCATGGAGTCCATGTTCCGCTCTCTCTGAATCCCTCTCTCGAATTTGCACCAACATTTATACCCCCCAAAACTTTATGAGCCGGGCACAGCCCCATAACGAGGTAGGGCAGGGCGGGTAGGAGGGCGGGGGAGTCTCGGGGGGGTGAAAGGGAAAAAGGTTGTATCTTGGCACAACTTTGGCACTCTGGAGAACACCATTCTCCGCTCCAATGGGCATGACCTCTAAAACGATAGAAACACTGACACATCCTGGTATGACTAAGAGAGTGAGGGAAAGAGAGAGAGAGAGAGAGAGAGAGAGAGAGAGAGAGATGGAGAGAGATTGAGAGGGGGTGAGACATGGAGGAGGGAGAGAGAGATAGAGAGGGGAAGACAGCGGGAAAGAGAGATGGAGAGGTAAAGAGAGACAGAGAGAGATGGAGAGGGAGAGAGGTAGGGAGAGAGAGAAGGAAGGAATGTAAGCAAGAAAAATCAGAAGTACAGATCCACCAATACACCAACAGCCTTCAGACATTTGCACATTCATTTTTCAAACATGCTGTACACAATCACAAGAAAGTGGCAATGTGGAAAGCACACTGCTAGGTATTTATCAATAATCAGGACACCTCCACCTTGCCGTGTGAATGGAAAGAGGCAATATTCTGAAATATTGACCTCTGAGGACCAAAGCTGTTACCAGGCGGTTACTAGGTTGTCTTGACACACACACACAAACACGTAGATATTTGGATACTGCAGCTCTCCTTCTGCACTGACCCTTGCCTGCTTCCCCAGGATGAGCTCACCATGATGTCAGCGTGGTTCCAGCAGTAGCTCTCCCTGTCTCCACACTGTGACCTCACGCGGAGCCTGTCCAGGGTTCAGGCTGTTTCCTGCTGTGTTTAGATGGAGGAAGCTCATAAAGACAGGATTAGACTTTTTACAGAGCTACTGCAGGTGTCTATCCGGGCAGCCCAACCTTCACTCCTGCTCTCATCGTCTGTCCTCCTGCCCTGCATGGGAGCAATGATGAGGAAAGGGGGGGCGACTTCAGTGTGCGAGGTAATGCTCCCTGAGCCAGAACAAAACATTAGCTCACATTAGCTCACCTCCTGTGATTTGCTATCACGTTTGGAAGCAGAGATGATAGGAAAAAATTGTGACATGTGAGCAGGCCTCTCAGGCCCGTGAAGCCCTGCCGTTTCTCTTACCCGGGTTTGATTGGAGGGGTCAGTGGTGTGTCTTGACCATTGACCGTTGCTCATCGGCCTTAACGACACCACGTTCACGTGCACCCGGTGTCCACCAGCTCTTGGCTGTATTTTATCCTTTCAGCACCTAGGTGCTGTTGAACTATTCATTTGCAGCAGGGCCCTGAGGTTACAGACTCCTGAACTTCGCAGCATGTGGTTGTTCAAGGTATTAAACTACAGATCTGATTAAATTAATCGGTCGCAAAATCAGGTGAAAGATAAGGGTACCCCTGTCTTCTTTTACCCTTCACCCCCCACTACGGACTGCAGGACCACGGCCCTGACACGGAATGCAGGCAATCTGCGATTCACAAACAATCACATCCAGAATTTCCAATCAATACGTTAAATTTTTTTTTTTGTTGTTGTTCTGAACATCAACATCCAGGAATGTGCAGCTGTGTCAGGGAGCCCTCGTCACCCTCTGTTAGTAAGAGAGTAATGGCCCCTGTCCTTTTAAACAGGTCTTTAATAATGAGTGGAGCGTGAAATGGACAGAGGTGCTATGCTGTTGCAGAGACTGACTCATCACAGGGCATTATATAACCACACAAATTCATGGACAAAAAAGGGGGGGGTGATCTTTAAGTTCACAGAGTGCTCTGCAACTACAAATCATGGTTCCATGAATGGAAATGGGGAACAGCCACATCTGCTGTTCTCCTGTTTTTATGCCTTTCTCCCCCTAATCATTTCAAGAGAAGTTTTGTCACTGCGAGGGGACAGCCCTCTGTTGCGCTGCAGATGTCACCAGTGAAACTGTCACCTATGAGGAAACTGCAGTTTTTCCCAATACTGGTCCTTGGCCCCTTCTTTATTTAGTTCCACCTCAATACCGCAAATTACTGATACGTCCGATACTTTTTCCCCAGTTCTGAGAGAATTCATGATTTAGAGACTTTCACTATCGGTTTCTCCTAGGAGAACAACTATGAACTGTAGGAAAGAGGGTTTCAGTGTTTGCAGCTGCTTATGCGTGTGGTAATGACTAAGAACTGAGAATGATATCCGTAACCAGTGTTCGTCTTAGCAAACGAAGTTCCTATATATATCTCCTTCTCCAGAAACAGTGTTATAGACAAAATTAATTAATTACAGAATGAAACGACGTGAATTGGCGTTCCCGTTTCAGTTCCGCCCAAATAGCGCGATTGATTCAGGGGCGATTAATTCAGAATGCGGATTAACTTTCCAGCGTGAAGTGAAATTTGGAGTTATAGCAACACAGACATTCCAAATATTTCCAGGGTTAAGATAATAATGAAACTGGGTATTTAGCAATACCTACGAAAGTATTTTAAATATTCGTATGTAATTAAAACACTAACAAAAAATGCACGCAGTAGTCATATATAACTCAGCGAAGTATCTCTTTGCATCTCAGCCTCTCATCCCAGCTCCCGCGGAACGAATTGCGCACTGCCTCTTTAAAATCACTTTACCCGCTCCGCCCCTCTATTTTTTTCCAACCAATCACATATCTACATGAGCGAAGGGAAGCATATAAATTCAGACGAAAGTAATACCACGCCGAGCACAGTGATCAACGCGACCCACAACGCTGCGAATTAGAATTTTAAAACGATTACCTTTGTCTGGTGTTGAACTGTTGACTTTTTACGATGTTAGCTTGCAGGCTACACAGAAAAACAGTGAACATAATGTCCTGGCAGGCGTCTGTCACAATAATGTCATTACCGTGAACAGGACGGAAACATCAATTTTGGAATATCCGGACTGGTAGCTGTAGTAAAACTGAGTTACATCACTCCTAGTTTTGTAGCTAGCAACGCTAGCTCATATTCTTGTCGGTGAAGAACAGGGGGCTACTTGGCGTTTTAACGACGAGGCCTCAATCCATCTGAAGGCGAATTCGATTGTCGTATTTTGTCCCGGTGTTGTGACTTTATTTTCCAGCGTGTCCCCACAGCTGTTTTTTTTCTGAAGATGGATACCGACAAATTTAATTATGTCTACAGCTGTGACTTGGATATTAATGTGCAGCTTAAAATGTAAGTGCATAGAGCTAGCTAGCCAGCTAGTTTTAATAGTCTACCTCTTGTTTAGACGAGACAGCAAGTCTGTTTATTGCGTGTTACGGATTTAGCTACCTCGATAGCTTATTAAGCTTTGAGTTACACAGCTCCAAGACAATGTTTATTCTTGACCAGCAACTCATTTTGCCCCGGCAGCCTGGCTACAAATAATTGTGCGTTTGATAGCGAGGATTATACAGTGTTGAACACAGTGACAGTATCGATCCACATTTGCAATGAAAGCAGCTTGTCTGCCTTGCTTGCTATGATAGCTACTTTCTTGATTCGTGATAATAGATCGGGAGAATTGCATCCAGGCACCTAACAAAATAGTTGTTTAGACGTGGTGTTTCCCTTTCCAACATAGCAACATGACTCACCAAGTCTAATTTTATAATCTCTTGTTAACCGGAGCTCTTGGATGAGAGCACAGTACGCCTGTTGTTGACATCATCCACATTCCTACGGTCCAGCCTCGTGGTCCTCTCATGACGCCTCGCGACAAGTTGCTCCCTTTTCTCCACAGAAAGCACTTTCAGTTGTGCTTTATGTTCCCCGTTGTACATTTTCAGCCCAAATACTTAGTCGCTGAAATGAGACACCTTGATGCGCTCCGGAACTCTGCCGATAATAAAGTTGTCACATTACTTATGTAATCATAGTAACGTATCATATTAACTTTTTATGACCGCCGTAGGATCAAAAAAGCTCTTCTCCCACCCCCACCAAGACTGGTAAACCCTGGCTTATAGTGCCATGGAGGACGTGGTGATGGTGATTACGTTACATTACATTACTGGCATTTAGCAGACGTGATGATGATGATGACGTCGCGCTGATGGTTCTCTCCTCCGTAGCGGTAGCCTGGAGGGGAAGCGGGAGCAGAAGAGCTACAAGGCCCTCCTGCAGGACCCGATGCTGCGCTTCTCCGGGCTTTACCAGGAGAGCTGCTCGGATCTGTACGTCACGTGCCAGGTGTTCGCCGAGGGCAAGCCGCTCGCGCTGCCCGTGCGCACCTCCTACAAAGCCTTCAGCACGCGCTGGAAGTGAGTACACCGTCAAAACCAGGCCCCAAAACTATTACTTCACCCAGGAGGCCAGTCGAAATGTAAAAAGGCATACTCAGTCAGAGTGACTGGGAAAAAGTCAGCCATTAAGCATATCATATGACATCCATGATGTATGTGTTATACTCTGTATGAAGTGACGTCATTCTCCTGATTAAGCTGGTACCCTGCTGTATTGGAGTTCAGGAAGTTTTGGTATCGGGGCCTGGACATTCTTAGTTCCAGGTGAGTCCTGGGTTGACATATCCAGGTCCAGATGCTGATGGTACCGCGGGCAAACTGCCCTTCTCGTCCCGCACAGCTGGAACGAGTGGCTGCGACTACCTGTGAAGTACCCCGACCTGCCCCAAAGCGCCCAGGTTGCCCTGACCGTGTGGGATGTGTACGGACCGGGCCGCGCCACGCCCGTGGGCGGGACCACCGTCACCCTGTTTGGCAAATACGGGTACGGTACTCACCTGTCATTCCACAGTGGGTTCACCAGCCATGCAGATAAGAGGGCATCTCCGTAAGAAATTTGTGTTTAGTGCTTGCCCAAGGGTGCAATAGCAGTGCCCCATCTGGGAGTCAAACTGGCAATCTGGGGGTTACAAGGAATGTGAATTTGTTGCTTGCTGTCATTAAAGTGGGATATCTTCTCATTCATCTCCATGGTTGTTTGTTCCTGCAGAAGGTACGTTTTATCCAGCACTGCTTAAATGGCATATGTTTGACATATCAACCATATATATTGCTGGAAGTTTAAAGACATGGTTCAGGTCAGGTGCTTTTGCTTGAGGGCTGCTAACCCTGCAGACTGTGTGTTCCCCTCTCCTCCGCAGAATGTTCCGACAGGGAATGCATGACCTGAAGGTGTGGCCCGGGGTGGAGGGTGACGGAGGAGAGCCAACCACCACCCCGGGACGTACCAGCAGCAGCTTGTCGGAGGACCAGATGGGCCGCCTGGCCAAGGTGAGAGGTGGGCGGAGGTTTTGGGTCAGGTTAGGTCAGGGTAAAGTTCAGTGTGTTGCACAGATCAGCTGCGACACACGCTGCAGGTCAGGAGGTAGAGCAGGAGGTAGTGGAGGTGGCCAGGGTAAAAATATGGGACAACAATAAATAATTAAATTTGATGGAGGCATTTGGAGAATGACGGCTGAAGAAATGCTACATGTGCTGAAAATGAGTTGAAACAAAAGAAAAGAAAATTCCAGAAATCACGATTCAGTCAATAATACAACATTCTGTGCCACTGAGTAGAGATGACTGTCACTGAGTAGAGATGACTGTCAGTGAGCAGAGATGACTGTCACTGAGTAGAGATGGGTATCAAGGAGTACAGATGGCTACGAGTGAGTAGGGATGGCTATAGGTGAGTAGAAATGGCTGTCACTGCACAGAGATGACTATCAGTGAGTGGAGAGCCGCAGGTCATGATAAAACACCAGCTGAACCGGTTGTACCCGAGGCTCTGAGTGATTGACGCGCTGAGAGCACGGGAGAGTGTTGTTCCCTGTGAAAAGGCACTGCAGTTGAAATCAGCGTCTGTTCCAGGGCCCAGACCTGGAGCTGCTCAGTGATGTGAGTACCCATCGCAAGAGCATGGGTGACACGCGTGAGCGTGTGTCCGTGGGCTCCGCTTGTACACGCGTGTGTTTACCGTGCTATACGTGCACGCGTACCTGTGTGGGTGTGCAGGATGCAGTGTTTGTGTGAGTGTGCCGGAGGCACGCGGCAGGTGCGTCTGTGGGCGTACGTGGACCGGGTGTGAGCAGACTGGCAGCACACGTACAGTGGCCCTCAGCTGTCCTCCACTGGTTCTCACGTGAGCAAAAAAAAAAAAAAAGGCTATTTCTGTCTACTTATCGGAGCATTAACACTACTACTGAGTGCACACTTTAACCAGATTGTTTGGTAGAACTAGGGGATACAAGTATTTTTTAATATAGAAGTGTAATAGAAGATACTTTCGTTGATTTTTTTTTTGCTAAGAACCTTTTTGAGCATTACTAACTGGATCTGTTGTGGGTCCTGACCTTAATGCTTTGTTGGTGTGCCGTGACACTGGGCTGCATGTCTGGAGTCAGGGCTGAGACAATGCTGCGCTCTGATTGGCTGCGCTCTCTGCCGATCACCCACATTGCTGCTGTTGCCTGCTGCTGCTGCACAGGAGTCACAGAGTTCCCTCCTGCCTCCTCCTCCCTTTCTCTCCCCCCTCTCCCTCTCTCTCTCTCTCTCTCTCTCTCTCTCTCTCTCCTCTCTCTCCCGATCAGCTGACCAAAGCCCACCGTCAGGGTCACATGGTGAAGGTGGACTGGCTGGACCGCCTGACTTTCCGAGAGATCGAGATGATCAACGAGGTGAGACGCTCGCCCCGAGAAATTTTGGGGGTGTCCACATGCGGGTCCAGACAGCAGGGGACTTCCTGTGTAACAGTGTCTGTCTACCACACAACAGAACGTTTTGCAGCATTTGTCTTCATCCTGACCATGGAGTACAGCAAGGATGACACAACTAATGAATCCGAAAAGTTCTTGCAGCAATGATAGAATAGGCTCTTCAGTTTATGCAAGAAAGCTCTTGTGAAACAGTCTCTACACATTTTTAATTGCATTTCAGTTGTAGTCAAACTTTGTTTTCCCCAGTTCACCTCACCTCCACGTCACCCTGCTCCAGTCTTGGTGTCCTCCATACAGCCCCTCATATGGAAGTCAGTGTGTTGATCCCAGCAGGGTGTTTTTTCTGACAATGTTGTGTGTGTTTGACTCACAGAGCGAGAAGCGCAGCTCCAACTTCATGTACCTGATGGTGGAGTTTCCACGTGTCAAGACGGGAGAGAAGGAGTACAGCATCGTCTACTATGAGAAGGTTAGAGGAACTGTGTGTGGTGTGTGTGTGTGCTGTGTGTGTGCGCGTACATGTTGTTTGTAACAAATGACAGAAAGAGAGAAAGCAAAATTTAGTCCTGTTTATGGTAGATTGTGTTTTGATGGAAATATTTTCTTATTCGGGTTTGATTGAAATGGATGCCATTTTACTGCCACACCTTTTGTACACCTGTTTATGATATTACACAAACAGGTCTTAGCATTGAAGAAAAACCAATGAACTCATTAGTCATGTGACCGCCTCGCCATGTCCTTCACTCCCCAGGACGGAGACGAGGCCCCTCCGCTGCTCACCAGCTCTGAAATCGTCAAAGTACCTGACCCACAGATGTCTATGGTGAGAGACGCGCGTGAGGGCGTATGGGGGCGTCACCCCCTACCGGGCCCTGCGGAAAGCAGCCTGTGAATAATGTCCCTCTCCCCACCCCCCCCAGGAGAACCTGGTGGAGAGCAAGCATCACAAGCTGGCCCGCAGTCTGCGCAGCGGACCCTCGGACCACGACCTGAAGCCCAACGCGGCCACGCGGGACCAGCTCAACGTCAGTGCCGCGCCCGTCCTGTCTGCGTCCTCTGTGTGCCCGCTGGCATCACTGCGCACACACACTACACACGCTACGAACAGCGTCTGCTAAGCTGCCAATACATTTACATTCACATTTATTCATTTGGCAGATGCATTTACCCAAGGCAACTTGTAGAGTACAACACAAGCAAAAAACCATAAGGAGTGAACAATAATAGAAGTACTGCATGACCAGGTTTCAGTGGTTGGCCAGGCGAGGTACAAGCTAGCTGGTAGAGCTAAAGAGTACGTTAAACGGTTAATTACATGTTTTTTTTTTTTATATAGTTTAGCAGGAAACGGTCACTGTGTGTCTGTCCCCATGCAGATCATCATGAGCTACCCACCGACCAAACAGCTGAGCTCAGAGGAGCAGGACCTGGTGTGGAAGTTCCGCTGCTACCTGACAACACAGGAGAAGGTGAGTTTGCTCTGGTGGTTCATGTTGGTCTGTAGTATGTGGTGTGCAGTGTATAAAGATGCGGTCTCATAACCCTTCTCTTTCAGCGGGTAACTGCACTGGAAAGTGTAATGATTGACCTTGTTCTCTTCACACTGGAGAAATTTCTTATGTTTGACAGTGTGTATGCCTGCGTGTGGGGGCAGCAGTGTAGCATAGTGGTTACGGAGCAGGACTCGTAACCAAAAGGTTGCCAGTTTAACTCCCCACTGGGGCACTGCTGCTGTACCCTTGGGCAAGGTACTTAACCCACAATTGCTTCAGTAAATACCCAGCTGTATAAATGGATAACGAAAAAAAAACTGGAGAGTCTGCTGAATGCCTATAATGTAATGGCAATAATGTGTGTAGGAGTGTTGGTGTAGTGTTTAATAGTGTGCTCCGTTCGCCAGGCCCTGACTAAGTTTCTGAAGTGTGTGAACTGGGCACTGCCTCAAGAGGCCAAGCAGGCTCTGGAGCTTCTGGGGAAGTGGAGGCCTATGGATGTGGAGGACTCACTGGAGCTGCTCTCCTCCCAGTTCACCAACCCCACCGTCAGGCGATACGCGGTGGCCAGGCTGCAGCAGGCCGACGATGAGGTGGGCTCTGTGTGTGTGTGTGTGTGTGTGTGTGTGTGTGTGTGTGTGTGTGTGTGTGTGTGGGCATGTCTCAGTGTGTCTGTGCCTCTGTGAATGAAGGCCCCATCACTGGATCTTCTCACCGAGCCGTCTCTCCCGATCAGGACCTGCTGATGTACCTGCTGCAGCTCGTCCAGGCGCTGAAGTACGAGAACTTCAACGATATCCAGGGTGGCCTGGAGCCGGGGAGCAAAAGGGACAGCCAGGGAGGCCTGGGGGAGAGCACCGCGCTGGGAGATATCGACAGGTAAGGGGGAGAGCACCGCGCTGGGAGATACTAACAGGTAATGGGCAGAGTACCACACTGGGAGATACGGACAGGTAGTTTGGAGAGTACCACACTGGGAGGTACCGACAGGTGAGGTTGAGAGTACCACACTTGAAGATACCAACGGGTAAAGGGGAGAGAACCACACTGGGAGATACCAACAGGTAATAGGGAGAGCGTTGCACTAATTAATTAATTAATTAATTATTAAACAAAGCAACAGTACAACACAAGGTTACATTATCTCTCTTTCCCTCAGCTCTCAGATTCTGTCAGGCCCACCGGCTCCTCCCAGTGCCCAGAAAGGCAAAGAGGGCCCAGACAGCGAGAGCCTGGAGGTGAGAGGGGGAGGAGGTGCATAAGGGAGGGGGGGTGAGGTGCGGGGTGCGGTGCTGTGGTGGCGTCGTCAGGGTGCCTGCAATAGGGGCTGTCTTGGAGACCCCACAGGTCTGTAAATGGAGTTGTGTTTTACAGCAGGACCTGTGTACCTTCCTCATCTCCCGGGCGTGCAAGAACTCGACACTGGCCAACTATCTCTACTGGTAAGACCAGAGCGCTGTACATGTGAGAGATTGTGTGTGCATGTGTGTATGTGCTTTGACTGCCATACCAACGAGCCTGGCTCTTTGGCGTCGTGGTCAAAGTCGCATGTTTGGTACCCTGTAGACCCGGGTTCAAGGCCGGGAGGGGTGACTGCTCTCTCCCTTCGCTACAGTGCTGATGGTATCTCTCTCCGCAGGTATGTGATAGTGGAGTGTGAGGACCAGGACACCCAGCAGAGAGACCCTAAGACACACGACATGTACCTGAACGTCATGAGGAGGTTCAGCCAAGCTCTGCTGAAGGTAAGAGAAGCCACTGCACAGTACAAAAATGGCACATACGTTTGTCAGGTTCAGTGCTGTACTCTAACGAACAGTACAGAAGAAAATAATAACCCCTTCCCTCCTCCCTTCTCCCCCTCCCTCTCTCAGGGTGATAAGAGCGTGCGGGTCATGCGTTCTCTCCTCGCTGCCCAGCAGACCTTTGTGGACAGACTGGTGCAGCTGATGAAGGCTGTTCAGAGGGAGAGCGGGAACCGCAAGAAGAAGGTGACGCGTGCTCACACGCACACGTACAGACACGCGCGTGCATGCGTGCACATTCGTAAGGGATGTCAGCTTTTGCTGTTTGAATCTCGACGCTGCGGCGCTAACAGCCCCTTCTCTCTCAGACGGAGCGGCTGCAGGCCCTGCTGGCCGACAACGAGAAGGTGAACCTGTCGGAGATCGAGCCCATCCCCCTCCCGCTGGAGCCCCAGGTCCGCATCCGGGGCATCATCCCCGAAACCGCCACGCTCTTCAAGGTGCCGTACCCCTTCCCCACCCTGCGGCCTTGCGGGAACACTGCCCAAACACGGGCACACTGTGGCCTCAGACTAGGACTAGGACAGGTGTCAGTACTTTGGTGAGATTACAAGTGAAAAAGCATGCAAGTAAAAACGGCCAAATTGTCTGACAGTATGTGTCATTTTCAGTGATCAGCTCTCTACTGTACCGTCAGTGCTCAGTGATTCGTCTTCAGTGCTGATCAGTATTTACTGTTCAGTGATTCATTTTTGGTGCTGGCTGATCAGAGTTTAGTGTTCAGTGATCCGGGGTTGATCAGTGTTTAGCGTTCAGTGATTCGGGGTTGATCAGTGTTTAGTGTTCACTGTGTGTCTTCCTCTGTGTGTGTGCACCCCAGAGTGCTCTCATGCCTGCCAAACTGATCTTTAAAGCGGAGGATGGAGGGCTATACCCCGTCATCTTTAAGCACGGAGACGACCTGAGACAGGACCAGCTCATCCTACAGATCATCTCCCTCATGGACAAGGTGATCCCCGCATGCCCTTTCATCCTGGAGAAACACCCCGAAAAGGGGCCTCCCGCAAACTGCCTGCTACACCTCGTCTTCCCCGTCCCCCCTACATGCAAACCCGTAACCTCACTGTAAACATGAAAACCTGGAAGCACCAGGTGGAACTCCCTGCTGCGTCACAGTCCGACGGCTCTGGGTTCTCGAATTTTCTCCCATTCCGACTCAGTTAGCCCAGAGAAGCCTCGCTGTGGCATGTTGATGGAGAAGTGAGTGGCTGCATTTCTGTCTCTCTCTTACTTTCAGCTGCTGAGAAAGGAGAACCTGGACCTGAAGCTGACGCCGTACAAAGTGCTGGCCACCAGCACCAAGCATGGTGAGACTGGAGCCGGGGGCTGACAATCCCATGATGCTTTGCACCACGCCACTTCCTGTTGCACATCCTCTTCGCAGGAGCTGTGGTGCATCAGGTTACCACAGCCCAGATATCTGGGACGTGTTAGACAGACTCCTCGGACCTGAGTCCGCTGCTGCAGGTGTAAGGTGACCTCTGACCTCTATCCAACTGACACGTTATGTGTCAGGTGTCCATGTTCCCAGCGCTTCCGAGCTGACCTGCATTTGAGATTGACCTCTGAACTCTCACCGTTTCCTCTCCCGCAGGGTTCATGCAGTTTATTCAGTCAGTGCCCGTAGCAGAGGTTCTGGCCACAGAGGGAAACATACAGGTACACAGACCTGTCTGTGCGCTCCATTCAGTACCCACGATCCTGCACCTCAGTGTGTTTATTCCGCCTCACTCCCCCTGGGCATGTAGCCGCAGCCTCCCTGTCTCCTCTGCCCGTCCCCCTCACCCCCGTGTTTCTCCACAGAGCTTCTTCAGGAAACACGCACCCAGCGACAAGGGGCCCTACGGCATCAGCTCTGAAGTGATGGACACCTACGTGAAGAGCTGCGGTGAGTCCCGAACTCCTCACACACCCTGCAGAGTCCTCGCCCCTCGCCCCTCGCCCCCACCTTACCCCCACCCCACACATTAACCACATCCTCCCACATCTGTTCTAACTGACCGTCCTCACCCCCCACGCATTGTCCCCCCACGCCACACTCTCTTCCTCTTCCTCTTCCTCTTCCTCTTCCTCTGAAATGGCTTCGTGAACCTGGGGAGCGCCTTACATATCGGCTTACTGATGCACTGCGTTTCTCACAGCTGGCTACTGCGTTATTACCTACATTCTCGGAGTCGGGGACAGACACCTGGACAACCTGCTGCTCACCAAGACAGGTCAGTCTCTCGTTCTCTCTCTCTTTTTCTCACACAGACTGGCAGACACACACACACACACACATACACACACACACACAGACAACTTCCTGTATATCAATAAACCAAAATTGTCCTCTGACTGTGTGCTTCATACCCGAAGTTATTGTTAATATGTTGCAGTTCCAGTTATCTTCTCCAGGGGACAGTAAAGAGGGGAGAAAGAGCTTGGTCTGACTTTCCCCTGTGGTCCTGTGGTTCTCAGGGAAGCTGTTCCACGTTGATTTTGGGTACATTCTTGGGCGGGACCCCAAGCCCCTGCCACCCCCCATGAAGCTGAGCAAAGAGATGGTAGAGGGCATGGGCGGCATGCAGAGCGAGCAGTACCAGGAGTTCAGAAAGCAGTGCTACACCGCCTTCCTGCACCTCCGCAGGTAACGCACTTCAGCATGGTCAGACACGCACACAGACACGCGCACGCGCACACAGTGATAGCAGGAGTTTAGAAAGCAGTGCTACACCACCTTCCTACGCCTCTGCAGGCTTCAACATGCGCACACGCACACGCGCACACACACACACACACACACCGTGATACCAGGAGTTCAGAAAACACTGCTACACAGCCCTCCCACATCTAAGTAAAGCCATGCATCTGAACCCGCTGACACCATCAGCAGCAGACTGTTCAGTGAAACAGTGATAAATACCTGTGCCTGTGCCTGCAGGTACTCCAACCTCATCCTGAACCTGTTCTCTCTCATGGTGGACGCCAATATTCCTGACATCGCCCTGGAGCCTGACAAGACCGTTAAAAAGGTGAGGCGAGGAGGCGGGGAGAGGTGTACGTCTGTGCGCATGGACACTTCACTCTGTCCTGTCCCGACTTTGCCACTGGACGGTACTGCTCACAGCAACTTCAACATACTTAAAACTGAGCAATGCAGAGACACTTAAAAACACCCAATGAGGTGTTGCAGTGTGTCTGAAACCACATGTATGTAAAATTCTATATTTCTTTATAGAAAACTGCCCAAAGTGCACTGTTCTCCGATTTAAGGCTACTGAAAGAGAGGGCTTAAGACTGGGTCTTAACAGTAAGGGTATTTGCATTCCATTTGTAATCCTGCTGAAGTGCCGATCAGTCTGACTCAGAAATCGCCTGATAATTCTCAAAATGGCTGGAGCAACCTAATCTCTCTCACCCACGCCCACCAATCACGCTCCTCCCCTCCCCCTCCAGGTGCAGGATAAGTTCCGATTGGACCTGTCGGACGAGGAGGCGGTGCACTACATGCAGAGTTTGATTGACGAGAGCGTCGGGGCTCTGTTCGCCGCCGTGGTGGAGCAGATACACAAGTTCGCCCAGGTAACCATGATTGTGCGCGTTTCTGTGATGGGACAGTAACTCACGGGACCCATAAGTGTCCATTTTGTTTTCCAAGCACTTCCAAGCACCCCCCAGCACCCACCCCTGTGGCTTCAGAGCACTTGAGGTGCTCATTGTGTGAGTGGGGTTGTGTGTGTGTGTGTGTGTGTGTGTGTGTTGCGCGCGCATGCGCACATGCTGTGTGTCTGTGGCTTGCCCTTTGCGTAAGTGAAAGTGCCACTTTGCTGTGTTCTCCCCGTCTGTGTGTTTACGCGTGTGTGATTCTCACAGAGTGGTAGCAGGTCAGACTGTGCTGACACAGTTGCTTTGCGCTTTATCTCTGCAGTACTGGCGTAGATGAGGAGGGCATGCTGGGAAACACTGGACCGAACTGGGAGGACTGGGGGCTGGAGCAGACCGAGAGAGCCCCCGCTTTCCCCTGGAGCGCTGGGGGTAGAGGGGGCAGGAGGACAGCCACTGAGAGGCATTTCATAGAGCCACCAAACTGGTAAACTGAGGCCATGACCTCACTGCCAAGGACTGACATGTCAAATGCAGGTATAGGAAATGCTCACTAAATTGCAACGCACTTCACTATTGATTTATTTGTATATTTATATTTACAGCGTCACAAGGCGTGGAACTGTTTACTTACTGTACCACAACATGGCCAAATAAAGTGGAGGTTGAAACTCTGAAAGACTGGGCTGAAGTGGTGAGATTTCAGTTCGTGTGGGTGTCTGTGACCTGAGATTTTACAGATAAACGCCCCGCAGTGAGCATCAGAGGGTGTTTAGTGAGTGCTGTATTGAACACCAGTTGTATAAATCGGTGCACACTCAGATCACTGGGCTGCGGTCAAATACAGAGTGCTGCTTAAGACAACACAGTATGCACAACTGGTCACATTAACCAACTGCTACTTGTACAGGAAGAACAAGTCACACTTTCTGAAAGTCGCACCGTGTTTTTAAAGTTCGTAATGGGTGTGCATTGACTAGGACTTTCATTCTGCAGCTCTTGTTTACAAAATGACAAAATCTATTTTTCCTGTGATTTTTGTGCTGTTGAGAACAAGGCACTCGCAAATGATATTCCTCAGTGTTTCCTAAGTCTACTAAGACTTTCTGAAAAAAGATTTTGCTGTTTTTGAATGTTTTTGCCAACATTTAAGTATTTTGTGCTGCTATTTTGTGTGACAAGTTAACTTTTTTGTAGCTTTTCTGCATTGTGAACTAAGTGCATCATTTGTGTGTATGTGTGTGTGTGTGTGTGTGTGTGTGTTCATGTTCATGTTGCTATGTGCATGTTTTGCTCTTGACGTAGAAGCTAAAGACACTTAACCTTAATGTGGCGTTAGCTAATGGAAAAGAATTTGCTGATGCCACAGGAGACCCCTCCCTGGGGTGGAGGGGGAGGGGGGGGTGGGAGCCACACAGTCAGTGTTTCCTGAGCGTGTGAGAAGCGTGTGCTGCCACTTCCTGCCGTCTCCCTTACCCCCCCCAGCCTTCGCCAAGCCTCCAAGTGCAACTCACCTGCCCCCTCACCCCCTCATTTCTACATTTCTGCATCTAATCAGTGCACACGGTCATCTCATTCACAGAAGATCCCTTCAAAGTTAAGCCAGTGGTTCAAGCTTGTGCCGTTTTTCAAGCCCTTGCTACGTTTGCTTTCTGTAGAGGGATGTGCTTTTTTTTAACCACAACTGGCGGGCCCTCGGAAGCACACGCTGAACTTCACTTTTGCAGCCTTTCCACCCATGCTCACAAAACCGCCAACCCCAGAGAGTGCCTGACCCGAGGGACTGCTCCACACAAACCCCCCAGCCCAAAGGTGCGAAGCAGACTGCTTTCACAACTTGCACCCCCACAGCTGGGTGGCACAGTTAAGGAAATGAGCTCATTAAATTGATCTCATTTTCAGGATATGGATATGAACCGCAAGCTCTACTTTTGCAGTCTTGAAATGCACAGGTTGCTCACATCGTGTTCAACAGCCATAAAATTATACACCATACAATTTACATTTAATTCCCAACTGACATTAGGTTTGAACCACTACAATTATCAAGATCTTTTTTTGTGTCAGAGATGAATCCAACACACTGAAATACTGCCTGAGGTCTGTATCAGACAGTAGCTTTTTTTTTTTTTTCTCAGCATGTCGAGTTAACGCTTATTCAAATTTACGTTTCTGCAAGCCGACATCTGTGTGCATGGCATCCGCTTGCGTGAGGTGTGAGAGTTTAGATGTTTTGACTGTGTGTGTGTGTGTGTGTGTGTGTGTGTGTGTGTGTGTGTGTGTGTGTGAATTGGTATGGTAAAATATTGGTTTGAGCATCAGCCTCATCCTGGCCTTTGCTTCAGGGCTGTGGTTAATGTGTGAAGATCCAAAGCGTTCATTTGCCAGGTTTGTCATTATTTTTCAGTTTCTGTTCGATATGAAACCTTGACAGAAATTTGACATTTAAAACAAGCCACTTTGGGTATTTCTGTACAGATCTTTTCAACCGAAAAAGCGCACCATGGCCTTTAAAAACACCATCTGGCCAAACCACACTGAAGCCTTGCAAAAGCAACTTTGTGCAATTTGACTGCACAACTTTGCACAATTTGATTTCGATGTTTTATTTTTTTATTAAAAAAATGTTTGATGCAGAAACAGAAGAGTGCCAAACTGTAGTGTCCCTTCAGTATTTTCCCGAGTTTATTTCAGAGAGTCAGTGAAGTCAGTTTGTTAATGTCAGGTTGAGTCTGCACACTGTAGGAAGCTCAATGGAAGTACCCTTTTTCGAGGGGCACAGCGCATCGGTCTCCAGCCCCTTCTGCAAAAAATTCACACCGCTACGCGATGAAACCACGTTCTCTCGAAACAGTAACTCATGTGTGAATATTGGCCGTGTCTGCATCCACGGCTCTGGCTCTCAGTTTCCAGTTCCCCGAGCGGTGCTCACAGTTTCCCCCTGAAGGCCCGGCTCACGCTCCTGGTTTTTTATGTTCCGGTAAAAAAGCGAAAATGTCAGTTAAGCGGGGCGCGGGAGCTAGAGCGGGGCGACCATAACCCCCCACCCCACAGAGAGTGAAGAGGGGTGAGACATGGACAATGTCACGTGGGTGATGGCGGAGGGAAGACAAGTGGTAGTAGTGGTGGGGGGATGGGGTGGGGGGGGGGCACAGATGACTCAGTGCTGTGCAGAGGAACAACGCCCCCTTTGCCCCCCAAGAAGGCAACACGAATGAGGTGTGAGAGACGCAGGAGAAAGAGCGCTGGCTTTTCTGAGTCACTGAGCCAGCGTCCAGAGTGCTGGAGCTCCTGTACCGCCATGATGTCATACCCCTCCTCGATTTTCCACTCGAACCACGGAGATGTGCGAGAGGGGGCCCCCCGTCCATAAGCTAGCTCGCAGCTCGAGAAGGAAAGCGTGATGGCGTTCTGTCCTGGGGCCATACATGCCATTAATCAGTCAGCACAAAGGACCGCGGTGGGGTACACTGGTTTCTAGGTAGTGTGGAGGGATGGTAGCAGAGGTTGTAGCGTGGGGAAGGGTAAGCTCATTGTTGAGAACTCTTGAGGGTGCCATCCATTGGACAGCTACTTTTTTGAATGAGTAACCCAGAATCCATGGAGTGCCAGTTTCAACAAACAGATTCTCCACCACGCAGCTGTGTCCCAGACAGAGTCCCTCTTGTTAGACAGGCACCGTGGTTTCCAGCACTTGCACCCTCAGTGTCTGATTTTGGGGAGCTCTTGGCTGTACTCCGCTCTGGTACGGCACACGCAGTCAGAGATTTGTGCGCTTGGGCTCATCACTCCAAATGGTGTTCGGGCTAGAGCCGTGTCTCCATAGCTGGGTAGGGGAGGACGTCAGAACCTGCGGTGGAGTGCTCATCTGATCTGGGATCTTCCGAGTGGCCCGATGTCAGGTGACACCACCCCAGATCCTCCAGCTCCTCCCCCTCACACTCCCCCAGCCTCACCGAAATCAGCGGGATATCTGGAGCCACACCCAGAGGCGGAGGAGGTCCTAGAGGGAAGGGCTCCATCACTGCGGACCTCCTGTGCATTTGTGGGGGTGAATGTGTGTCTTCCTGGGATAGACAGGGCGCCACGATGCAGCCGAGCGGCAGCGAGATGCTGCTGGGGCCGTAGTCCGGCGTGGGTAGGCCGCTCCCCATCCCCCCGCTATCCCAGTCCAGCTGACCCGACCCCGAGTCCATAGGGAAAGGGTTGCTGCAGTACCCGTCCCCCTGGCTTTGGGAGTCGGCCTGGGCGTCGGGAGGAGGAGTTAGCATGTAGCTGTGCTCGGACAGAGGCAGGGACAGGATGGAGAGGCGGTCCCCTTCACAGTCCTCCTGAGAGCCGCCACGGCGTACAGCTGGTTCTGTGGGCACCCATTCCTGCAGCCACGCCTACACAACGAAAGCAGGACTTACAAACACAATCCAGAGCAAAACAACACCATCCCCACATATGCATAACACACAACACCCACAAGGGGGTACACAAACACAGCACGATGCACCATACATATAAATGTACGTAACACGCAGCTGAGTGCAGCACGGTGCCATACACACTTGTGAAACACATTACAAGCCAGTATACATGACGCACAACACAATACAATGCATAACGCACTGTACATCGATAACATACACATGCACATGAATGCATACACAACGCATACAACAGACAGCAAACAGGTGAGTGAGACTAGAGCATGTAAATGTTAGATTGTGATCATTAATTGTCATACAGTCTAATATCAGTATCTCCAATCATCTGATTAAAACTTAAAAAAAATTTCTCTTCACCCAGTATAAATCTCTCAGCACATGACTTTGAAAAAGTTAAAATAATGCAGCATCTATACAGCATTCTTTCAGGGTAGACTGGGTAATTAGACTGAGAAACATGAGCAGGCCATATAGAGCCTTGAAAATGTGTGTGAGTGTGCACTGAGACACTGTAGTGTACCAGAGATCTGGGGAGATGGGTCTCAGCCGACTGCCACTGTTGTCTCACGAAGCAGAAGACCGGGACAAGAGCAAAGAGAAGCATCCCTCCTACCAGCCACAAGGTTTCCTGCACTGAGGAACACAAAGAGATGCACACACACACACACACACACAGTCAGCCTGGTATTAGTGGGGGGGGAAATAGGTATTATCTCCTTATCAGCATCATAATGTTAGGCCTTGAGTTTCTCAGCATCCTCTTCCCTTTCTCCAGCACTAGAATGACGACACCCTGTTAGCAGCAGCTGGCCCTGTCCTCCTCTCTTAGGGCAGATGATGAGGGTGGCGCCGGCGTCGGCGTGAGCCTCTCACCTTCTGTCTGCGGGGGCAGAGAGACACACTGCGGGGACGAGGGGGGGCTGAGGGTGAAGTTGGCCACGGCGCAGTACCTCTCTCCCGGGACCAGCCCCCAAAACTCATGCCTGACGGTCTCCTCCTCGGCACACACAGTGCGAGTCTGATAGGAGACATGCCCATCGGAGGATAAGGTGGAATAACGGCAAGAAGAGAACGTGCAAAAGACTGGTAGTAAAAGAGAGACTTACATTACACTACTGTCATTTATCGGATTCTCTTATCCAGAGCGACTTACTAAGGTTACAGTTTTTACATGTTGCCCATTTATAGAGCTGAGTATTTACTGAGGCAGTTGTGGGTTAAGTACCTTGCCCGAGGGTACAGCAGCAGCGCCCCAGCAGGGACTCTACCCTGCTCTTTAGCACTACTACCGCCGCTGACGAGAAGGAAGGAGGAGGCGGGGAGGAGAGGGACGCTGCAGAAACCGGGGGTGTGGGCTCACCTGGCGCTCCGAGGGGCGGAGCTCATTGTACACTGTGATGTCAGTCTGAGGCAACATAAGCTGAGAGAGAGGACAACACTTCCTGGGAGGGCAGTCCTTGATGGGCGAACATGGGAACTGCACGGCCACGTTGAGATTGGTCCCCTTCACCGAGACAGACAGGGTGGGGCGGCTGTAGACCGCTGGGAGAATGGGAAGGAAAAGAGTCACACACAGTACATTACATGCATTTATAAGACACTTATCCAGAGCAACTTCCAGCACAACAGAACATAAGTGTATCCATTCAAGTTAAATGTTCGAGTGTCAGACCAGGCTAACAACACTCCCAGACCAGTGAGTGTCAGCATAACACCATTCAAGCCCTACCACAAGTTAACTTGTGCAATCTGACGGAAGCCAAGTATACTATGATACATCAATCACTAGAACACAGAATGAAAAAAAATCACAATAATACACGTAAAATAAACATCAAATACTAGAGGTACCAGGTGTTAGTAATAAGAGTACCTGTAAGGTAAGAGTACCTATAAGTACCTGTCACTTCACTACTGCCACATCAAAAGCTGACCTTTTTACCGACCAGCTGCCCAAACAGAGAGAGGCCATCCACATGCACTCACTTTTAGTGGACGGCTGGAATCTGGGCAACTGAATCCACTCGGCGGTTCCATCCTGCCCCAGCCGGATGTAGTGATACAGTTCAAACTCCAACAGCATGCGGGAAACGTCACAGCTCCGAGAGGTCACCCGGACGCACCCATCCACCTCTTTCCAGTCTGCATCTCTGACGGGAACACGGGCAGACGGAATATTCGTTAACCTGAACGCACAGCATCAGAGTATAGTGTGGGATGAACAAAAAAACCATCAGGGGAAACCCAGCGTTTCTCGTCCTTCACAGTTAGCCACGGGCACTGTGGTGTTCCGTAGAACTTCCGAGCAGTGAAAAGAAGTATGCTTTACGGCACATCATCAGTGTGACAGGAATACAGTGACCGTGAAAATGTCTGGGTAGCTTTTCAAACCAGATAACTATCGCTGGTGTTTATGTGGAATTATGTGGAGTCTGTTTCAGTGCTACCTTTCCTCCTCCTATTGAGGTAGCTGGCTTAGTGTGTGTTGCACGCTTAGTGTTGCACACAATCTGGCAAGAAAGCACACTCCTCCCAGCAGTCTGTGCACAGATAGTAAGGCCGGCTAGAAGAGTCTAGTGAGAGAGGCAACCCCCGGCAGCATCCGAGGCAAACAACAGCTGAGCAGACATGTATCACGAGGTACAGCTACCTCTACGAAACCCTTTATTGGTGCCGTTTTGCCATCTAGAGGTAGGACAAAGATGCTCTCATTTCTTTTGCGGGAGCCGTATACTCATTCAGTGAGTGGGAGAGAACAACAGCCACTGCTGTAGGGCTGCTTATTCACAGGCAAGAAAAAAAGTCTTTAGCATTTATCCTGCTCTGCGCCAATCGTTGAGAGAGGTGAGACAGTGGTGTTCCATGTACACCATGAAGGTTTTACAGTGACACAACAATCTGCTGTTAGCTCAGTTACAATCAGTTTACCTGGTGAAAGGTGTGAACCATCCAGTATGAACATCACGACCAAAAGTTATTGTGGAAATGCTTGCTTTCAAACCGCTGACTGAAAGCCGAGGGCAAAACGAGTAAACAGGAAATCCTAGAAAGAACCAAAGGACTGCGTTTCACAGTGAAGCAATTATTTGGCAATAAGCCTTTAAAATAAAAAATGTGAATGTGATTTGGAAGCTGGCTGAATGGAAAAAAGGACCAGTGTGAAAAAAGTAAAAAAGGAAAAAAAAACTGCATTAATCACCAGTGATTCATCATGGTGATTGTACCTTTCTGAGGTTTCTGCAAAACCACAATCGTTCGTATCTGGCACATCCATTTTGGTTCTTCCTCTCCAGCTGTTTATTCACCATTATTGCCATCACCTACTTTCTTTCTCTCCATTCATTATTTCAAAATGCTCTGCAGTTCTGGCCATGAGTGCTTCTGCGTATTAGGAGAGCTGAGTTGACTGTTTCTGTTCTAACGAGAATAAGTCTGGGGACAAAATTATCTACATTCTATATACATTGGACATAACCCACTACAAGATAAAAACAACATACAGTATTTGAATGCATAAATTTCCATCCTGAATTTGGATGAATCTGATACACATCTGTTAAGCAAGGCTAATGAAAGAAAGGCAATAGACCTTTTTGCCATGGTTGGCATCTTAACTGTGTGGAGAAATCCAATATAGTGACACAAAGCTTGCGATAAAAAATAGTTGAAATATTCACCTTCAAACTGCAAAAAGCATAATAAATGTGTCAGTTCAAACAAGGGTCACTCATGAGCAGATCATTCTCTTTTATGTCACTATATCATGTACCTAGCATGAAAGTTTCAGTTGCAACAAAAAGGTAAACATAAAATTAAGACTGATCTCCAATTTCTTTCTAGTAATTATAATCATTTGTGGCCTTGATATAACTAAAATGATTTCATTGTAAAGTATGAAGACCACAAGGGTAATTGTACTACATTGGATGTAATTCAGCAAAAAAAGTACATGAGATGCAGAGCAGCAAGCAAAGCAGAGAGGTAGTTACAAATGGGTGACCCTTATTTAAATGTAAACGCTTGAGTAACAATGAAGAACCAAAACAGGGCTGAGGCAAATGAACAGTTTCAAGGTGAAGATTTACCCTCACCAGTTCCAAGCCCACAAGGTCCCGCTGGTAATAAAGATGGAAACAATCCAAAGTGTTACTGCCTGATCTTACACAAGTCCCATTGCTTGAACTTTGGGCACTGCTACTCAACAATTCTTTTTTTTTTTTATTTGCTTTTTCGATTTGATATGTGAAGACACACACTGCCTGCGGTATTCTGCACTCGGCCAGCACGTACATATGTCCATACACGTGCACGCACACGCACGTACATGAGAACTCACCCTTGCATCTTCGCCTGGACGGTGAAGGTGGTGTTGGGGGAGAGAGCAGAGCATTCCCACTGCAGCAGGCAGCCCAAATCCCTCAGCGCCATTGTCACGTTACAGGGGGGCAGCGCTAACCCTGACACAACATGCAACACAACGGGCTCACACTAACGCTCGCTGCACGAGCTCACAGTAACACACGCCACAATGTGTCGCGCAGCGCACTCGAAATGACACACGCTACACACCGAGTTCACAGTAGCACAGACGCACTGAGAGAAATTGCACAGCATAGCAGGTGGTACCTGTGGCATTCTCTAACTCACCTGGACTCAACAGAGTGATGGAGACCAAAGCAAGGCAACATGGGGAGCAGGTCATTCCTCTCAGGGATGCCTCAGCAACGCCACTGCACCGCACTTACTGGGAAAGAGGCAAACTGCTGGCAGGTTCCGATGAATCATTTTGGTCAGTCTTACTCACGAGCGTTTTTAATCTTTCCAATACATCTACATATGTGCATGTGAGGTCTAAAACCACAGTGTTTCGTTCACGCACAGAAGTGGAACTTTCACGACAGCAACACAAGACACGGGCTGCCAGCTGCGGACTTTCCCCGAAATGAGACAAACTCGTGCACTTACCTGGAGACAGAAAGCCACAGTGTGTGTGTGTGTGTGTGTGTGTGAGAGAGAGAGAGAGAGAGAGAGCAAGAACAAGGAGGAGGAAAAAGATCAACACAGAGCATGGGTCCCATTTAAAGACACACCAGCTGGTGAAGGGGGCCGCCGCCAGCCGTGAGGCCACAGCCGCAAAGGCATACAGATGGAGAGATTAGTAGGAGAGAGCGGCAGAGGTTCAGCGGGAGGAAACAACGAAGGCAGGAAACCTGAACAGAATATCAGAGTGGGTGCGTATCCGAGACTGGGGTGGAGCCGAGGCACATCGCTCTGTGAGGCCAGGGGAGGTGAAGAGAAAGCAAAAGAAACCGCATCAGAAAAAGAGTTGCGGAGAGGTGAGAGGGTGCACTTGCATGTTAAGAGAGAGAGGGAGAAAGACACCAAACACTCCAACACCCAGGTGTGCTTTCTGGAACCGGTGACGGTGAGACATGGAAGAGATGACAGTGTGTGGGCTGACAGTAACCCGCGTGTGTTTCAACGCCACAGCTAGCGCGGCAGAGAGAGAAACAGCACGAGGAGACAGCCGGCAGAGTGACCTCTTCATTTGCGCTTATTAGTTAGCTTAGCTGACACTGTGAGCGCACAATGACTCCATGATGCCTGTGGAAATTGCGCAAAGTATTGAATGTACCAGACTGACAGCACAACTTTCAGTAACTCATGTTACACCGTGTTACTGTACGCACAACAGCACCCTCTCCTGTACTGCACAAGAAAAGCATTCCCTTATACTCTCCCATTTTGGAACGTGGGATTACGAATTTGAGGTTGTTACAATCACCCACACACAGCCCATTTACATTCAGTGTTTCTTTTTTATTTCAGATTTCACTTAAATAATTATGGATCCGAGCACACCTTTATTGGAGCTGGTTTTTGCCGTTCGTTTCCAATACTAGTACAGTAAGTGCTTGATGGGAGGACAGGAAGGGCTCTGGGAGTGATCAGCCTTGTGTTCAAGATTTCGCAGGTACGTACGGCGCGAATGGGAGAAAACGCCAGATCCAATCTGCACAGCACTGCTTTCCCACTTTGTAACATACCGAGCAGCTGCATTTCAGTATCATTCTGGAGCTTTTAGGTGATATGGATTGCTGTCAATTGATTTAGATAAGATAAGTCTGCTGATTGGGGTGTTTAGGGGTAAAATCCAGTCTGGTTATGCTGGATCTTTAAGGGTACAGTCCAGTAATGTGTGAAGCTTTTGGGTGTAGCTTTTAGGAAGTTTTAGGGGCCTAGTTACAGAAGTGAGCACAGTGCCTCATTTAAGGAAAGAAATAGGCTCATGGACAGAGTTCCCAGCAGATAAAACTTCACGAGTACATTGCAAGAAGTTCATTCAAATTAGACAACTTCTCCGTCTGTGGATGGATATTCACCGTGGAGGCTTGCGGGGATTGTTTGTGCTTTCTATGTTTGTAATGGGCCATACGGCATGTAGCAATTTTGAGAAAAATCACCTTTTCCAGAACATCAGTGGGAATTCTCGGAAGCATCCTGTGCGTGAAAGTGGTGGTACTAGCGTTCAAAGTGATGACATCATCTGATAAGACACCATGAGGGGATTGAGTCTGATACATGGGTTTAGTAAAGTGCATGCACTGATACATATTTATATACTGTCTTATTACATAAATTCACATAAATAAATTTTGATTATTCAAGGTTTCCCCCACATGCATAGATTTCAGAGTTGCTTATTCACTGTTGTGTTTTTTTTGGGGGGTGGGGGGTGTCATAATATCAGATATACCATGACTCTGACATTATTCTTTGGGAACAGTATAATTGGCTAGGCCTCATCAACCAGGGTCCTCCTTCCACTAGGGGGAGACAAACACACCAAACTTTGGGACAGATGGCAGGCTTCCAAGAGCATCAAGCAAAGTCATATAAACTCTGTACAGGAGTCCACAGAGGATAAAAATTCTAGTAACAAAATATACATTTCACTTTCCATTGCCTTATCATACACATTGTCTGAAAGATACACGTACATAGAAAAGATTTCCCAACACCACCCCCACCCTTTTCCAGGTACGCAGTTCATGAGACAACAGGTACACACACACTTCAGTCATGATGAGCCACGCACACACACATGCGCACACACACACACGCACACACACGCACACACACACGCGCGCACACACAAATGCATGTGCAGCCAGTGGAATCTGAGAGGGAACGATCTGTACAATACGTATATAAGCAAACACAATGCTGAGACAGATTTCTCATGCAGTTGCTCCCATGTCTCACAGGCCATTTACTTACACGCGGCTATGTACACACGCACACGCACACGCATGCATGCATGACATGCAAGTAGAAAAGGACATGAGGAACACCACAGGCTCTTGGATAAAGACCTGCAGGCCAGGAGAATAAAAGCAGCACCTGTTTCATTCATGTGTGTTTTACTTTTTCAATCTTTTTTCAAAGACACTATTCCAGGTTTTTTTATAATATAGAACATGTTCTAAAACAAGTATTCTTATAAAAATATGATTTTCATTTCATTTAAATGAAAATAATTGCTTAGGGTAGTTGCCTGAATAAATGTTTCATGCTCTCTGTGACCCTTGCTGGAGTCCAGCTGGCTTAAGGGAAAGAGAGAGACAGTGAAGCCTCTCGCCTGACATCACAATCAGGGAACATTTTAAACCTCTCACCTCACAAGCCCTAAACTCAGGTCAAAGTTGCAGTTAATTGTTGCTCAAGGGAACAGGTAGCCAGGCAGTGGAATTCAGTCTCCCCCGGTGCCTTCAATGGCCTTGGTCAGCCTCCACACCCTTTCTTGCCTCACTTTTACCCTGTATAGTGGGACTGTCCTTTGATCTTTTTATTAATGCAGAGCTACAGATATCAGTGAATTTACAATACATATGCATGCATGTGCTCCAAACCACACACACGCATGCACGCACGCACGCACGCACACACACACACACACACACACACACACACACACACACACACACACACACACACACACACACGCTCCCTCTTCCTCTCCCACGCACCTCTCACATGCAGCCTAGCACACTGCCTGCAGGGAGCACCAAATGCCGCGTTCACACACACGAGAAACTTCTCATCTGATCCATACGGTAATAATTACCATAACGTCACCTATATTAACATCAACAACAATAATGGTGGTAATACAGATAAACCCAATTAATATCCCCTTCTTTAATGTCCCAAAACCCTTTATAGTCACTTTGCTTCTAACCATCTGTCATTTCATATAGGCTTGATTGGCAAACAGGCCAAAGATGTAGACATCACACCAATATCACCTTAGGGACTGTTTAACAAGGCTGCCTGCTGAGGTGAACCCTTTTAAAATGCACACTCTAATATTGATCTTACATTAAAATATTATAAATCCTTTATCCTGTAATAAGACTGATTGTTGCAGTTCTATGCCCTGGGTGAAAGAAGCACAACATTTTGTAACAAGGAATACATTCTGCAAACAAGCTGTCCAGCAACCGTTTTTCTCCCTTAATTTACCTGCTACCTTATTTCAGTAATAAATATCTGACCAGATGGGTGACTTATTTTAGAAGCTACCTGACTGGGGTTTGTGGATGTAAAGTTAGCTTGGCAGAGCTTGTCTGCTTTTGATTGAGCTCCTAGCTCTTTTGGACACTGCATTTGAGAGTGTTTCTTTTTTAAAAATAAAGTATACATCATAACATTTTAAGAACAATATATTACTTCTGTTGTCTATCAATATATTACACCAGTGACAGTTTCACAGGAGTAGTTAGCTACAAGCTAGCTGGGCAAAAAAAACCCTCCTTCATCAAAAGATACTGTACAATCAGTGCAAGATTACAGTAAAAGATGTAGAAAATGCCGTATTCATAATTAACTTTATTTATTTAAGTGATAAAACCATGGAATATATAGCAGTAGAACAGCACGCTTTTCATTTAACTTCTTCTCACGTAACGCCATAGGAAATCAAACTCAGTGAATATCCCAACCCAAATTAACTTCCCCAAGTTTTAGCTGCACTGCAGTGGGGATATCAAGCAGGTTACACTGTATTTACAGTCAGACTGACAGTAGTGCTATCGGGAAAAAGAAAAATCGTCCGGTAAGGGGGCCCCCTCTATGTCTGAGCCTCAGGGAGGGGCAGGCCGGGTTCGGGGGGTGTGGGGGCGGGGCCAGGTTTTTGGGGCTGCGACACAGCAGTCCTCTTGCCGAGTCCCCGTTCAGGTTCTTGTAGGGGTGGTGCGGGTTCCGACGGGCGGCGCCCCGCAGACACACAGAGGGGAAGCTTAGCCCCGCCAGGCAGCAGCCGGGACAGGAAATGACCTCATCCTGCTCCAGCGTGGTGCTGCTGGAGTTGGGCAGCGGGAAGGGCACAGGGCCGCCGGTGGGAGCGTGGTACCCGTTGCCCCCCCAGCCCAGGGGGCGGCTGACCACCACCGTGCTGTTGTTGTTGTCCAGGTGGGGGAGTGGGGGGAGGGACGGGGGACCGTTGGAGATGGGCGGGCCCCAGCCGTTGGGCAGTGCAGAGGTAGAGGCGAGGGGGGGTTTGACCGGGGCCGGAACAGTGCCATCTAGTGTGTCGGGGGAGCTGGTGCAGTCCATGGGCTCGCCCAAGCCCAGGCTCTCCAGCTCTACCTCCTCTTCCTCCAAGCACTCCAGAGACACCATATCCAGGTCCAGGGGGAGGCCCGAGTCGTCGGCGATCGGACCCGAGTCCAGCTCCTCTGCCCTCTGCGCGGGGGTCCCGCCCTCGTCCTCCTCCAGGCTGTCATTGTCTGTGTCGGGCAGGGTGCCCATGCCCCCCGGCGGGCCCTCACCCCTGAGCGCCGCCGACAGCAGCGGGATGCGGCTCAGCTCGGGGGTGCAGGGCAGGGACTGGCAGCGGCGGTGGGCGCCCCGGGGGGGGTCGCCCTCCGAGGGAGAGGCGCACGGATCGGGCGGCGGGGGCAGGGTGAAGGTCAGGGAGATGACCGACTTGCTGGGCGTGTCGAAGAGCTTGATCTTGCCCCCGTTCAGGTCGTCCCGCAGGGAGAAGGGGTTGACCCGGGCGGGCGTCCCCAGCAAGGGGGGCGTGGCGGGCGGCAGCATGTCCGACTTGCTCCGTGACAGCCGCTGGTCCCCCGGGAGGCACAGGGACCTCCTCCGGTGAGGGCTGTCGTGGCGGGCGACGGGCCCTGAGAGAGGACAGGCAGCAGTGTTACTGGACCACCATGCGGACACGTTCCATCTCTGCTCCACAGGAGGACACCACCCCCAACCCCCCCGCTGCTGACGAGAAGCTCGATTTCCGATTCATGCAACACTAAACCCACACTGTGCACCTAGGGCTGTTACAAACCCTCTTCTCTGAGGGTTGGCTTATCTACGGTCAAACCCTCTGCTGTGTTCTATCCAAATTTGCAGCCGACCAGCGAACCTCAAAGGCAGATGTTAATGGAGGGTGTTTTTAGATGAACCACGGGGCCGGTGCAGTGTTTGGTGAGTAAAGTAGCCCCTGCTAGGTGAAGACAAAAACCCACTAACGCTCTGTCTTTCAGCCATTCCGCACTCACCCGGAACAACCAGCTCCTTCTTCTCCTCCTCCTCCCTCTCCCTCTCCCGCGTCTCCAGCTCGATCACGATCTCTGTGAAGGACGGCCGCTTCTCCGCACACATCTAAGAGGGAAGAAAGAGGGATAGAGTGAGAGGAGGGAGAGATGGAGGGAGCCCGTGAGAATGAAAGAGTCCAGCGGTGCATAAGGATTTGGCATTTGGGGGAAAAAAAGATATGATAGATGATAGACTGCCTCACAAACCAAGATTTCAATGGAAAGGACGATCTGGCTTTGTGGCTTTCCCTACAGCGCCTTCCAATAACTTTGCTTTCACCTTGGCAACAGTCAGGCCTTTGGCAGCCCTTCCCACCCAAGTGTAAATATCTACATTCAGCAACACGTTTTTACTGATATCATATCGCACGTGTGCATGCATGCGAGTGACTGACTGAGAGTGTGTGTACGTGCGTATGCGTGTGTGCGCGTATGTGTGAGTGAGTATGTGTGAGTGTGTGCATGCGTGTGCATGCGTGTGTGTGTGCGTGTGCATGCGTGTGTGTGTGCGCGTGTGTGTGTGTGTGTGTGTGTGTGTATGTGTGAGTGTTTGCATGCTTATATGTATGTGTGAGTGAGTGCATGCGTGTGCATGCGTGTGTGTGTGTGTGTGTGTGTGTGTGTGTGTGTGTCTGAGCATCCCTCACATTGCAGCAGGTGACAGCCAGGTCCAGGAAAGAGGGGGGACAGTCCCCTATCATGTGCTGGAAGGCCTCCACGTCCAAGCCGAAGTCCTGCAGGGGCAGAAAAGAGAGCCAGATCACAGCACTGTCATCACTTTGCTGGACCACGTCAGACTGGATGGGTGATTCTGTGGCTGCAGACACAACAGCAATGTCCTTGCAGAGATCTGACCCCTTAAGCACACATTCAGCAATGCATTTCTTTAGTAAATCTCACAGCAGCAGAATGTCAACAGATGGAAGAATCACTAATGTCAACAACTGATGTTAAATCCAGGTCAGTATTCAGTTATGTTCTTTATTAAGCCCAAGCGAACTCAGCTGAGGACACCTCTGCACTTCTGTCAGCTTCTCCAGTTAACACGTTCTCACACCTCTGACAGTATCTGCTCTTCACACCAACATTGAATTGTATTTGCAGACAGCAAAAGGTGTATTGGTCTTGTTGTGTTAACTAAGGCTGCCTACAGGATCCAAGACATGCGCTCTTTCCAGAGACTCTTCTTGTGGTAAAATAAACATGTCAGTGGACAGACAAAAAATAGGCTGGGTGCAGTACCACATAGTCACCACTAAGTGGCGCACACACTGCAGAACACTTCTTTGAAGAGCTCACATGGGGCAGCAGGAGACACACTTGATATCTTATGTGTGCTTGGAAACAGTCAAGAGGGGAGCACTGAAGGCTACAGCTACGTCCAAAACGTCTGTTACATGAGGCAACAAAGGTTAGACAGGGTCAGAGGGGCAAAGCTTATAGCAAAGAGAGAGCCAGGGTCTCTCAGACGATACCAAAAGAGGGAATGTCAGTGACACACACAGACTGACAAATACGCATGTCATATCTCACATCTACATATAGATAGTAACAATCTATCTCCTCTCCCCACCACACACTCACACGCACCCAAGGGTATTCAGTTGGTCACTCTCACACACACACACACACACACACACAGGTATTCAGTCTCTCTCTCACACTCACACACACTCACACACAGAGGGCCATTAGTGTGTGGGATGAAGGGGAGGGCGAGTCTGAGCTTATAAACAGTTCCCACAGGTATGCTCTGCATGTTTGTGTTCTCACAGCAGGACTGATATCTCACCGCTTATGACAGAGCGAGAATCTTTTACAGGCTTAGATAAGGCCCTGATGAGTGTGAGCTGGTTAATGCAGAGATCAGCAGATTGCCATCAATCTCGTGCTCTTCTCTGTACTTGTGATATACAGTAGAAAAGGGTAATGAGACAGACACCATCAAAAGAACATATTATACTCATAAATCAGTCCATATTGAGGAAGAATCACACAAGCAGGCTTCCTCGCTGTGTGAGGGAAAACAGCACTAGTGGAATTTATATTGACTGTTTCCACATGTGGGTTTCCTAATGCTTTAAAGCAGGGACATGCTTTAGAAATGAAGGAGGTGACATAAGTGAGAAGGCCTCTCTTTAATGATCACTGACAACATCCCCCCACTTTAGAAAGGAGGGCTGCGGAGAATCCGCAGTAAACAGAGTGCTCTTCTGCCATGAGTGAGGGAGTGGCGTTCGTGAGTGACTGCATGACATTTGCGTAGCAGATAAACTGCAGGCCGTTATCCTTTTCCCTCCACGCTCTGGGTTTATGGCGATCACATATCACTGCTCCCGCCCCACATATCACCCCCCCACCCCTGTGGCGGCTTCCATTTAACCACACTCCCAGCATTCATTTCCACATCAAAGCACAGAGACCACATCTGCATGAATGGGTAGCGTTCCGATTTGGAACACGGAATTGTACGGTGCGGTTCTAAGAACACGACACAGGTGCACGGAACTCAGAATGCAGGGACTGAGAAGTCAGGGCAACTTTTCAAGATTCCAGCTCTGCTAAAACCAAGGACACTACATCGGGTGAAGGTCACCACTTCCACACACTTCATCTTCTGTGCCACAGGGTGACAAGGCCCAGGCTAACGTGAGCACTTGCACTCCACACAATTTCAGACGTCAGCTGACAGCACAGAGTATTATCAGAACTGCAGCAGATTCCTGCTGCTAGAGTCACCAAGCTTGTGCCAGGTCATGCTCATAAAGGGTGAGAGGCCCAAAGAGAGAAAGCCATTGCTAAATAAATAAATAAATAAACAAACAAACAAATAAATAGGACTTAGTCATATAAAAATCCATTTTCAGTTTCTTATTTACAGGCCCCAACTTCTGAGTCATCATACAAACCTTCAATACAGGTTCCAACAGAGGTGCAAGAACAAAGAACTGATAGATTAAAGACACAAGCCATATTATGTGCTTACTTTAGCCTGATTTTAGATTACAACAGCGTCTGTGGGCTCTTACAGATTATAACTGTAAGATCACAGTTTCGACACCTTTCCCTGCTCATGTCTCCCCAAGGCAGGTCAACCTTCAAACTCTAAGAGCACATCGGAACTGGAATATCTGAAGCTAAAGTCAGGGACCTTGCGCGAATGTCTATATTATGCATTTGTAATGCAGAGGCACTTCATACACATCAGAGTTGGAGAAACAATTCAAGTTAAAACAGCCAGAACCGAAAGAAACCCTCAAAGCATTAGAAGGGGGACAGGGCTGTGCTGTAATCCAATCAGAGGAAAGGACGAAGACAGAGAGGGAGGGGGTCTACACTGATGAGCAACTCGCTGACCAGGTGCTGCCAATATGAATGGGTCAGTCTGGAGTTGGAAGTGAAGCAATTTTGTTCATTATTACCACAGGCGACAATGTGGCAACAGTAGTAGCAAAGATAAAAATCATCAATCGAACCAAACAGCACTGACCGAACGCGGCTGGTAAGTTTTAAGGCATGTGCACATGCTGTAATAAAGCTGCGATAATGCAACTAGCCATAATATATTGCTAAATCACCATGTGCAGTAAAATTCCTATTGGCTGTAGGCAGCTCTTGTGGAGAGGCTGAGCGGGAGAATATCTCACACTGGGTACTAAATTCTGACATGCTAAACAAAGCTCTCAGAATGTGACAGGAGAATTGAAAGATTGTAGGGACAATCACCAGGACATTCTCTCACTCACAGCATGGTGATGACATCAGCTAAAATCATACACTATTAACCCACTTGTAACAAATCTCTGTTAGTAAGACACCTCCACTGACCACTGGATACATTAATGTTGAGCTAATTCCCACCGCCTAACACCTGATACCTCTAGTATTTGATATTTATTTTACGTGCAGTCTTGTATTTTGGAGTCTGTGTTCTAGGGACTGTTGTATTCTAGTATACTTGGCTTCCGTCAGATTTCACAAGTTAACTTGTGGTAGGGCTTGAATAGTGTTGTGCTCACACTCACTGGTCTGGGAGTGTTGTTAGCCTGGTCTGACACTGCTGCTCATTTAAACTGAATGGATACACTTATGTTCCATTGTGCTGGAAGTTGCTCTAGATAAGAGCATCACCTAAACGCATGTAATGTAATGAACTAAATCCCCCTTTTAGGCAGGAGCTAATCAATGCAGTCAAACGCCACTGATCAAGGTGACATTACTTATATAGTAATATCATATACAGTCGTTAACTAGTAAGGTAGCAGCCTTCCATTATGACAGAATTCCTCATTGACAACATTCCATTGTAGATTGTGTATCAAGGGCAGAGTACAAAGAGTAAAACAGTGTTTGATCATGCCTGGGCACAGAAACAGCTCCATTAGATGTTGTAACATGTTTGATAAAGCACAACCTTTGCTTAATGATCAGCATATTGCTGCTTATCACACCTTGGTTTCACAGGCTCCTTATCAGCATATAAAACTAGCAAAGGGAACTGGCATGCAATGTTTTATGACGGCTCGGAGTCTGACAGGTCCTGCAGCTGACGAGAGTAAACCAGCAGACTTAACTGGCCAGATCCATTCATTTATTCCTGTTCTCATCGGAGGAAATTCCTTGCATAGCTCATACAAGGGGATTAACAAAAGCATGTTCAGGAGGAGTGTAGAGAGAATAAGACAGGACCCATCCAGAGTGAATCATCCATTACCTGCATCAAAATACAGTCGTTACGACTGAGAGGAACCTCAGAGAGACAGAAACAGAGAGAATGAAGGGTGGAAAAGAGATACAAGGTGGAAAGAGATACATGTATGTTATTATTAGTTTGTGTACTGAAGACACCTTGTGCTTTACTACAATTGTTTGAAATACCCAGCATGCTTTGCAGAGACCAGACAGTGAGACCCAGTGCAGTATAATGAAATCCTCCTCTTCATTTCTGCAGTGCTGTGTGAGGGAGGTGGGCCGCCCTTACTGTACCTCAGTGCGGGGCAGAAAGTCGGGGTCAGCCTGTATCCGAGCGATGACCTCACACAGGATAATCCCGTAGGCGAAGACGTCCACCTGGAACAGAGACACAGTTCCTCACGCACTGACAGAGACATCCCCCCGGACAAGATGCCCTGCGCTCAACTACTGACCAATACAGTGACACACCAGTTCAAACAGGCTAGACCAACACATGACAGTGAGATTGTGTTTGTAAAGCTCTCTAACTAAATGAAGGACAGACAGACAAGCTGTGCTCAGCAAGGATGTAGCTCCACCTGTTAAAATCCATTCCCAAAACAATTCAGAAGAGATTATGAGAGCATATCCATCTTTCCACCACTCCCTCATCTTAGAGTCCCCTTCCATATCAGTGAAATCTTCCCCTTTCTCTCCCTGCACATTCTGTACGCCACCTTACCCCATCCCCTGACCCTGCCTCTGGCTCCCTCTGATCCAAAACTCAAGGCCACAAGTCTTTTCAATGTCTGCTCCATACTACACCTTTTCGTTGTAAAGTTCTCCTCTCAACACTTCCGGGGCCATCCAGTAGGGGGAGCCCACAATGGCCAGGGGCTGTTTCTCCATTCCGTCACTGTGGATGTATTAAAAAAACCCATTTCATCATCTCTGCAGCTTGTTCACCAAGGTGACCTAAGGCACAACAGCATTAAATAAATAAACATATTTCACCACCTCTCCAATTCGTTCACCAAGCACCAAGGTGACTGCCGACACAACACCATTAAATAAAACACATTTCAACACCGCACCAACACATTTGGCCTGATTTCAGACCGCCGATAAATCTCATCCCAGACTGTGACACACACGATGAGAATCTGCCAGCACTCCTGGAGGTATACCTGCTACATGTGCTCCAAGGGTGACCACAATCAAACACACTGGGCCCATTTCTTCTCTTTTTTTAAAGTGCCCTTTTTTTATACCCACCTACTCACCAACGCCAACTGAGCACGGAGCTCGTCTCACCGTGATGAACAGAAGCGCAGGGCAAAGGAGCATGAGATCTACACAATCCAATGTGACTGCTTCTAACATCACACAGGAAAAGCAATTTCTCATGTCTTAAACTTTGTTTCCCTTTAGTTAAAAAAAGTGGCTTAATGCACTTGTATCTCTAGCAGCTAGTTTGTACCTTGTCTGGCCAGCTACTGAAACCTGCTCATGCGGCACTTCTAATATTGTGGACTCCTTATGGCTTTTTGCTTGTGTTGTACTCTGCTTCACTTGTGTTGTACTTCACTTGTCACTTTGGGCAAAAGTGCCAAATGAATAAATGTGAATGTAAACGTAGTGTACGGGGGGCAGACACCAAATGGAGGACAGTTCCATCCCCACGACCTTCTCTGTACCTCACAGACCACCCCCCCATTCCCCCAAGCAAGCCACGACGAGGGAACTCTAATTAACCCTCCTGCCCTTATCCCCAGCGGAGGCCAATTTGCTCTTCCGCCGTGGCCTCCCGGTCATCCGTCGGCCAATGACGCCGCCGGTTCCCAATCCTGGCCGTGGGGCTCACGTTGCTCTAAGAACAAGCGTCTTTACTGCCTCGGCCAATCAGGAGCTCCGAGGGCCTTTTCTAAGTGCCGCTGTTTGCAGCCAAACAATCACACGGCATCTGACTCGGGGTAGAGTAATAATACACCCTGCATGTAGAACCAAACCGCACACAATGCTCGGTGGGAAATTGCTACTTCCAACCTATGCAGGAGCTGCTGCTGTTGTTGTTGTTGTTTCCTGGTACAGTACGCTGTGTTATTGTATAAACAGGGCAGAGGAGCGGGAGAGGAGAGTGGACACAGAGAGGACGGAGGGGGAAAGAGAGGTACGGAACGCAGTCAAACAGAATTATGACTCCCACTGTAAACACCATTTGGGGAAGTGAGGGAAAAGTGGCCACTCAGCCAGGCACTGTGGAATAGTTTGTCCTTATATGGAGAGCTTTCATAAAACCCCCTGCACCTCCTCCCCCTTCTCCCTGTCCCAAAAAACACAGCTCAGCGCACGGCAGTGCTACACACCGAACACTGACGAGACACACAGGCACACAGACGCACTGCACAACACACACACACACACACACACACACACACACACACACACACACACACACACACACCACACACGCTGACACGTGCTCTCATACATACACACACACGCATACATACGCACACACTCAGATGTGCACATACCGACAGACGAGCAGGCCACATGTGACACACAAAACAGAGATACACGCACATCGTGCCACAAACTGTCCACAGTCAGACGATGAGACCATGAGGAGAGTGTGTGGGGGGACAGTCACACAGCACCTCAGAGCCACAGTGACACAATGACACTGAAACCCTGCATGCAGACAGAGGCTGGCCTTCATCAGAAAGGGAGAGGGTGTCACTTCTAGATCAACAGCAGACTTGAGCGCGGAAAACAGTGGCTGGACAGGTCAGTTTACCACAAGGCCTCAGTACAGAACGCTGCTGGGGGGGAGATGGCACTATATACTGGCTGCATAGTGCAGATTTCCACTTGACTCTGCCACTAGGTTACTGTTTGGTACTGTACTGTGCCACTGGGATATTGCTGGTACTATTCTGTGTGACTGGGATATTGTTTGGTACTATGCTGTGCCACTGGGATACTGTTTAGTACTATACTGTGCCATTGGGATATTTTTTGGTACTACACTGCGATTGGGATACTGTTTGGTACTATACTGTGTATTGGGATACTGTTTGGTACTACTCTGTGACTGGGATATTGTTTGGTACTATACTGTGCTACTGGGATATTGTTTGGTACTACTCTGTGACTGTGATATTGTTTGGTACTATACTCTACTGCTTGGAATGATAATTATAAATGACTAAATGTCAGTGTTATAAGCACAGAAGAGTTTGGGTGATCGTGAGTCATGCAAGCTGAAATTAAATATTGACATGAGTGCTATCAATCCTAATAAAACATCCCCTCCAACACACACACACACAGTGTGAGATTTTCACTAATTACAGTTAGTCATCTTTTTTTTTCATTAGTCATTTCAGTAAAATGGTAGAGTGCGATTACTTTTCTGGCATTTTTTTAGAGCAGCGACGGTTTTGCTGAGGATGGAGGCAAGACTCAGCCTTTTTTTTTGTCCCATAACAGTTTTTAAACCTCTTACAGAGTTGATCCTCTCATTCTTTCAGCCTGTTGTTTCAGACCATCAGTACAGATCACAATTTCACTGCTCTATCACAACCCCAGCCCTTCAAACAATATAGCCCATCGTTATTATTATCATTAGGGCCCAAGCACTGAGTGTGCGAAGGGCCCTATTGTATCGTTAGCGTGGCCCAAGCACTGAGTGTGCGAAGGGCCCTATTGTATCCGTTGGCGTTATTATTATTATTATTATTATTATTATTATTATTATTATTATTATTATTATTTTTCCACTTTGGCGGCCTTTTGAGGTGCTTGCCATGAACGAAAAACTCATGAAATTTGGCACACACATCAAAAGTTGCGGTCATCGGGGATTATCAAAAGCTTGGACCTGGGTGTGGCACGGGGCTCCATAGCGCCCCCTTTGTCAAATGTGTTCACTGCGGGCGTCAATTTTACGCACATGCACCAAACTTGGTAGGCATATTGGTCTACCTAAGATGAACAAATTTCGCAATCACACCTTAACTCTGCCCAACAGGAAGTTGGTCACTTTGGATTTTGTGCGTTTTCAGGCGCCGAACTTTGAATACTCCTCCTAGAGGATTGATCCAATTCATACCAAATGTAGTCAGTATGATGCCAAGACATTCTGATGCTAAATTGCGAAGGGATTTTGATATCTTGCATGGTGTTGAAATGGCGAAACAATGAATTCATATGTCTCGCCACACAAAAAGGGAATTTGTCATAAGTTCTCCATACATTGCTTGATACGGCTCAAACTTCACAGGTTTTTGGTTATGATGGTTATGATGATATCCACATGCCCAGAGTCACACCCTGGTATAGCGCCACCATCTGGCAACAGAAAGAGTGGCTTTTTCAGCCATCTCAGCTCTAGTGCTCCTAGACGGTTCATCGGATCAATTCAGATTTGGTGTACATGTGGTCACAGATGTCTTGATTTTATTCTGCAAAGGTATTTTTGATACGTTGAACAGCGTAGCCATGGGTAAAGGTTGAATTTGGGCACCTCTGAGCAGTTTTTGACCAGTTTCACCAGTCTGATGAATGACAGGATGCTTAACCAATCAAATGAGTCGTAGCGTGGGGGTTGTATTTAGGTGCAACGTCATGAATGTAGCCCTTCAGATAGTCGAACAGCGGCCATGTTTGTTAAAGTGTTTTGAGCACGTTAGCAGTGTTGCCAATTCAGCGATTTTGGAGACATTTTGCATGTTTAGCAAAAAACAAACTCCTTTAATTGTGGTATTGTGTTAATTTGGTGCTTAAGTCAGGGATAACTGCGGACGAACTGTCCCGGTTGGAACATTTTTGACGAGTCGCAGGCAAGCTCAGCTTGGAGTCGCGGTGTTGCCAATTCACCCGTGTCGAAAGGCATGTGGCATCCTTACTGAGAAATATTCGCATTCTTACTTTTATGAGAAGCAAACATCGTGTATAGTTACCTCGGTTAATTGTGGTGTTGTGTTAATTTCGTTATTGGGAGGAAGGTTGACGAACTGTGGAAATATTGCACATGGCGCAGGGAAATTCCGCTTCAAGTCGTGGAATTAGCTCTGCAAATGCATTTCACTATACATTTAAGTCTATGCATACGCCTGCGTACAGAGAAAATGTCACAGTTATTCTAAAAAAGCCCACCTGTTCGTGGTACTACTTTTGGCAGATTGCTTGGTTCATGTAAGAATAATTCTGTTGATAAACCCGAGTCCTTTTAGCTGTTGCTATGACCGTGTAGCCTGATGTCATGATCAACAACACTTGTCGATTTAATCACAACATAATTCAATAGGAAACACCGCTGTCTCAAACGAACACAATATGTATGGGTGTTTAGTTACTATCAAATTCAGACTGGACGATCATTAAAGCTAATATATTCAAAGGAACGATTAGCATGATATGCTAGCCCACGGTGTGCTGTATGCTCCTTTATCTGACAGCGCATTGAAACGGCTGAGGCTGTAACACTGTATTTGCTGGCTTATGTTAGCTGATTTAAAGCCATGACTTCAGGCTATTGTGATGTGGACTGCTAAATTAGCTTCTATTCCAGTACACGACAATTGTAAGTAGGATGACGAGTCTGTTTACTGCATGTAGCCTAAGCTGTAGCCAAAGCTTTTGGGGAAAGCAAAACCATCATGAGCAACAGAGTGTGATATTAATATTCAAAATGATATAATGGTGCTCAAGACATTATGTAGCTACTCAAAATATGTAGGTAAGTAGGATACCTAGTTAAAATTTTGATTACTGAATGTATTTGTTTCTTTAATGAACTACAGTAACCACACTGTTGCAATGAAGGAAAAGCAAACCCCTGTAGTGTTAGAACAGCATACTCTGGCTGTATTAGAACAAATTGTAGGATGTGCAAATAAGTAACACTGAGTATAAAACAATAGTGTAAGTAGTTTGTTGTTGGTGGTGGTGGTGTGTGTGTGTGTGTAACATGAGCAGACATAAGATATATTACATTGTATAGAAGTGTGTAAGTAATTGATATCTGATTGTGAATAAGCAAGCTATTTTGTTAGCTGTTTTTTTAGTCAGCATGATGCCAAGACGTTCCGTGGCGAGGCGATCAATTAACATGTTACTGCGCTCAAACACAAAATGTGGCATAACTCCGCTGTACATTGTTTGATTTGGCCCAGACTTCACATGTATGTTCAATTTTGGGGCAAAATCAGATTCACATGCCAATTGTGATTTATTGTCTTATTGCCACCAACTGGCAATCGGACATAAGGCTTATATACCAAATATTTTAGTATTCCTCTAAGAGATACGCAAATGACCATGATTTGTCCTCGTTAGATTTACTTTAATATACTGAGGTCAAACTGTCTTTGTGTTGTTTTGTGCGCTGTAGTGGTAAATTGATTCAATTTACACAACATGAATGAATTGCTTTCACCAAGTGAAAGTATAACATAAGAATATATTTGTGTCTGGAGTGTGTATCCTCTCAACCATTTACTAGTCACAAACAGTCATTAGGAACAATAACAAAGTATCTGATGATGCCATAACCCACGGAGGCTACACTCAGTGCTTGGGGCAGTGCTTGGGCCCGTTCATCGCTGTATCTTGCCCAGCTATATTTATTATTATTATTATTATTATTATTATTATTATTATTATTATTATTATTTTTCCACTTTGTTGGCCTTTTTGAGGTGCTTGTCATGATGAAATTTGGCACACACATCAGAAGTTGCGGTCATCGGGGATTATCAAAAGCTTGGACCTGGGTGTGGCACGGGGGCTCCATAGCGCCCCCTTTGTCAAATGTGTTCACTGTGGGCGTCCACTTTTACGCACATGCACCAAACTTGGTAGACATATTGGTCTACCTAAGATGAACAAATTTTGCAATCACACCCCATAACTCTGCCCAACAGGAAGTTGATCACTTTGGATTTTACAGGCGCTAACTTTCGAATACTCCTCCTAGAGGATTCATCCGATTCATACTAAATTTAGTCAGTATGATGCCAAGACATTCCTGATGCTAAATTGCGAAGGGATTTTTGATATCTTGCATGGTGTTGAAATGGCAAAACTATGAATTTATATGTCTCTCCACACAAAAAGGGAATTTGTCATGAGTTCTCCATACATTGCTTGATACGGCTCAAACTTCACAGGTTTTTGGTTATGATGGTTATGATGATATCCACATGCCCAGAGTCACACCCTGGTATAGCGCCACCATCTGGCAACAGAAAGAGTGGCTTTTCAGCCATCTCAGCTCTAGTGCTCCTAGACGGTTCATCGGATTCAATTCAGATTTGGTGTACATGTGGTCACAGATGTCTTGATTTTATTCTGCAAAGGTATGTTTTGATACGTTGAACAGCGTAGCCATGGGTAAAGGTTGAATTTGGGCACCTCTGAGCAGTTTTTGACCAGTTTCACCAGTCTGATGAATGACAGGATGCTTAACCAATCAAATGAGTTGTAGCGTGGGGGTTGTATTTAGGTGCAACGTCATGAATGTAGCCCTTCAGATAGTCGAACAGCGGCCATGTTTGTTAAAGTGTTTTGAGCACGTTAGCAGTGTTGCCAATTCAGCGATTTTGGAGACATTTTGCATGTTTAGTAAAAAAAACAAACTCCTTTAATTGTGGTATTGTGTTAATTTGGTGCTTAAGTCAGGGATAACTGCGGACGAACTGTCCCGGTTGGAACATTTTTGACGAGTCGCAGGCAAGCTCAGCTTGGAGTCGCGGTGTTGCGAACTCACCCATGTCGGAAGGTATTTCGCATCCTTACTTTTATGAGAAGCAAACATCGTGTATAGTTACCTCGGTTAATTGTGGTGTTGTGTTAATTTCGTTATTGGGAGGAAGGTTGACGAACTGTGGAAATATTGCACATGGCGCAGGGAAATTCCGCTTCAAGTCGTGGAATTAGCTCAGCAAATGCATTTCACTATACATTTAAGTCTATGCATACGCCTGCGTACAGAGAAAATGTCAGTTATTCTAAAAAAGCCCACCTGTTCGTGGTACTACTTTTGGCAGATTGCTTGGTTCACGTAAGAATAATTCTGTTGATAAACCCGAGTCCTTTTAGCTGTTGCTATGACCGTGTAGCCTGATGTCATGATCAACAACACTCGTCGATTTAATCACAACATAATTCAATACGAAACACCGCTGTCTCAAACGAACACAATATGTATGGGTGTTTAGTTACTATCAACTTCAGACTGGACGATCATTAAAGCTAATATATTCAAAGGAACGATTAGCATGATATGCTAGCCCACGGTGTGCTTTATGCTCCGGTATCTGACAGCGCATTGAAACGGCTGAGGCTGTAACATTAGGTATGCTTGTATTGTATTTACTGGCTTATGTTAGCTGATTTAAAGCCATGACTTCAGGCTATTGTGATGTGGACTGCTAAATGAGCTTCTATTCCAGGACACGACAATTGTAAGTAATAGTAGTATGACGAGTCTGTTTACTGCATGTAGCCTAAGCTGTAGCCTAAGCTTTTGGGGGAAAGCAAAAGCATCATGAGCAACAGAGTGTGATGTTAATATTCAAAATGATATAATGGTGCTCAAGAAATTATGTAGCTACTCAAAATATGTAGGTAAGTAGGATAACTAGTTAAAATTTTGATTATTGAATGTATTTGTTTCTTTAATGAACTACAGTAACCACACTGTTGCAATGAAGGAAAAGCAAACCCCTGTAGTGTTAGAACAGCATACTCTGGCTGTATTAGAACAAACTGTAGGATGTGCAAATAAGTAACACTGAGTATAAAACAATAGTGTAAGTAGTTTGTTGTTGGTGGTGGTGTGTGTGTGTAACATGAGCAGACATAAGATATATTACATTGTATAGAAGTGTGTAAGTAATTGATATCTGATTGTGAATAAGCAAGCTATTTTTTTAGCTATTTTTTTAGTCAGCATGATGCCAAGATGTTCATGATGCTAAATTACGAAGGGATTATTGATATCTTGATCGGCGTTGCCGTGGCGAGGCGATCAATTAACATGTTACTGCGCTCAAACACAAAATGTGGCATAACTCCGCTGTACATTGTTTGATTTGGCCCAGACTTCACATGTATGTTCAATTTTGGGGCAAAATCAGATTCACATGCCAATTGTGATTTATTGTCTTATTGCCACCAACTGGCAATCGGACATAAAACTTATATACCAAATATTTTAGTATTCCTCTAAGAGATACGCAAATGACCATGATTTGTCCTCGTTAGATTTACTTTAATATACTGAGGTCAAACTGTCTTTGTGTTGTTTTGTGCGCTGTAGTGTTAAATTGATTCAATTTACACAACATGAATGAATTCCTTTCACCAAGTGAAAGTATAACAAGAATATATTTGTGTCTGGAGTGTGTATCCTCTCCAACCATTTACTAGTCACAAACAGTCATTAGGAACAATAACAAAGTATCTGATGATGCCATAACCCACGCGAGGCTACACACTCAGTGCTTGGGCCCGTTCATCGCTGCTTGCAGCTATATTTATTATTATTATTAATTTGCTCAGCCAGTGCCTCCAGACAGGAGTACTTAGTTTTGAAGTCATAGCTTAGTTTTTTTGCTGTCCAATGCCCCTGGGCGATGTCCAATGACAAGTCGCTGTCCAACAGCTGCTCCAGGTTCCCTCCATTGATGTACTGTAACCATGGCAACAGCGCATGTCAGTCATGCTTCCTGAATTTTTTATTTTTATTATTAATTTGCTCAGCCAGTGCCTCCAGACAGGAGTACTTAGTTTTGAAGTCATAACTTAGTTTTTTTGCTGGGTTCTTACTGATATAATTCACCTTCCTCAAAGGCACACCAGGACTGCCCTTGCGGGAGTCTGATCCTGCAACCTCTTGGCTACGAGTCCCGTTCTTCCAGAGAGCGGATGGCATTCATGAGCAGCAGAGCCTGACAGAGGGGTTTTGCGCAATATAAAATAACTTACAACGGCTGACAGTCCAGAACTGGGTGCTACTGGCTCACTGTGTCACAGACATTCCAAATCTGAGCTGTGCCACAACACTGGAGCACTGTGGAGCACCGTCTAAAATAAATACTTCCTGATAGTGGCTGGTCACAAGAGGCAGCCTGTGTATCATGAAGCAGGCCCCGATACTGGGGAGAACATTCATTGACATGTTGGCGCACAAACACCGACACTGAGAAGGAAGGCAGTGGAAGGCAAGGGAGCTATGTATGCTGACTGACGGCAGATCTCCCTGGCTGACGCAATTACGCACCTGTAGTCTGGAATCTTCTCTGCCAGGCCAAAGTCTCCCACCACCGCACTGAAGAGCCCATTCTCACAGCGAACCAGACAGTTCTGCAACGGGGACGGGCAAAAGATTCAGCTGGGAAGGGAGGGGGGCACAGATCCTATCACCTACAGCTATACAAAAGTAGAGAGAGTGAGCTGTGTGGGCGAGTAGCCCCATACACCCGGGCACCTTCATGCCTACTCTGTGTCTGTGAGCGTAAATGTACTATGCATCAGGCCACCCTGTGCCAAGCTCACCCCAAAATCGATCAATTCAAATGTGCTGCAGTATTATTGATCATCTTAGTCAACATTTTTACGGAGGTGTTCACCTTAAAGAACTCAAAGGCTGCAGACACACTGTATGCGAGTATATATGTGAGAGGGCGTGTTTGTGTGTGCGCTGCAGTATGCAGTACCTTAGAGGTGAGGTCCCTGTGGAAGATGCCCTTGCTGTGCAGGTATTGAAGCCCCCGGGCGATGTCCAATGACAGGCCCATCCTCACTGTCCATGACAGGTACATGTCGCTGTCCAGCAGCTGCTCCAGGTTCCCTCCATTAATGTACTGTAACCACGGCAACAGCGCATGTCAGTCATGCTTCCTGAGTTCTGGAGCTGCAGGCCATCATTACCTTACTACCAGAGCACAGCTGAGGCACCGGACAGAATAAAACGCCAGCTGCTGCCATGGAAACTACAGCATTGTCTCCAGAATGACGATACTGGCACGTAATCTGGGTTGTAGTCACAGACACATACAAGCACACCACAAACACACACACTGAGTCTGGGCTGAATTCCAAACATTGTCTCCAACTTTTCACAGCATTACTGGTCTCAGATGAGCGCTCTGCAAGTGAGCAATTTGCAGGATATGACATGCTGAGCACTGATCAGAGAACAGTGTTGCTGAAGGAGGAAGGGAGCACAAAGAAAAGTGCAGAATGTAGCCAGCACTCGTCCTCGCTTGCAGTACACCCTGATCACTGGAGCCCCACTTCAGTGTGTCACTGATGGCTGCAGAAAGACTAATATGGAGGCTCCATGCTGTCTGAAACACAATGTGCCTATTAGTAGATCTCACCAGAGCCTCATGGCCCTCGAGTTGTACAGGTTGTCCTTTGTGCATGACTGCTTTTTGGGTAATGCATCAAACACCTTGACATGCACAGCCCTGTGTTGTGGAAGGTGTAGGTATGTGTGTATGTGTGTGAGTATGTTTCCTGCATAACGGCCAGAGACAACTTTACCTCTGTCAAAGCATGGAGCTGCCCCTCGTGTACACACACACCCACAAACCTGAGGAGAGAGGGAGAAGAGAGAGGGAGAGAGGGATAAGAGAGAGGGAGAGAGAGGGAAAGATAGAGGGAGGAAAGAGAGGAGAGGATATTATAACATCGGCACATTGACATGCTCCAACCTGCATTTGAAACAATAGAAGTATGTACCGGCATGGTGTAAGTCATATGAATGCAGCGTGTGCAGTGCCTCAGGGCTGGGGAATATTACATTACCAACAATTTCACACACCAACGTGTGTGTAATGGCAGATTCACACCAAACACACGTGCACGCACGCACACACACGCATGCACACACACATGCATGCACGCACACACACATGCATGCACGCACACAGTCACTGTTAGGCAGTAGTCATGTCTGCTCTTTTTGTTCATACAGCCACCACAATGATATGATAAGTTATCTTGATAACACAATAAATAGAACAAACAGAAGTATAATTGGATGTTCTCTTTTTTGTAAAACATTCACGGATTATGGATTAATTTAATAAAAGGCTCCAATCTACAAGGCCAAAAATTTAGATGTCATTATGCAAATTAAATTTCGCTTTCAGAGCGGTCCATTTCAGTGCAACTCAAAGAAGAATGCAAAACAGGTCATTTGTCAAACAGTTTATCAGACTGTTTATCAAACTGAAAATTGCCTGAGTAATTGGGTGTGAGGTACAGTTTCCATGATATCAGAACACCACAAACCCACAATGCTATACCTAAAAAAAAGTTATGTAAATACAATAACTACATTATCTCAGAAGAAAAATATAAATTACTTGCATTAAAAATTAATCTAATAAAACAAATTTGCATTTATCCTCTTTCACTGTGGTACATTAACTTTCTGTTCAAAGCTTGAAGACTGCAATGATAACATAAAAGAAATGACTTGGCATGTTGCATGTATCTGACAACAGTATCTCTGACATGGCAGAGCTTTTTCGGTTCCTCTTTTCTTTCAGTTCTGCTGGCTACTGCTCCTGCAGCAAACCGTAATGATCATAGGAGCTGAACACTGGTGGGATTTTGTATATTGTCCCTGGGACTATATTTACGTTGTGCCATGAGGACTTAGAGCGGATAATACTCTGTTTTCAAGAGCCAAGATTAGGAGCGTTGTTTACTTTTCCTTCACTGGTAGGGCGCCAAAGGAACTAAGACCGATTGCATTTTCCCATTCGACAAAGTCTCCTGCAGGGCTAGCCGTGTTTGTAGAATTATGGTAAACATGCTAGCCGTTTCCCCTTTCAGCTCTCATTTCAGGAAACGCAGTTCATCAATAGCAGAAATAGCAGAAACGACACCTAATAAAACAGACTAATGCAAGCAAAATTTATTTAAAGGAGGATTTTCCCCGTTTTCAGGGGCATGGTTTTGGCGCTTGGTAAGGCGGACTGACCTCAGGATGTTGGGGTGGGACAGCCTGTTCATTAGCTGCACCTCTCTCAGCATGTTGGCCCTGTTGCTGGCCAGCGTGTTCATCTTAAGCGCCATCACCTGTCCCGTGATCCTGTGCTGGACCTGCAGGGGGAGGTAGAGAGCAGGTTTTTTCAGTGACAGGGACCCTCACTGGAAAGGCTCCAAAGGATGAGCTGCAGAGGAACGTGCGAGGTGGTCCCCTGCAGAGCAGAGACTCGGGACGACTGACCTGCATTCAGCGATATGAACCAGAATCATGGTCCGCACTAAGACATAAACCCCACATGCAAACACACATCCACACATTATCAACGGCAGAGAATATACAATATGCAGGCCTGCCTCTCTGTTCAGCCCTGTACAGTTACTCACAGCTGCCACTGTGTAACCCATTCACTAACCATTTCACTACATCTCTGTCTCTGCATCAGTTCTGCCAATTTACTGACTGTCGCTTCCAGAAGATGGCTGCTAAAAATGCCACCAGTTTATGCAAATGTTAGAGGACACCCGCTCTCACAAATTCTGGAGCAAGCGACTCCGTAATCAAGAATTAGAATTTATAATTACATCAAAATACATACAATGCCCTTTCTGTAAATTTAAAATATGTTTGAAGCAACCCACTTACAAATTCTCAAGGTTGCACATTCCTGGAAACATTATTCAGAGAAATCCATCATCCTAGTTCTGGTGCTAGAGGCTAGATTTAAATCCTTGGGAGTATTTAAGATTGTGAGAACCACCCTATCCCAATGTGACGTTCTGATAGCTTATTCTTTTAAGTGGCTATGTTTTTCGCAAAGGTAAATCTGACAGGTTTGACAGCTCCTGTTCAGTCATGTGAAGAACAGGACACAACTGTTATGGCAGGCCTACTGTTAGTTTACTACTAATACTTTGACTGGCCTCCATAGTTTTTGGATTTACTGAAACATTTAAACACACTGTTAGAGGAGAATGTAAGCTTTCAGTGGATGAAAACATATTATGGTCTAATCCACTGTAAAATCTCAACTCCAATTTGTTAAAGCCAGGAGTTTTTTCCTTCTTACATAATTTGGGAGGTTCGTGTCAGTGACATTCATAGGCTTTCTTTATGTTAGCTGCAGTAAAATAGTTAATATTAACAATATTAGGGAGTAGGGAGTTGAAAAAAACAAAATGGGTTATCCTTGGTAAATGGGTACTGTGTCATAGTTCACATCACAGCTCATGCTTAAAAGGGACAAGAAAATAAAAAAAAAAAAAAAAAAAACATTTTGAATAACCTCCCACAAACTCTCACCAGAGTCAAGCAGCTGCTCGCTGAAGAGACCCAAAATATTCACATTCTCCCACCCAAACTATTCAACACCCATACCCACATATTACAGTACACTCACACCCACATACTCCAGAGTGCCCCATGCAAGTGTACTTCCAGTCCCCCGCTCTTATCACATTACATTCACTTATCAGATGCTCTTATCCAGAATGACTTGTCCAGCTTATAATTTGCACATGTTAATCATACAGCTGGATATCTGCTGAGGTAATTCAGGTTAAGTACCTTGCCCAAGGGTACAACAGCAGTGGCCATCCTGGGATTAGAACTAGCAACCTCTGGGCTACAAGCCCTGCTCTGCACCATTGTGCTGCACTGCTGCCCTTGTACTACCAGCTAATCATACTGTGTGTTTCAGAACCACTCAAGTGAAGGGATTCTGATATTGCATGGTCAGGGACATGTCATATTTAGAGAATATAAAACGCAACATAATCTCCCTCATATGTAATCCGCAGGCTTAGCAATTCAATACACAATTTGTCCACGTGCCCAAACTCTCAGACATATGCAAGAAATCCACCCCAGTGACCCCCCCACCACACCCCAGAGGTGCACCCGACCCCTCCCCATCCCCAGTAAGGTACTTTACCATGGTGTCATGACAACTGAATACACAATCATACTACCTGCCAATTCAAGGAGGTGCCATGTACTACTAGTCTGCTCAAGTCTTCATTTCACCAGCCAAGTACACTGTGCAGGGCTTACGTGTTGAACGAGTGCGCCTGCCACAGAAGCTGACTGTTGGAGGGGCCAGTAAGTAAAACCCCTCAGTACCTAAGGACACGTATGTAGAACGTGATGATCTACTATGCATTGCCTTCTCCATGTGTGTGGCCCGTGTTTGTTTGCATGCACTTCCGTCAGCAGAACAGCAGGTGAATGTGTGAATTGTCAGTACTCCAGTGTGTGTCTGTGGACTGCACAGTGCGTTTACTCGCTGTGTGTGCTGTGCAAGCGTGCAGACTCCCATTGCCTACACTGTGTCCAGCATGTCTCTGGACGGCGTCTCTGTCCCAGTGCAATGGGGGATTAATGCCCCCAGCTACTCCAGCTCGGGACGCTAATAGGCTTTCTGGATTTCCCATCATTCAGCTGATCTGCTTTCTAGCTGAAATCCAGGACACTGTCACACTGACAGCACAGGCAGACAAGCTGATCTGCTGGCCACCCAGTGTCCCCACACCTGGTGACTCGCAGACATCCCCCCGCCCCACACACAGACACACATACATGCATGCACACACACGCACACACACATGCACAGTACATCATCCTCTCCCTGCATGCATTCTCCACTGTCCTAAATCCTTTATGCAGATTCCTCTGCCTCACTCTCGTTACATTTCCCTGTGCGTGCGTCTGTGCGTGCGTCTGTGCGTGCGTGCATGCGCGCATGTGCGTCAGTCTGTTGCCTTTCTTTGATCTTCGCCCAGCAGCAGCCCCGGGGCTGGGCGGAGCCTTCACGTACGAGCCCGGGAGAGAACGGACACGCGTGCGCAAACACACGCGCGCTCACCCACACAGAGCATAAATACAACGCGCGGAGCGCCCCGCTAAACCACACACATATAAATACACACTCGTCTGCACCAGCCCGGTCACACCTCTTTTAAAAATGCATCACACACCCACCAGCCTAGAGGTTCCAGCCGCTGTGCTGCTGGATACAGGAAAACACGCTGCCAATTATAGCCAGCTCAGGAGTGTTCAGCCTCAACCCTCGACCAAATCTGTATCAAGATCCGCCCCCTCCCAGTGCCAATTACTTCCCACAGGCCTGCCGTTGCCCTAGAAGTAACTGCATCCCTGCAAGCAGCTCTTGGGCCTGCTCCCGGAGCTTGATTTTCAGGTGCCCTTAACACGTCTTGGACGGGTAGTGTGTTTACATCATTCCTGGCTTTCAGAGGGGCCTCACAGGTGACATCAACAGTAGCCACTTCCGCTGTGGTTTCCGGGTCTACTTTGCCATACCTGCAGCAATACCACCCCTTTCCACGATTTTACCACACACATCCTAGGTTCCAGCCCTGGTTTCACTTTTTTCTGCAGCTTTTAACTGTGAGGATGGACTTGTGCAGAGGGTTTGGAACACCACCAAGAAACACCACCAGAAATGGCAACTTCCTCATAATAGCCTGAACTGTGAAACGAGCAACTGTGCCACAATCCACCAAACTCCAGCGCATGCACCACAACTGTGAAATTCAGCACGCGCATGCAGAAAGCGCACCTTGGCTTAATACCACAGGTTAAAGTACATAGAGTGAGGTCCCACCATTGACGAAAATCAAGCACCTCACGAGCTGTGAGTGGACATGAACCAGTCCTGAATGTTTTGTTGATTCCTTCTCACTGCTGAGTTTCATTTTCATTCCAGCAATGAAAAATAAATATTACATAATTTTTCCATAAGCTGTTAGTGTTTCCTGAGGAACTACAGTGAAGACCAGCTGGCAGCTTTTGTGTGCTTGGAGCTCCAGCAAGTGCTTCATACCTTTAGAGGGCAGCATCAGTGACCAGTAAGCAGAGGCGGTGACAAAGTATGACTCCCTGATATAAAAACCCCAACCTGCAGTCATTCATAATGTCTGTCAGGTTCACTCACAGGATATGCACCTGCAATTTTCAAGAACTGCAATATGTATATTCAGCCCGACATGCAGCAAGATCTTCAGAATCCAACCTGACATATTATATATCCTTTATGGCAAAACCAAGCAGCCCGTTCCTTGACTGGTGCAGTCTTCCTTCTGCACACACGCACTGCTGTTATAGCAAGACTCCACTGAACAGCATTGCAATTCTCTGCACATTCAGTGCAATTTACTGCAAGCACACAAACAGAGTGGCCTGCATCAGACTTGCCCTCTATCAGACTTGCACATCTACAGCACACGCACACACAATCAGCCCCACAAGTTATATATCAACGTGTTCAACACAAGCAAAGAGATACAGACAGAAACCAGGACATATCCAGCAAAATGCTGATTTTATAAATGAAGACAAAAAAAGTTTTTCCCTTGACATGTAATAATCAATATATGCATAAACACAAGCAGGCAGGCAGATCATCTGCATTAGTTTTGCTGAACTGATCTGGTCCATCTACTTCCTTGCAGGCCTGTAGGCTACGATAAGACTGATAAGTGTCAGATGAGGTTTCTGTAGTCAACTACAAGAGGAAGTAAAGAATACAACTTAACCATGATCATGCAGCTGCAACCCTAAGCTTAGCAACACATGTGGCTTGTGTAGAATGCAGCAATAAAAACACAGAATGTAATATAGTGAGGCCTGTTTAATAAAATATTAGCTGGAGAAAGAGGCCTACACAGTGACAATGTACCCCAATTCCAAACCAAAGCAGCAGGCCAGTTGGAACTTGATATTCAGGGACAAAGCTGGCTTCCAGCACTTCACATGTGCCTCCAAAGGTCAGGGCAGTGTGGCTATCAATACACTATTAAACCCTGATAAGCAAGCCCACAGACACACTATTTTTTTTCCTGAGATGTCAGCTGAGCTCACATCCGTTTCCCTCTCTTTCCATGCAAATTCACACACATCTGAGGAGGGTGTGAATAAACTTGCCTCCCAATCTTCTCGATCTGCAGGCGCTGGGAGTTACAAATGAGCCACAGGCTCTGGGAGTTACAAATGAGCCACAGCTGAGACTTCCAGCCCCGTCGTCACCCGCACGTCAGGGGATCCACTCAAGCGGACAGCGCCTGACGATATTGATACTTCTAAAAGTGACAGACCCCTGCCTCGGGGAGTGAATGGATGACTTCCACTGTGCAGGCCCACACAAGCAGGCCACACAAGATCCACAGGCCCGCTGCGGAGTCAAACACACGCGGAGTTCTCACACCTCAGGCACTGACTTCTCGGGTTTTTTTTCTTTGCCTTTCTAACGGGCGATCTGTAGTTTTTGTGGGAGTTGTCGCTTCACAGCAAACAATGACAAATTCTCACACATACACATACCCATGGCTCACACACTCATTGGGAGTACAGGAAGAAGCCACACCTTGACTTGACAAGTTCAGATGTCAGGAAGCCAACCAGGACAAAAAGGGAGGAATTGCTTCACTAACCGTGGAAGTCCTGTTCATAATCGGTTACACAGGAGCAAACGGTACAGCCCTTCCCCAGATGTTCCTCTTTCCAGAGGTCCGGTCCAACCAAGTCCAAGCACACCTGGAGCAGGAGAGTCCATGCATCTGCACCACTGCATTCTTCAGCGGATGTTTGTCCAGCACTCCTGTTTTTTATCAGCTCCGTGTAGCAGGAGCAAACAGTGAAGCTGTTACAGCTGTGTTCATGAATCCAGAGGCGACACCCTGCTCAAACAGGCCCCGTCCCACCTCACAACCACAAAATATAACCATGACCTCCTTCCCACCTGACAACCACAAAAATACCACTGCCTGCATCCCATCTGACAACGAGAAAATAGCATCGCATTGCTCTGTCTCTGGCTCCATGTAAAAACATGCGGGAGAGTTTCTATACACTGCCCATGATTTTCACACCTCTCCCTACTCCTCTTCTGATTACTCCTCTTCTATTTCTTTCTGCTTCTGTCTCTACTTCAGGCAGGTTCAAACCAGACACGTTCAACCTTTTCTCCAAACTCCTCTCAGCTCCCCCGCTGTAAAGCACTCTCTATGTGCCTGTCTCTTCCTTTATTTGCTCAATGCTTAATGGTTTCTCCCATTTTCTCTTCCACCAAATGCATCCCTGTCTCTGATCTCTTCCTCTCCGCCAGTCAGTTTCCCCACTTGACTAAAGGGACCAGGGTCTTAATTATGGTCAGATTCAACCTCCCAATTTTAACCAAATGTGTGCCACACTGAAGACCACTATACTCCTGTGGACAATGGCAGTGTTGATGATGACCAGCAAACCTCAAGGTTAGAGTCCTGATTGTGTGGGGAAAACCCATGCCGAAAAGCCATTCATATCAATGGGAAATTTTAACTAGGCTATTAAAAAATACACTATCAATCCAATATAATCACAGGTGTCTTCTCTACTGCAATTACCATGGCCATGCAACTTTTTGCTTTTGGCATGATGGTCCAGCTTGGTTAAATTTCTATTGCAATGCTGACCAATTTATACCCAATCAGAGTAGGGATCCATCAGTACCCTGGCACTACCAACCCCCCACCCCCCGCACCACTCGAGACTCTGCAGGGCGTAAGAGACGTGTTCGGGTGAAAAGGGAGAGGAGACATCCGCTGACAGCAGTGGCCCGTGAGGAAGGTGGCGTGATCTCGCCCATCTCTACGCCAGCGCTGTAAACTGGATCGTTCAGAGGGAAAGGTCACGGACATCATTCCTGTTACCGCGAGTGCCTATGGCTGTCACAAGTTGCAGGGGATATTAAATTCATTGCTCAACCGAGTCCTTATTTCTCCCTACGATCGCATGGCTTGCCTTGTGCAAGAGGACTTTAACCACCGCACGGCATAATTTCTTGGCTGGGCAGAAGCACTCGATCCAGCAACATTTCTCTCCTATGCGCACGCCCACTTAAACAGCCCGCACTTTGCTAAAGAGGGTTTCACTTAAGGGCTCAAACGATTTGTCGTCTGAACCCCGATGTGAAGGATGGGTCTACTTCAGCAAAGCCCTGGCGGTTAACATGGCAGCTAAAAGCTAATACAACACACAGTCCTCAGGCCCCATGGTCGGGCACTGCAACAAAGCAGCATCAGTTTGTGAAACCTGTGACCCTCTCACATTTATCTCCTTGCTAGAGGTTAAACCATGGCGGCTTCTCTGGTGCTCCTCCTGGTCAAGTTGCAGCTACACTTGCCGCAAGAACGACACTATATCTGTAAAAGCACCAAAAGGTGAGAAGCCAATCAGAGCAGTTATCAGCAGCAACACGGCCAGCAATGCACAGTTCCTGTCTTGTCTTCTTCCTGCAATTAAGGAGATAAAAATGCCAATGCAAACCATGACCCAACATACAAGTAACAAGTTTGTGTAGTTTGATTACCCGGCAACTCAAAGGGTTTTTTATAGTTAATTAGCATGACTTAGCCCGCAGTCCAGTACAGCCTTAAAGCGATACAGCCAATATAAACATGCCAGTGTGCCACCCGGCAGTGCACTCCTCTCCGCTCTCACCCCGGGCGGGAACAGGAGGGCCTCTGTGGCTCTGCCTTCAGGAGGGCACACGGCCCCCGCGCTGCCGACCGGGAGCTTGCCCCGACTGCACATGAAAGGGAACCCTCTTTTGCGCCGGTGCGAAACCGTTTTCCACCCCTCCTCTGCCAATTCCGGAGAACTTTCCACACCTCGGGCATTATGTTTTGTTGTTTGTTTTTTGGGGAGGGAGCGTGGAGAAGAATCCTCGATAGCGGTGCATGCACCTCCACACTCACGCACGCAAGCACTCTCTCTCTCTCATGCACACACACACACACACACACACACACACACACACACACACACACACACACACACACACACACACACACACACACACACACACACACGTTACCAATACTCAGTCTCCAACTTCATGGTTGACAGTGGAGCAAGCCTGAACTCGAACGCAGAGTGGAAAATAACAACAGAGAAAGTGCTGCTCTGAGCCCAGAGGTTCAAGTCAAAACTGGCTCGCCATGGTTATTATCCTCATATCCCAACCAATAATGCTGTAGCCGTGTAGTAGCTTAATCCCCACAATGCAACATGTCACCTGCATGTCTCAAACAGCTGATGTACCATACAGCCTGTCTCTGTGCTTTTCAGGGTTCTTGTTCCTTTTTTTATTGAATGCGCGGAACTTTCCGTGCCTTTCTTCGGTGATCAGAGCGATACATATTCAAAATGTGACGAGCAAACAGGCTGCTCACCTTCCATTGTGGCTCGCTATCAAAGACTCGTGTACCGTGAAGACACGAAAAACATCACCAGGTAACACTGGAGTCAGGATTCATCTGCACCAACATGTTTTCACTCAAAGCCAAACTGACTGATGACTTAGGCAGCACGCCTTCTCTCACAACATCATAATTACATTTAATCACAGAGACGTTATGGCAAATATGTTTTATTTACTCTCTGCTGATCCTCTTTCATTCCATCGGTTCTTTCCATGACAGACCATTCCCTACACCCCAAACTTCTTTAAAAGAATAAACATACCAATAAAACAAGTACATGTGGACATGAGTCAGTAAATTAAAAAAATATATTATTCAGAATAATTGTCTGCAGACTACAAAATAACGTGTACTGGCAGTACTCTACAAAGGGTTTTGACCTCTAGGAAAAAATTTACACAGTACATACAGATATGTCGCTGTTATTATTATTAGGTCATTTAGCAGAGCCACTCTCCAGGGTGACTTACAGCATGCTCCATCACTAAAATTACAATAATCGATAGCAGTAAAGCAATTCCAAGAGTAAAATAGCAACTCAGCATGCTTTCATACAAAACATACAGGTGCACTCAGGCCTCCCACAACCACACTCCATGGGGTTTTCTGTCTATTATTAATCAGCAATTAACCCGCATGCTTGCTGGCTATGCCATGGAGGGCCCACTGAAATGTCCTTTGTTGGCAGGTGTCATGTGTGACCGCGAGCTCCTTGCTGACTGACCTGGTGTACAGTGACACATCACAGGAAGCAATTTCAGCCCCCCCTCATGTCTACTCTATGTTCATCCTCATCAGATCTTCTCCCCAAAATGTCTGCTAGATCCTGAGAGGCACCTGGAGTGGCAAACCGGCTGTGACAGCGCCGTGCGACAGCACTCACTTGCTCACGCAAATGACTAAATGGCCCTCATTCATCACCTGGGTAAACAAACAGCTAACTGCTCCTGTGGTATACCAAAGGAAACACACACACACACACAAAAACGCACCACACACACACACCACAGAGACACACACACAATTCCAGCAGCAGATATACTGGGAATAAAGGCTTCTCTGAAATAGAAGCAGCACGCATGTCAAATCTGAGTATTTCATATTTTAAAGCTATAAAGTTGCTGGCACAGGGCCTGCCGCCTAACTGCCTGATCAGAATCCATTACCTTAGTGCCTGATCATAGACCATTACTTCAGTTTTTATAAGGCCAGTTTGAGTGCCTGTCATTGTAGATGTTAAGGGTGATGTTTGATACTAAAACAAGACTAAAATGAAGCGTGGAGAAAATAACACTCCACCAACTACAAACAGGTGTAGATGCTCAAGAAATGGGAGAAACAACCAAAGAAAATGTAAATCCTGAACAAGAGCAATCAGGATTGTAAGAGGTTGCGGAGTAGAGCCGGCCTCCATTATTGTTCTCCGTGTTTAGTTTTAGTTTCATTTTGTCTTCTACCTTTGCACTCAGCTTCTGAGCAGCGAAATCGCCACCATGTGCAAACACACCTTGAGCTGCTCGCAAAAAAGTGTCTGTAGATGATCCTGGGTGTCTCAGTGACCCGAGAACCATCCAGGGAAAAAGCAGCTTTTCTTCCACGTGGGTTTGGATTTCTCTCTTCTCTGTAATGGAAAGCTCTGGCTGGTAGTAAGGCAGCTTGCGTCACTGCCTGGAGTAGACTGCTCAGGCTCTAGGGCAGTGTTCGGAGTGCTGTATTGTGCATGTACAAATCCAGCATAGCCTATATCATAAAATATACATTTTGATTTTAATTGAACTTCCTCTCTAAGTTTAACAGCCAGGTCTGTTATTACTCCTTTGAAACTAATATTAAATTAAAATTAACTGCCATTTTCCTGCTGACATTACAGAGGCAATGGAGATCCGAGTTTAAAAAAAACAACAGCTCTGCAATCGCAGCTTTGAGGGTTTAAATGCTATTCCACATTTATGCATACACAACATATGGTCCCTTCAGACACACTGGCCTCCATGTTCAAACATTTCAATTCACCGACTGCAGGCTGTATTTTTGGAGAGTGAACCTGAGAATCGACAGCAGATGCTTTACATTCCCTTCCACGCGAGAACCCCCCCCCGTACCAGCCATTCTCTACTCACCCCATGTTTTATCGCTTGTAATCTCCTGATCAATGCAAGGTGATCGATACATATCTCAATTTCCTAAACAATAAAGGTGACAACCGGAAGGGACGCACGCAATGACAGCGGGCACTGATTATGCCTCAAACGGATCGATGGCTTGATTGATCAGGGCTTGGATTAAACTTAAACTCAGCCCTGCTCGCAAATAAATTAAAAGCCAAAGCAGAACAAAGAGGTTCCAGGAACACCCGGAGCCCTCTTGCGTGGAATTACTCAGCTGCTGATGACCATCTACAATAATCAGAGATGACAGGGTGTTTTGTGCATGTTTCCTTTTTTAAATCATTTTAGGATCCTCCCTTATCCATGCTATGATTTGAAATGGATGAAAACATTCAGGTTTTTTTAAGCAGCACACCAATATGACTCATCCCTCTGCATGAGACAGACCTATGGTTCACGGCATTAAGAAAATTGTTATACAAAGAGGAACCAAATAAAAACAACCTCAGGGTTTGTCCCAACATGTTCGCTAACTCAATGTTGTTTTGCTTTTATCAGTTTACCACTGACAATTTACCTAGTGCAGAGAGGGTCTGTGCATTTAATGATTATCAAATCTAAAGTGGACTGGTACCGTGGTTGTTATTATGTGCTGTGCCGGTGTACTTCAATAACCCAACACCGAGGGACTGAGACATAACTGCAGAGCAATGCGACAGTCTTTTTTAATCAGCTAGATTGAAATGCTCAAATGCTCATTTAGCGCAAGTATAGCCGGTGGAACAATTTAATCTACGGCCGCGTTAATAAATGCACACCCATAAACAGGAAGTCGACCCCATTTGCTTTTCAATACAATTAAAATGTACTCTGTGGAAATGAAAACAGCTCTCTTGTTTCTCATGCATTTATAATTAGGGAGGCGCACACGCCATGGGCACTACACGGACGAGTATTCACAGGGCTTCAGGCTTGTTAGAGTTTTGGGGTCATTTTATCTGGCTACTGACTGGATATAATCAGTCTAGTTTTGTTGAGGTCTTCTTGTGGTACAAGGATGAGTGCATTGCTGAAAGATTCCCCTACATCAGACCTGTTTTCGTTTTTAGCTTTGTTAGTATTACCTGGTTGTTGTTTGGGACCTGTTCAACCTGGTTCTTGTGCTACGGTCATGGAGAAAAAGCATGAATCAACCTTTCAGTGGATCTCTATCTGGTGACCTCCTTGGTGGACTATTAGAGGAGGGATAAATGAGTCAGTGTTAAAGAGGCTGCAGATTCTACCTCCTTTTCAAAGACCAACAGCTTAAAAAATGTCAACTGCATAAAACACATGCAATGCAGAACATATGTGTTTGATGACAGTCAGCAATCAATCTGCTAAATAATATACAGCAGCTTGCGAGTCTGAACTCACTGCAATATGGTATTTGCCAAAATTCAAAGGGAAATAACAGATGTAGGCTGCCACAAAAAGAGAGTTCAATAAACAAATCCTTTCTTGGAAGTGAAATCCAAAGCAATTGGAAAAGTTGCTCGCTCAACCTCCCAGTGTGGACTTCACCTGTCCACACCTTTGAAACATTGATCAGCCAGTGCCTGCTGGACTCACCCAGGTTCTTACTGATGAAAGAGTGCAGGCACTACAGGTTCATACTTCCTTGTCTTTACCTGTAATTTTTTTTCCATTTCTATAATTGTTTACTTCTGTAATTATGTATAACGTAACAGAGTATTTTAAGACATTATCATGGAAAAAAATATCAAACAGGTTCAGCTCATAATCATAATTTTCAGTAGGGTAAACCATTGAATAGTTTAGTTGCCTCATTCCCTTCACATGCACACACATCCACACACACACACCAAGCTGCATTCATGTTTCTATATTATTAGAATCTTAATAATTTTGAGAACTGCATCACCACATAAACTGGCTACTGTAGCCCATGTGTCCAAGTAACTTGATTTCAGACCAAATGCAGACCTTGAGCAATGCTGTACATTTAACGTTATAAATTACAGGGAATGATCTACAGAAGGAGAGCATCAGGTAGCACTTGGGGAAAGCTTACCTTGAACACTTCCGAGAAGAACCCGGAGCCGATTTTCTCACAGAAGAAATCATCAATACGGGCCAGGCTGGACACGGCGCTGCGCAGTGCCCGGTACGAGGAAGGCCGGATTCGGTTCGGTCCATGAATTCCGTGCACAGGAGGTTCTGCTACCTCCTGGTCCGCCTCGACACACTCCATGTCGGCAAAAGTCCTCAGGAGAAGCACACGCAGTTTAAAATCCCAACCGAGTGTTTACATTTCCCACGTCCGCGGCACGAAGTCCAGAATAACTAAATGTCTTCACACGGGGCACTCAGTCCCCCCTACAGGGAATGCAAAACCAATAACTCCCTTGTCGGAATCGCCTCCGTTCATATCAAACCGGAGGACATCTCCTTTTTTACTGTGCCATTCGTCTTCAGAAACGATACACAGTCGCCATGCCGCATCCGGCGGCTGGTGTGTGTTGTTTGGTGGACTCCCTCATAACCGCTTCTTTGCACCTCCAGATGTGACGGCGTGGGCTACTGTCCCAGTTGCGGACATACAGGGCGTCCTCTGTCCAGTCATGCAGCCGCTCTCTCTCCCCCCCTCCCTCCCCAGCCTCTCCGCTGCACAGCCGGCGTTGGTCGCTTTATTCCGCTTGCTCCCGTAGCCTAGCCTCCTTCACAAGAGGCGCCGTCATTGCCGGTCAGCGGGGGGAAATAAAGAGGCACCGCTGGAAAAAAATGGAGTTTTCATATTACGGATATTTTTCTGCTTATCTACGCCTCGTTGTCATGCTCCAGGTCAAAGCTAAATATATGCGAGATGTCAAACGTATCGTTTCGTGCTACCATTTGCAAGGAGCGCGTCGTTTTAACTCAACAACATCAATATTATTGTTATTCGCTTTCAGAACAAAAATCAACATAATAAACACTCACGCCAGATCGATGTTAAATGTCTGCCAGAAGCCTGTCCGACCGACCGCAAGGGTGTTAGTGTGATCCGCTGAGTACAGAACGGGAAGCACCGTGTATCGTGATAAACCTTCCCCTACTGCGGATAATAAATTATAAATGTTGCCTGAGCCGTTACGAGGGTTTATATTTGCCCGTCTCAAAAGCATCCACAGTAGCGTCCGAGTCTGAAGGCGTGCACGTTTTTCACGATTCGCACATCAACTGAGCCTAAATCGACAAGCCTATTTTTTCTCAATACACCGCAATTTATCAACAATTAAAACAGCCATATTAGCATACTTTCCGAGTGTATCTAGATGCGGCTCGACACCAGCTTACCTGTCCTAGGTAATCCGTCAGGTATAAATCCACAGTTCGATTTTTGCTATGTATTTCTCTCGCCGCAGAGCCTCGTGCTATGTTCCCGGAGCTTTTATTTAATTAATTGGGCAACCTTGTCCGCCCTCTCGTTCTTGGCCGGCTCCCGTGCGTCTTGTCTCCGTTTGTCTTGGCCTGCTCTTACGGAGGGCTACGGCTTTGACTTTAGCTCTTATTGGAGGAGCGGGCGGCGAGGCGGCGAGGGCGGGTCCAGCAGGCGAGCACCGCGGAGCTCCACCTGCAGGGGCGCCCGGCGTGGAACATTGACACAGTTTTTATTAAGCGTTGCAGCGCAGTGACACACTTTACCGTAATCCACGCGGTTATGGCAATGTTTAGTGTAATCGTGGACGCATTTTTTTTCGCGACATAGCCACGAATTGACCGTTTATTACATGCAGACTAATTACCGGCTGGATTATTTTAACGCTGCAGCGCCATGTCACGCCACCCAAGACATACCTCGCATTATAGGGCTGTGAGGCAACATTCAGCTCGCGGCCACAAAAGAACTATTCCACTCTGCACTACACACCGACTGACACACATTGCGTATATCTCTGTGACAATGTCGCTATTATTTATTGATTACTTTATTTTCTCGCTTATCCAGGGCAGCATTACAAACACAATACGAGAAACACAATATGCGGATTATACCATAGTTGCAGACAAAGGTATTTTGCATGTATTATTTATAGCACTACTGCTAATTAATTTATAACATCTAAATTTGTATTTGTAAGACGATATGTTCAGAATATATAATGTCAGCGAAAATAATTCTGACCTCATGATTGCTTAAATCCCAGATAAGTCACTGGAAAGGTTAGCAAGGTGCTTCACCTAGACCGGCCAAGTGACACAACTGGCCCCAGTGAAATAAATAAATGAATAAATGGGTTGAAGATACTGTGGATGAATGTGTCTAAAAGGCTCTGCTCAATGCTAGTGAATATGTTTTAATAAGAACAACTACAACAATAACTTTGCAGAAGAGTCAAACATGCTTCCTGCATCAATCAATTAATAAAGTTTAAATAAGCTTGCAAGCATTGCTGTATTTGTAAGATGAAAGACACACTTTTAATATTATGGAGAAATATTATAATACATCATGCAACTCATTACCACAAATTTTGTTGACACCAGGTAAGTTGTAAGCTTTTCACATATATGTAGTTGTCATACTCATGAGCACACACACACACACATACACACACACAGAGAGAGGTACAGAGATTGTATTTTTATTCTAGACAGAGCAGAAACGCAGCTGAGGAAAGGCAGGAATGTCAGACCAATGAGACACAAACAACAAACAAAAAGGTGGAACACAAATAGCACCAGCCCACAGTGGGAAGCGAAGGTAATCCCTGTCTCTGCCAAAAATTACTGCTATTTCAAATCAACAAGTAACAAAAAAGGAAAAACCCAAAACAAACCAAAAAAAAAAAAACCACAGTGATTCATCCATCATTAAAGCAGATAGGCTGGAGAGCAGGGGTAAGGTTTTAATTGTTTTCAAGCTCATCAGCAGTTTCAGTGTGCATATGGGTGAGTACCTGAGGGAGTCTGATTCACAGCCCCAGGGTGATGATACACAAGGTCCTCTCACACCCTACTGTGTCTTGCTTCATCATGGGGGTTGTGTGAACAACACAGGGAACATACGGAAATATGATTTCAGACTGCCAACATATTGCAAATGATGCATTTCATTCAGCAGTGACTGGTATTGGATTTTTGCCAGTTTTATTAATGCTTCTCTGAAAGGCACCTATCTTAAACAAATCTCCTGCGTCAAAACTTGTGACTTTGAGCATATTCTTTTAAATTAGGAGATTTTGGTATGTTTATATTCAGTGAGTGTTCCTTAAGAAAAAAGAAAAGTGAATAAAGTGTTGTGTTTTTTCAGTCAAAGTCAGAACAGACAATAAATCCAACCAGTGTCATCTGCAATGTCTATTACACGAGCATGACCAAAAAAAAAAAAAAAAAAAAACAGCAGTCAAAAGTAGAGACCACTTTTGTCATGAGGAACAAACTTTGCTTCCCCAGCCAAATATTCTGAATTCTCTTGTGGAAGCACAGACTGTGCCTTATTAATAAACCAGGATGCTCTTAAACACAAACAGAGCAAATTCTCTGTTTCAGCCATCTCTCTGCACTCAGTTGTTCCTGTCCAGACATGCCATTGTGTTCACTATCCTGAGGGGCTCTAGGGGTCAGGAGGCCTAGAATGGGTGTGACTGCAAAAGGCCTTCTAAGCAACTCTCAGACCAATGACTGAGTGTTCGTTATCTTCAGGTGAGAGTGGACTCTCAGAGACACCAGTCTGGTGTCATATTGTTATTCCTTTTTTAATAAAAGGAATGGAATTTAAATTGATGCACAATTGACTTTTTTGATGTGATTTTGTTTTGTTCCTCTTACTGTGAGCGATTATCATTATTTTTACATGAACACCCCAAAAAGTTCTGTGTAGGTATGAGGTAACATGTAACTTGTGCCAGTTTTAGTATTTGTGCTGTTCCGATGGGTTTTCTGAGTCTTATTTTTAAATTTGAATCTCAATTTGTAAAGCAGAAGTCATTATGTAGCTATCGGCTGTATTTTTATTCATAATTTTTTGTGAAGGGAGCTATTCTCAATAACGCTATCTTGATTGCGCAGTTATTACAGTTTCTTTTGAATGTTATTTGTCTACGAGTATCTTCATCCCTGTCATATTCAGCAAGTGACATCTGTCTAGAACATGGGAAAGCTGTAAGGTACAGCCAAAAGGACCCTAAAATTGTGGGTTTTACATTCAGGAGTTGCCAAAGGATACATAATAGGTGCATCTTAAAATAACGATATTTTAATTGCCCAGTCTCACGTAGGTTTAAAATAATTACCATCTACTCCTTCAAACAAACAATCAGATCTTACAACAACAAGCAAATCTTATATGACGCATCACGACGGTCAAGCATACCTAATGGTTGAAAAGAAAACTGCGGGCGGATATGAGGAGGACCTCGTACAGTTCAATATAATTTTTATGCCATTGCCGCGTTTTAATCAATGCACGTGTTCGCATCCCTCGCCACCAAACACGCATCAGCTATGAAAACAGCGAGCGGAATCCACACGTAGTTGCAGCCATCTGGATTTCTAACCTACTAACCTGCTTCAATGAATCGTTTGTGTTGAAGTAATAAAGCGTTTGTATGGTACCTTCATGCTCTTGCGTGACTCCTCTCATCTCTCCAACAGCACGACTGCCCCCTTGTGGCAAGTAGCCCGAATTAACGAACAGAAATGATAGCGCACCGGCACTTATACTCGACAAAGTGACAAGTTCTGCGCGCTATTTATAATCTGTATCTAGATTTATCTATCTATATATGCGGTACATGTGTGCATGCATATGAATTTCAAGAATCTGAATGCCTAGTCGTCCTTTAGCATGCCAAAGGTTGTTCGTCCCAAACATGTGCTTGTCCCATTTGTTCATAGCATTGCGTCGCAGTGTTTTGGAGTACGACGCAAAAACGTGTTATCGTCAGCACTGCATTGGCAACGGTTCAGTTTGCCCACAGCGACACTAGGGGCTAGCTGTCTCCATGGTGACCTGGTGCACTTATTTTAAGAATGATACTCCTCCTGGCAACCGCGACATGTCTCTCAATGTCAAATTACGACTGGGAAGGCAATTATACTGTTACATTAATTAAAACTATGTTTCCATGATAGCACAATATTTATTTTAAATTACATTTTGCCACAAGAATGCATGCCATTTCGTAACTGCTGTTACAAGGATTCACCTTTCCCCTTCTGGTTGCAGTGCAGGTGTTTTGCATAGTATGCAACCATATATAGACTGCTACAATGTGTCTCAGCCCAGTGCATGCTGGGAACAGTGGTGGCGAGTCAGGAATATCGGTGTCCTGTCAATTTGATCAATGTGACATGGCGCTAACACGCTTCGAACGGTTCCAAGCCTGGCTCCTGCGCACTTTTATGAGCGTGCTATTTTTCTTCTTTCGACTGTTTGAGCCTCGACGGTCTGGCAGGTCTTCCAGACTGGCACCTATCACCAATCCTCTCCTAATGGTCTCGGGTATGAAGCTGGCGCAGAAGATTCGCCATAGAGAGGTTTGTTCCTTTACTCGGATGGTATTTTCAATGCACCATGAAATGCAATACGTCCGTGATAAATGCGTCTGGGGTAACGAATGACATCCGAACGTACCTGCCTTGGTAGATTTGTCGCAGGGTTACCACGAGGAATTCTGGGAGCTGTAGTTGCTAAGACATGAAAGAGTGCGGCATTTCTGTAGAATCTCTAGTAAGTGCAGCGTTTTGCACTTCATGAATACAGCTGGTGTCTGACTTTGAAGCTGCATCTTACCACAGTGCTAGAGACGCTTAATTTCCACAATAGAGACACGGAGCCACGAATGTTCACAAATGACTCTGCTCGTTCAAAGGTCAAATGGTTACCCTCTGTGTGCAGCTGCACAGTCAAACACCACTATCTTTTCTCTGTTTGTACTTACAAATGACTCATTTGAAATGAGATAGTTCACTCCACATAGAAATATTTCACAAGTTTTGTTAATTGAGATATCACAAAACAACTCTATCCCCCAAGGAGATATATCAGAATAATTACATAAAAACAATGCTACCAGATAGTTATGTGAAAAGTATAATCTTTTTTCTGATAATGCCTGTACAGGGAACAATCATGCCTGTACAGGGTCATGACTCAGATTCTGTGTTCACTTTTGTCAAGAAAATGTACACTTGTCCCACAAGAATGCATTTCGAAATATGCAAATGCCGTCATTTTTTAAACAACACTGCAGCCCCGGCTCGTGAGCCTTGCTGATTAGATTTTACTCACCGTGCCGTTCGTCTGCTGTCATATGTGGGGTGTGTCCCAATCATAGTCTTGGTGTGGAAACTGGTGATGGGTACTGCCAATCCTGGAACACATTAAAAACACCTGACTTATTCTAGCATTCATTAGTGATAAGACAGGGCAAGCTTATTAACAAAATTACTTTTTAAGAGTTATGAATGGAATAGAAGCTTGACCCTATCTTAAACCCATCCAGGTAAGGCAACTTTGCCTCTCTAACAGGACACCACTCCATTGCTGTACCATAAAATATGTGACTTTTAACACCTAATCTTCCTCAAGGTGACAAGTGTGGAGGTGGTGCAGGCCTACATCGACAGGATCCAGGAAGTCAATCCCATGATCAACGCCATGGTCAAGGACAGGTGAACCTCACACTGGTGAAACAGAGTCTGTGTGTGTGTTTATGTATGTGTGTGTGTGTGTGTCTGTGTGTGTGTGCGTGTGCGCGCGCTTGGCACAGGACACAGGACCGTCCTCTGCGTCCCTCACTGCCCGCCTCTCTTTCTCTCCCTCTCTCCCACCTCCTCTTTCTCTCTCACTGTCTAAAACAGATTCCCAGCTGCTCTCCAGGAAGCCACCCAAGTGGACAAGCTGATCAGTGAAGAGGAGGGAGGAGAGGACGTTCTGGAGGACAGGCTCCCCCTGCTGGGCGTTCCATTCACTGTCAAAGAGGCCTTCGCTCTCCAGGGTACTGAATTATTACCTTTGCACATCTGTGTGTCTGTCTGTCTGTCTGTCTGAGATGAAGACCCTGCTCCTGTTTCACTTTTTTCCTCTGCCTTTGCCTGCTGTTTGCTTTTTTTATTTTGCTCCTGTTATCCTCCTCTTTCCTTCTGTCTCCGATCCGTCTCCTCTTTTCAACTGCCTCCTCTTTCTCTCTCTCTCTCTCTCTCTCTCTCTCTCTCCCCCTCCCTCCCTCCCCCTCAGGAATGCCTAACTCTTGTGGTCTGGTGACCAGGAGGGGGGTCATTTCAGGGGCGGACGCGCCCCCCGTGGCTCTCCTGAAGAGGGCGGGCGGGATCCCGTTGGGCGTCACGAACTGCAGCGAGCTCTGCATGTGGTCCGAGTCGCACAACCGGCTCTACGGCATCACCAGGAACCCCTACGACGCGGACCGCATTCCCGGGGGCAGCTCTGGTCAGTCGCCCCCAGCCCGCCCGTTTCACATTATTGTCCTTTTTACGCAGTTAAATTACATTATAGTCATTTGCTGACTGCCGTTTTCCGTGACCTCTGCTGCAGGCAGCTGCAGCTGGTCAGACACAAAGGGTGCCACAGCACTGGCTGAAACTCCGCCACAGTGCCTACATGCAAAGCATGCTGGGTTATGCACATACAGGCAGCTGTATCTCTAACAACAGAAGCAGGGACAAGGTGTCCCCAGTACACAAGCTGCAACAATACCATACTCGTCCATTTATCTCTTTCTACCCTATAGCTCCCTCTGCCTTTGCTCAACTGTTTTCTTCTCTCTCTCTCTCTCTCTCTCTCTCTCTCTCTCTCTCTCTCTCTCTCAGGTGGAGAGGGCAGTATTTTGGGGAGTGGAGGATCAGTAATAGGAGTAGGTTCAGACATTGGGGGTAGTATCCGCATGCCTGCCTTCTTCAATGGCATCTTCGGACACAAACCGACCCCAGGTAAGAGAACCACTGTCTCAAGACCACAGGGAGCACCCAGCACTTCTTTCTGTACGCTTCAGTGTAGACATAACTGTTTCCTCACTGTATGCAGTAAGTTTTAGAATGAACACAACTCTTATTCAACAGGGTACTGTATCTCCAAGGTAAAAACAAACAGAAGGCCTCCACCTATCAGCACCCAGTTTGTTAGCACGCATTCATGTGTGAGTGAGTGTGTATGGGTGCGTGCGCCTGTGTGTGTCATTAATGCGGCTTGTAACCACTATCACAGGCATCGTCTCTAACGACGGTCAGTTCCCTCCGACCTCGGGCCTGCACGAGGACTTCCTGAGCACCGGACCCATGTGCCGGTACGCCGAGGACCTGCTGCCCATGCTTCGGATCATGGCTGGACCCAACGCTCACAGGTACGCAGACACACCCCTCTGACAGGACCACGTGACCCCCTCTGCAGAGAGCCACACACCCAGCACACACCCCGAAATCAGCGTTCTCATACAGTGAGTTTCAAATCAGCGTTCTCATACAGTGAGTTTCAAATCAGCGTTCTCATACAGTGAGTTTCAATGGAGGGACGGATTCAATGGAGCGCTCTCATTATGGTAGCTCAATATCTCAATATTATAATATCTCAATAATTGTAGTACTGTTACTACTACTACTACAAATAGTCATAATAATTGGAATAATTAAAATCACAGCGATCCTAATATTCTGGCTATCTGGCAGAGTAGCGTAGTGGGAAGGAGCAGGGTTTGTAACTGAAAGGTTGCTGGTTCGATTCCCCGCTGGGTCACCGCTGCTGTACCCTCGGGCAAGGTACTGAACCCAGAATTGCCTCAGTAAATATCCAGTTGTATAAATGGATAAAAAAAACCTATGCAAGTCACTCTGGATAAGAGTGTCTGCTGAATGACAATAATGTAATATAATGTATCTGCAGGCTGTCACTGTCCTCAGAGGTGGACCTCAGGAAGCTGCGTTTCTTCTTTGTGCCCCATGACGGCGGCTCTCCGATAGTGTCACCTGTGGACGAGGAGCTCCTCCAGATCCAGAGAAAGGTGAGAGATGTTGGGAGGAAGGAGAAAAGCGGTTACCCTCATATTTTTTCCATTGGTTTTATCGGTATACTCACTGCAGATACATTACATTATTGTCATTTAGCAGACACTTATCCAGCATGACTTACATGAGTTACAGTTTTTTTGTGGATATTTTGGATTTACGTATGCAATTCTGGATTACCTTGTAGCCAGCGGTACAGCAGCAGTGCCTCAGCAGGGAATCGAACCAGCAACCTTTCGGTTATGAGACCTGCTCCTTACCACTATGCTACACTCCTCCCTGTTAGAATAGTCAGTTAGAACAATCCATGGGCACCACCAGTGTGAAAATTCACACATGCAGCCTAGTATATCCTGGAACAATGTATGAGAAATTACAGTTTTTATTAAATGGTCCCCGCACACTTTTTCAGCCCCACGTTTCCTTTTTACAGAGCACTGCAAATTGATACCGCTTCTAAAAGTTAGACCTCAGTCAATCCAGCTCAGTTGCTTGAGAATACAAATAGCCTGCCACAGAACCCAAATTAAATTAAATATTTGACCTACAAATGAGAGTAAAAATGGATGCTGTATGATACTGCATGCATCCCTTTTCATGTCGCATGTTCCCTTTTTTGGTATTGTGGTATATTGTATGTCTGTGGTATTGTAGTGAATTGTTGATCTGTATTGTAGTGTATTGATCTGCTGTCTGCTGTCTTGTGAATCTTGTTTCCCTGTTCTCTATATGGACATTTGTCTATAGGCTGGGGAAAATTCTATGTTATTTCAGACTGCTTTTATGATTGTAATTGATCTTTTTGTGTGAAAAAATCTTATATAAAAAGGGAAAGAATATTTGACCTATTTATATTGAATTTATATTGAATAAATAATTACACACCCTTTGGTTAGACTCGCTATTTAATGTTTTGATGTTGATTATTTATTATAGAGCGTAATGTGCGTTTCTTTCAGGTGGTGAAGCATCTGGAGGATGACCTAGGGGTCGAGGTTCAAGAGCTCCACTTCCCTCAGCTGAAATACTCCTATCAGATCTGGGATGCCATGATGGCCGCACCAGACAAGGATGGCAAGGTCTGTCTCTGCCCGCTTCCTGGTAGTGTGCCCATCTGCCCGTGTTTGTTTGTGCGCGTCTGTCTGTCCGTCCGTCTGTGCCAATGAGCGTGTCAGTGTCCATCTGTCTGTGTCTGCCACTGTGCCTCTGCCAATCTGTTTGCGGCGCTGGTCTCGCTGGCGTCAGCGCCTGCCCATGTGTTGCGGTGCATATGTGTCTGCCGCGCTTTCTGGCGCGGTGGCCTTCGTACGCCTTCGTACGGCGGAGGTCAGCGGCGGTAGCGGCGCTGAGATTCTCCCGCGCGACGTCGGTGCATCCGCGGTTTTCTACCTCTGTCCCTCCCTCAGCCTCCCCGGCCCTTCGTGGAGTTCATGGCGGACCACGGGAAGAAGGTGTGGCCTCTCTGGGAGCTGGCCAAGTGGATGCTGGGACTATCCTCGCACACAATGGCAGCCATCGGTAACAGTCAGCTTGCAGAAATAGAGCCATGCTGCACTGTTCCCTCTATGGCAGTGCATCCTAAAAGGACAGGGCCGGTACACTCATGTTAGAAAACTGTATATAAAGAGTATATTTTAGAGAATATATATTTAGCTCTATAAATATACTTAAAATATGTAATATGACATGAGTCTTTGAATACATTTTTCCCATTATCTTAATCAGATGTGTCCAAACGTTTGACTGGTACTGTATTTCTTAATATTGCAACGCATTTCATTTGCATGTGAGTACGTCGTAACACTCTGCTTTAAGTGCAATTTTACACAGCATCAGACTGAGCTGCTTTACCTGTGAACTAAATGTGTCTGTCTGTGGTGCAGGTCTGGCCCTGTTGGAGATGGTGCAAAGCTCTCAGCCACGCCCGTTTTTAATACAGCTGAAGGAGGAGCTCCAGAGGGAGCTGGGGGAGGTGCTGGGAGCTGACGGAGTGCTGCTGTATCCCTCCCACCCCCGCATCGCCCCTAAGCACCACCACCCCTTGTTCACCCCTTTCAACTTCGCCTACACAGGTAACCCACTTCGTACAGGTAACTCTTACAAGTACTGCTGACTCATCTCAGACCATCAGGGGTAGTTTGCACAGTCCCAATGCAGGTATGTAAGTCAATATAGGTACTGCAGTCTTATACAATACGTGTGCCGTACTGCACGGTATAAGGACATAACTTAACCATATAATACATGTGACACAATCAATACATATGTGCCTTATGCGCCATCCCCATGTTTTTTATATGATACACTAGTGTGTACATTGAATCAGCTTTGTTCATCTACTATCATAATTTCTACCTGCATTACTGCATATATGGTATTGTATAATACATGTAACATGCATGGGAGTGCAACTTGCACATATAACATGCTCAAGTTCAGGTGCTAGTTTTTAACAGGTACACTTTTTTTGTGCGCATCTCCAGGGATCTTCAACGTCCTGGGCCTGCCAGTGACGCAGTGTCCGCTGGGGCTGAGTCGGGACGGCCTTCCCCTGGGCATACAGGTGGTCGCAGGGAAGCTCCAGGACCGGCTGTCCCTGGCCATGGCGCTGTACCTGGAAAGAGCCTTCGGTGGCTGGAGGGACCCTGGTGCCTGCTGAACCCCCGTCACGCACCACACTCCGACACGTCCTCACCATTTCATTCGGCCTGCTATATAGAGTCCGTCCACATGCATGAAGTCCTCCCGCCGCCTGAGTGCTGGAACCTGCCGGATAATGCTCTCCCCTGCTTCGGATGCAGGTGCACCTGAACAGTGGCACTCATTACAGACCCATTACACTACATTACATTACATTACTGGCATTTAGCAGGCGCTCTTATCCAGAGCCACTGGATAACCACATTGGTTACAGGTTTTTTTTGCGCTATCCATACAGCTGGATATTTACTGCGGAAATTCTGGGTTAATTACCTTGCCCAATGGTGCAGCAGCAGTGCCGTAGCAGGGACTCGAACCAGCAACCTTTCAGTTACAAGCCCTGCTCCTTACCACTCCTGCCGCCCCATCCTACCCATCCTGCTCCTCAGCGCCTGGGCAACCTCACCTGGCTGAACATGGCCGTAAGCAGGTGTCGCCACGGAGACGGTGGAGATGGACCTTGCACTCACTTGACAGCCTCTGTTTCTGTCCGTCTGTCTGTCTTTCCATGTCTGGCAGCTCCATGTCCTCTGTAGTGTCTGTTAGGCCTGCATTCCTGTGTCTGCATCCTTCTGTCGTAGCACAAATCCACTCTTTTGTCCAGCAGGGGTGGCTCAATCATTAAATGCGTTATGTTGTTTGGTAGTCAGTTACACATACCATCTATCTCTTAAGTCACCTCTGTCTCCATCTACAGTTTCCTTGTATGTTAGGTCGTAAGGTTTACTTTATGGAGAGGAGGTGTAGTGAAGGGAAGTGAAGTGTTAAAGTGACAGCACTGCAGGACAGGGAATGACCAATGACAGTGAGGAAGCTGACCATTATAAATGAATGTCATGTTATTTAATTATCCATGCAGGGAATTTAATGAATGTTAATCATACACTTCATAAATGACAGAGCATAGGAATGGGTTTTATTAACATTGCTGAAATGTTTTTTAAACAAAAAATTAAGATCTGATAAAACAAAAGGGTTAAAGGAGTTTCTTAAAAACTGATCAGATCTATTGAATACCAATACTGTTAGTAATATGCCTGTAATTAAAATTTTTTGTATATCGGCATTGTAGGGCACAATCACTGATTAAAAAAGTATTTTCCATGCATGTTCATGAGAAAGGACTTTTGGGCACCTGCTCTTTAATTGTTGAAAACATTGTATCTCCAAGCCTTACAAGTAGGTCCATAAAAAATGCAGTGTTTTTCATCAAGGTGTTAGTATGAGGCAAGGCTCAAACTTGCAGTCCTGAAGTCTTTCATAGTTACACTTTCCGGCAACTGTACTTGGTACAACTGGTCAAACATTTTCATGGATTATGGCAGGAAATGTATAAACTGCTTGGTAAATTATTAGGCCAGGGTATATGCTTAAATAAATGAGGTACCTTTGAGAAGCACTGCCAGCATTGTTGTTTTCCTTGTCGCTCTTTTGTCATTGATACTTCTATGTCGTAAAAAGCAGTTTGGTGAGTACAGACATTCATAAAAGAACCGTATGTTCTGCATACAGAGTACCGACTTCTAATCCCTTCTAAGCTTAACATCTTTTGTGATGTCAGTGAGGAGATATACACATGTAGTAACGGTCTGGTCAAAGTGCCCAGAATGGGTAAAGTGTTTGTTTTGCAGTGGAAATGTTTTGAGTTCAAAATGTAGTCCATCTTAAGAAATGGCAAGGATGTCATGGGTGCACTATGTTCGGATGCATGTCCCATGTCAGCGCATTGCTTGCAGTGGGGTAATATGCAGGTTGTGTGCAACAATACGCAACAGTTGTACTGCAGATTCTGGGTTTCTAGTCCAAATACTGCCACAGGGTCTCCGCGCTTTGCTGCTTCTGGGGCCACTCTCTCAGCTTGGATTGTTGCTCCAGGCAACGCCAGTTTATTTTTATTTCATTTGGATCTATCTGCCCAGTGATTGCAATGTAAAAAAAGTAATCTCTCCCTCAAGGCCCCTGTAATCTTTTTTTTGGCTCCCTAGACTTTGATTGCTGCAATGCTGACAAACTATATTTTTACATAGTGCTCACAGCAACAAACGTATAACTGATTGCCAAGACCATTTTTACAGACATAAACAATGCAAAAACAATGAGCAAATCAAAAATCTTTGTGGAACTGAGCAAGAAATTTCATTGGTTTGCCTTAATGATTTACAGCACATGGTAACAGAACCTGTTGCATGGTTCAAGAAGCCGTATCCGCCCATCATTATGTGCCAAGACAGAAAGAATGCCCCAACCCTAGGTCAACAGTCCCCTCTTTTGCAGCTCTTTACATTAATTTCACTGGCAGTCAGGATTACTGGCATTCAAAGAAAAAGAAATTTACTACCTGCAGCATGAAGTGAGACTACCATTTACCATGTCCAGTGACATAGCCCTGTACAGCCTTGATGTGCTCATGTAGCTGTGCTGACATCAAAATGGAGCCAATCCATTACTTTTCTGGGCCAGTTTTTCCATCTTTCTACAAGACCTTGCATTAGTAAGTCACCTTGAGTCAAAATTGTGAATGATCTAAGTATCTAAGGATCTTAGTGTCTAAGTTGGGGTGAGGTGGGAGTCACAGTTTTAATCTAAAACAGGAGTTTGTTTTCATTGGAATCAAATTTCGTGTTCTGATAACGGAGGAACTGAAGAAAAAAAACAGCAGAAAGCGCGAAGGACAGACTGCAACAGACACACACACACATACACACACACACACACATCTGGACACATGGTTTATTTCTTCCCTTCTTGGTAAGGTTGAAAAACAAACATTTTCCAGAATGCTCAAAAAAAAGAACTTGACAGCAAAAGAAACAGACCCTTGTCACATTTGTGTGCGTGTGTGCGTATGTGTGTGTATGTGTGTTTATTTGAATTGGTAGAAGCTGTGAATGTGTTCTCGTTTTCTCACAATGAAACACACAGATGTTTTCGACAAACTGTAGCCTACCTCTGCAAAGCATAAGTCTGACAGGTGCCAATCAAAGATGCCAATCAACATTTTCCTCTAACCCCTCCTAAACATTCAGGAATCTGAAGGGATCTCATTGGGTTTTAAAAACAAAAACAAATGAAAAAAAAGGAGTTCTAAGAGGTCCCTGCCAGTTGGCGATTCATGAACTGAGAGGGGGGGGAGTGGCTTTGGCCCTCTGATGATTTAAACATCACGTGAAGGCCTTGCCCCCCTCCTCCATCACCCCCCATCTCTACTGCGAACTCAACCCTCACCCCAGCTTCACAAGCTGGATTTGGCCCATATGTTTTTTTTTTTTCTTGTTTTTCTGACTGTTTTTTGTTTTTTTAAAGAGGGTTCTGGCAGCCCCCGCCCCCGCATCCCCCCATGCCCACCCCAAACCTGACCCGACCCAATCTAACCCGACCCAAACTCCTCTCTCTCTCCCCCCTGTCCCAGGCAGCCCTCTCATGAGACGTTGGTGATTGGCTTGTACTTCTTGAGGCGAGTCCATTGGCCTGTGGAATAGTTCATCTCGAACACGGTGTCCACAAGCATGGTGGTGCTACCCGTCCCGTCAGCTTTGGGCAGGACCTCCGTGTGCTCGCTCAGCTTGATCTGGATGATGTCACCCTGCTCTGGGCACGGGTTCTCTGCAGAGGCGTGGAGGGTGGGAGACAGACACAAGACGGTTCACACGGGTGAAAGGTGATCAGCGAAACAATGTGTGTGTGTTTGTGCGTGCGTTATGTGACAGTGGCAGAAGAGAGGGGTACATTTTAAAAATGAAAGTGCACAAGCAGAAGCTACCCAGGGCTAGATGGAAAAAGCAAGGGATTAGCCGGCTGTGTTCTGGATCAGTGCAAGGCAAGTAACTCAATGTCCCATGACATGCAACTGCACGTTAGGATGCAAAGTGGGAGACACAGGAGAACGGAGCTGCGGACAGAAACAGCAAGGCAGTAACCTTAAGGGTCATGTGTTCACATTTCAGATGGGACCGAGCTTGCTGCAGTTAACCCTGAACATATAGAGAAACTACATGGAGACAGATGAGTGAGTTCACTGTGGATAGCAGCACATTATGGCCTTACCTCGTGATCCGGCCATGAAGCCCAGGATAAGAGCCTTCTCCGGTCGGGTGACCTTGTTTGCCGTCTTAAACATTTCCTGTGCAGCGTACATCTGTTCTCTCTGGTGAGGAAGCCAGTCACATTGACAGTTAGTGAATTTCCATATCCTTCAAGCATATGTTTTTACCACAGTAATTTGAATATTTTGCTGCACCTCTAACCAAGTCTTTGTGGAGAGTCTAAGTCTGAAGTCCGACTCAGAGGATGAATGAAGACATCACAGTAGAGAAAGTGTGACATCACAGAGAAAGTGTGACATCACAGAGAAAGTGTGACATCACAGATGCGAGCTCACCGTGAGGGAGAGGTTCTTTTTGGGCGCTGGCTGCTGCGGCACGGGTGTGGGCGTGGGCTGGGAGGGAGGGGGCTGCGTGGACGTCTCCTGCTGCGTCGCCGTGGCGGCGGCGGGCGGGGCGTTGTTGGCCGGGGTGCTGGTGGGCGTGGCTGGCGAGGCGGGGGCGGTGGGGCTGGTGTTGCTGCTGTTGTACATGGGCGTCCTCTGTTTGAACTGTCCGGGCAGCGTGGTGCTGGGGGCCGCAGACTCCTCAGGCTGCCGGCTGGCCTGTAGCGCCTCGCGCCCCAGACCCCCAGCGTTTGCTGCAGAGGCAGACGGAGATCAGAAGAGTGTAAAACAGTGTAGCCTTGTGGTAAGGAGCAGGGATCGTACCCGAAAGGCTGCTGGTTCGATTCCCCGCCGGGACACTGCTGCTGTACCCTTAGGCAAGGAAATTAACCCACAATCGCCACAGTAAATCTCCAGCTGTATAAATGGATAACATGCATAACCTGCGGGCTGTGTAAGTCGCTCAGGATAAGCACGTCTGCTAAACAATGAGGTAATGATTGAGAGAAACAGACAGAAGAGAAAAAGGGGGAGGGAGAGGAGAATGCAGAAACCGCAACATTTGAAGTCTTTCAAATGAATACAAAGCAAATATAAAAAAAGAAATAAAACCAGATGATCCAGATCTGTCTTAGGCCTGCCTACATGTTCAACCTGACCAGTCGTGAGACAAACCATAAGCATGCTCTATGTGGAAATATACTTTCTTTCTAATCCCTCTTTAGCGAGGTGATCCAGCAAACAGGAAGAGACAACGACTGAGACTGTGGGAAGGGCCGGTCACTCACCAGGCTGTGTCTCTGAGCTGGGAATGTAGGAGGATGAGGGCACCATGCTGGGAGTGGCAGGCAAGTAACTCGTAGACGGCAGCGCGCTCTCGCTGTTCAGTGACCCCAGTTTCTGAAAGCGCACACGCACACACACACACACAGGTTTTACCATGTGGTAAGAGTCTGCTTCTCAAACAGGCCTGTGCGAGAAGGCGGTGGGGAGCGTAGCTTGTTTTCGGTTTCTGTGGTGTGCGTCTGTGGGGGCGTGAGGGCAATACCTGTGTGGACACCAAGCCGGCAGCGTAGTCGGGCGTGGCGTTCTCCACCACCGCCTCCTCTTTGGCAGCTTTCTCCCCCGCCTCTGCATCTGGATGGAGAGAGCAGCGCAACAGCAGTCAGAGACAGAAGCTGATAAAACTCCCAGAATTCCCAGCGTACTGCAGCTGCTGCTTTTCCCATACCGTGGGAATTTCTCAAAAGCCCACAGGCCGCAGTGAAAACTCTACAGGGCTGTGCAATGACTTCCTGTCTGTGCTAGCATCATAAAGGGCCAAATTAGCAGGGACAAAGACACATTAAATCTGCCCTTTATGAGTGCATTTATGAAATGATCTTCTTGAGTCCATTACTGAAAGTAATGGTCTTTTCTGATCTGAGAGGAAGAGAGGACGGCCGTTTACCCAGAGTCTTTCTTCTCCTTTTGGCTTCCCTTCCTCCCCCCACCATGTCCAGCTCAGAGATATCCAACAGCTGAGGAGAGGGAACAGGAAAAAAACAGAGTTTAGCCTGCAGATTCATCTCCTAAAAAAACACGTGTTTAGAGTGTACAGGACAAGAGCAATCAAGTGTTTCCAAGTGTTCTGAATGACCTCTAGAGAATAAGTGCTTAATGTGAGTAAATTTGTGTTGTTATATGCTGAAAGCTTTTTGTGCTCAATTACTACATATGAACTGTTTACTCTGTTATGTTAACCCAATAGTACTTTTTTGTATTTTCTTGCTGCTTTTCCCTCATTTTGTCTGCAGTAGAACAAAGCCAATTGCATTCTGCAGCTATAGATTGTTACAACTCTGCCTGCACTTGGATCAAGCACCCCGTTAGAACTGGAACCTGTTCACTGCTAAGATATGAAAGGTCCCCAAAGGGTGAGGTTTCGGGGCCCCGCTTACCTTGACCCCCCTCTCCTTGCGCATGGGCGTCCGCGCTGGGGCGATGGGTGTTCTGTTGCTGGGGGGGCTGAACATGCTGGGGGTGGTGGGGCTTCGGAATGGGGCTTTCGGGATCCCCTTGAGGGGCGCTGTGGGGGGGGGGGATGGGGGACATGGCGTCAACACTCACACAAAGGCCCGACTTCTGACCCCTCTAACATATACTCTAAGGTTTGTGACCACGTGAAGCCTATAGAGATGTCTTAAAACTCCCTCCTTTGAAAAACAATGACGTATTATGCACAGGAATGGATTTATTTTTAGCAAAATATTACCAGAAACAGACTGGCTTGCCTTCATATTACCATGCATTACTTAGTATAGCCAGTATGCATTATTCATCTTGAGGTTTAGTCATGGTGAGATTAACCCAGAACTGCCTCAGTAAATATTCTGCCATTTGTAGCATATAATAACTGTAACATATGTGAGTCGCTATGGATAAGAGCACCTGCTAAGCAGCTAAATGCAAATGTGACCCCCCCCACAGCTGTGCGTTTCTCCCATCACTTCGGCTGACTGGCCAAGAGTCCAATCTCACACAGCACAGCTCTCCTGTGAGCATAACCATCTGAGAGAGCGGAACCCACTTGTTGTGTCGATTTTCTTGACCAGACCCCTCCCTTTGGCGTGGAAAGGCACCCCCGCCGTCTTCTTCAGCTGCTGTGCTGTCTCTGTGGCTACAAGAGAAAACAAGAGCAGTAACAATAACAGCGGCAATACACAATACACAGCTGTGAACTTCAAATTGTTTTAAAACAATGTTCTGTTTTCCAGAAAGCACTTCATAAGAGCATACTAAAACGCTGTAACTTTCATCATATAAACAGAAATGCTGCTGTTCTGAGTCCTGACCATCATCATCGTTTGCACATACTGCCTACAGTGTTCATAAGGTAACCTAAGACCCATAAGGTACATGGGTCAGTCATACGGGTCATCAGTTACTCCTGACAGCTGCCGTGCTATTAGGGAGGACCAATGACAGGCCTGTTAGCCCTACTATGGCTCTGCTCCACTGTATAGCTGAAAAGCTACAGCACAATTAGCAAGCCAGGATACTTTCAGCTTCCTGGACTTCACTTTTGGACTGGACTTTTTGGAGATGAAGTCCCCCCCCCAAAAAAATCACTCTCCATATTATTTGTACATGGCCCTGATTGTTTGCTGTGATCGGTGAAGGTGTTGTACTTTCTCCCTTCCGAGTTTACATCCTAAGCACCGACACCGAAATTTGGAACCTAAACTGAACAAGCCAGCCTGGTTTCTCCTCTACCGTGGATAAGGGGAATTAGTGACAAACGTGTCATAGTCCCTGTGCAGATACACCGGTTGAATCCAACAGCTGTGTGGATTCAAATATGTTTGACTTTCCAAAGGGGAGGAGTGCCTAGAAAATATACAGATACTAGGTAGAAAAACCCCACAGTAAAACAATGTAAACATACAAAAGGAAACAGAGAGTTACAGAATACGCATATAAAGTTACAGAATATGCGTATGGAAAGTGTAGGGGAAAAATGAAGGTGAATGAATACACCAACATCCTAATGGAACATACTAATGCACAAATGCATACCACATGAGGAAACACCCACACCACAGACACATACACACACACACACAGACACACCACAGACACACAGGAGGGCGGGAGAGTCCTACATTTCTGCAGCAGCTCCGCCCTCAGGGTGGCACTCTTGGGCTTCCTCTTCAGCTGGAAGTGCTTGACGGGGGGCGTGAGTGGCCCCACCAGCGTGGTCAGGGCGTTCTTGTTCAGGTACTGGCACTCGAGCGGCAGCATGGCCGACGCCTCGCACTCGCTCACTGCAGGAGAGGAGAGAGCGTGCGTGCTGTTTGTGCTCATCTTCACACACCCATTAACATTACACTACATTACGTTCCATTACATTAAATCACATCACACGCATTTAGCAGATGCTCTAATCCAGAGCGACTTCCACCACAACAGAACAGAAGTGCACCCATTCAAGTTGAATGAGCAACAGTGTCAGACCAGGCTAACAACACTCCCAGACCAATGAGTGTGAGCATAACACTTTTCAAGCCCATACGCCACCCAACACCCAAGACAGCCTTCAGCTTACATCATCTGCTGTACACGTACGAATGACCAAAAAAAAAAAAAACACCCTGGCGTTAGCCCTCTTCATATATTCACCTCCTTAGGCAAACAACAATTCCCCCTCTCCCCATCAACTGTATGTACACACAGACAGGAATGCCCTCATCTTAATGAAATACAATAGCAAGTCATTCAGACATTAAGAGAGTTGAAATGAGCCATTTCTCTGGAAAAAAAAAAGCTAAAATGGTGACCTGTCACAAAACATAATGTATCCTTCAGAATCTGTGTGAATCCCTGTTAGATATGATCATTTAGAGCAAGATTACTTAGCATGCAAGATGAGATACTCTGTGTTTTACACTGACAGACGCGCTCCCTCGCAGCTTGCACTGAATGAAAAAACGCTGCCTAGACGAAAGGTCCAATTTTCCCCACTCACTGTCTTCGCATCGGGCCCACATAGCAACAGACTGCCATTACAGTTAATGACTGATCTCCGGGTCTGGGCTGGTCGCTTTCGCACTTGATTTCACAGGGAGCGCTGGCTACGGCTGACAGGAAAGCCTGAGTCACAAGGCAAACGCGACAGGGCTGTAACAGCACTCGGCTCCTTTTAGTGCTCGTCACCTTGACTCACGTTTTACCTTTTTTTATTTCTTTATTGGCATGCAAACTTTAACTTCTGTGCCATCTCAGATCCAATGGCGAGATGCATACGCTGGGAGACCGGAACATTTGCAATGACATAATGTGACAGGAATAATTAAGATGGAGAAGGAAAGAAAATCATAAAAACGGATGGAAATGAAAATGGTCAAAGTTTGGGAATTTATTGTCTGGCTGTATTAGACTGTATCCAAATTCTGTTTAAATGATGTTAGACGGCACAGACGTTAATGACTGTAATGAGTTAGGCCTCTATGTCACTGTGGTTACTTCTGTACAAAACCCCAAAAAGGGCCTATGTGTTGGTGCTGTATATGCATGAGGGCATGTCCCTCCACAACATTACTTGGCAGATGGCATACTGTCCTAACGTGCACACAAAAAAAATGTGTTGCACAAAACTCTCATGCAATGAACAGCTGGCATGTAGTGGAACAGAAGGGTAGTTGTCTATGCTGGAATGGGTCCAGGGTAAAGCCTAAACTGACCCCAAACCAATACAGTGCGCTCCACCTACAGCCCCATTTGGACACTTAAAATGAGGCATAATTCCAGAAATGTAACATATGTCTTATGCATCTTCATCCCCATCATTCAGTGTGTAATGCAAACAGCCAAGCAAAATATTTTACCTTAAGCAGTCAGCTCATCACAAATCAACTTGTCAGATATGCTCACTTTAGCTGTGCAAGCTATACAGAAAGCTCTTGTAAAGCACTGCAAAACGCAGCATTTCAGACAGCACAGAGTATTTTTTAAAGCAAATTTTGATATTGTTTTTATTTGTCAACCCAGCGTGGAACCTGCTTACTTCAAAAACACTGAGCTACAGCAGCTAGCAAAGCAATGACACTGAAATTAGCTGGCTGATGTTGTGCTTTTTGTTGCGAGGAGCTGGACAGCTCACTGCCACACCAACCTCAGCTGGAGGCGTGTTAATGAGCTTAAGAGCAGACCCACTGCTTTCACACATGTGAATGCGTGGCTACACTGTGCTGTCAGTCATTTACCAGTGTGAACCAATCGGAGGACTTTGCTTTCCACAGCAAAATGGTACGATTGGTTCAGTGACTGACAATACAAAAAAGCTCCGCCTGGGCCTGGGGTGAATGATCACTACCTTCAACTACACAATTCGATTTTCAATCAAAATTAGAAATAGCCTATTCACTTTTGGAGATCAATTCAACTGCGTCGATGATCTTATAAAGATATTCAATCTCACCCCTCCATCCCAACTGCCCCCACCCTCCGTCTGAGCCTAGAAAACACACTCTCTGAGATCAATTTGTTGGCTTGCCGTGAAAAATCTTGAAAAGGTGGGGTCTAAACCAGAACACCTATTTTCAGCGCAAAAAAGCAAATACCACCAGATACTCATGTTACCCACCAAAAGGTCCTTGACAGCGGACGGAATCAACTAAGGAACAAAGGAGCCAAACATCTAGTTATAATACAATGTTTGTGGCACAGCTTGACCCCTGACCTCTCACCTTTCTCACGTAGTTCCCCCAGGATGTCCTGCACGTTGGGGTTCTGCTCCTCCAGGTCCAGGTTGAGGGAGCCCGTTTCGGGGAAGGATTTGAGGATGTCGGCTACCATGAGGACCCAGGGCTCAGAGTCCAGCGTGGCCAGCTGGATGATCTCTGAGAGTGCCTCCTTCATCTGAGAAGACACAGGCAACATGGAAACACCACTTCATGCCCATGTTATATAGAGCTTGCATCACAGGTTTAATCAATCCATTAGCAAGGCCTTGGAATGAACTCATGGACCAAACTCACTGAATGCTGTAGACCTGGCCAAGTACTTTGCATATTTCCACTTCACTCCTTTGGAAACTCTTAGTTTTATTTCAGAGTTCAAAATCAGACCTGCACATAGACCAGTTGGGCATCTTTGAACTGCCTCAGTACTGCTTAAAAAAACAGACACTTGTTGCACACAATATCCACTCGTCGGAACTCTACAGATGTTTGCGCATCAAAACATTCAAACAAGCCGAACTTTAATAAATACATATTAATTATATAGTTAACTTAAGTACCAGATTTAAAGTCGCTGAGTCAATGAGTTGCAGCAACATATGGATTAACCACAAGTAACAACCACCGCCAGTAATCAAATGTCAACAGAACGCACATTCTTGTCAGCTCAGTCAGACTAACTGTCCATCACAAGTGTAGCTACGAGTGTGAAAAACTTAAACTGCAGAAATACCGTTAGGATAATCAAACTAAGCAAAAGCATGAATGGTACCATAAAATTAAGCACGTTCCCCAACAAAATGCCAGCTTCTCTTGCTTATCTTGCTCACTATTTTAACTATCTAGCGAATGAGCAAGCGTTCGTGCATCCCGTACTGTGTTAGCTATCCAACTATCTAGGCAGCGTCACTTAGTAAACGCCAGTACTGAGTCGGAATATGATTTCAGAACAAATATGATTAGCTATCTAGTTAGCAATCTAGTTACATGTGCACGATAGGTTTGCTGTCCTATTAGCAGTTATCTAGCAACACGTTTCTGGTGATGCCAAGTTTACAAAAACATACAAGCAAAAAACTTAGCTTAGGCAGCTTGTTACTTTTCTAGATCGGCGTTAGATACTTGCTTAGAGCGTAATGCAGTGCGGACCGAAACGGAACCGAACAGCTAGCAAGCTAGCTAGCTACCTAACTAACATAGATCAAAGACTGATTGTCCTTTGAAACTTGCCAGGCATATATTAGTTTTTTCATTGCGCTACGGTTACAAAGCATAACGAGTTTGGCTGATACGGAGTGTGCATGCCAAAGTACTTCCCGCTCAGCCAAACGTCGCTAGCTAAATGCTAGCTAACAACCCTCTCTGTGCGCTGCCTCTCTTAGCAACTCGCAGACTAACCTCATCCACCGTCCGCCTCGGAAGATGCAGCATCCCAAGCAGGAGTTTCAGCTTCACGGGCGGCGACAAACTCGAAAAACACAGGCGTATGTTGTCGATGACAGAAACGGTAAGCAGCGAGGCGATGCTAGAAGGCGCCCACAGTTCGTCGGTCGATCCGAGTTTGTTGTGGAGCCACAGGCCGGTGTCACTGTCCCTCATCGACGCCATCTTGGAAAAAGAAGTGATTTGCGTTCAGGCATTTTAAAAGACTACCTAAGAAAACAGTTAGGACCCCCATGATCCCCTTGTAGTGTGCACTATTGCAATTGAGAGAGGCGAAGCAAAACATCTGTGAAATAACTCATTGGCTATGTCCAGTATACGCGGTTAACATGAAGCTAAACCGTATTTTCCCATTATCTGCTTGACGCCATAACATTTGAATATCCCACTTTACTAAGACGCACGAGTTGGTGACAGTATAAAGTAACCAGAGCCAGCTAACGTTAGCATCTAGTTGTTAAGACTGCAGAGTTAGCGTTTACAATAACTGGTAGCTACAGTATGCAGTAGCCAAATAACATAGGTAGCTGTCTAGTGAGATTTGTTACTTCTATGCATAATACCCTTCCTGTACACCTGACTGCACTTTCGGGTCCATGTTGGCTGTAAGACATGAGAATGTCACGCAGGCAGTTACTCAGCTACGTTACTTTTGAGTGTGAATAGGATGATTGATGGATGCATAATAGCAGCTATGCTAGCTAGCTATTTAAGGGGTGCTTTCGATAGTCGAAACGTTTCGCAACGTTTAAACCGTCCTGGCGTTAGTGGCAGTTCACTCTAAACTATTAGTATAAGATTTTTTTAAACACCTTTCACATGTCACTCGTTCTTTTTAGTTGCGTGGCCGTGTCTGTGGCCAATATGTTTGGCCGATGTCTCGGCCATCTTGGTGGCGGCTACCGCAAGCATGATTCCTTTGCCTAGGAAACACGAGAGGCGTGGTGATGTAGTACTTTATCAAAGTAGACACCGCACTTGTAGTATTTCACGCTGCAGTAAAGGACATTAAGTGTCGTGCTATTATTATAAATAGTACAAATAGGTAGTTATCAGTTTCTTGAAGCTGCACTAGTTGAAGCATTTTATAATAAAATCTCCAATTCATTACATGTTGGCAGTGTTTTATGCAAATGTTTTGTGCATTAAATGCCTAATGATTACTGCGATCATATTTCCATGTAACAGCTAGCTGCAGTTAATTACCAAACATACTAATTATTGGATGGTGTATGTTTGTACCTAGCTTGCTGTTTTTTTTTTTTTTTTTAATCGACCTTACTGACCAATAATCGAGTATTTCCACAACGCAACTTACTGTCTGAGGCAATGATGGGCAATCTGTTCCACGCCCAGTTTGCCAAAGGATAGGGGCAGGCAAGGCAATTCGCTGCGCCTTGCGCCCATCAAAATCCAGCAACAGAGGGAAGAGGTAGGCGGCAACCGGCGGTACTTTGTTCCTTTGGCAAGACAATTGGTAAATAGCTAATAATTTCCGTTTTTTTCAAAGTCTGTCATTCTTTGGGTCTCAACAATTAAATCATATTTTGAATAATGGAAATTGTATCAAGCGAATTGTCTTGATTGTGAATATCTAGATTTAATTTTCATAGGATCGGTCAGATAGCTAATGTTAGCTAGCCACCTACCTAGCCGTCTGTATTTCCCATTGTGTTATTAGGGTACTATCTGTTTCCAATAACTTTGTGATAGACAATCAATAATACTATCAGCGTGGTCATGTACGCATAAATTTGCTTTGTTTGCTGGATTTGTCCTTGTGTCAACAACCATTTGTCTCCTAGCTACCTAGCTAATATCAGCGAGGTGTGGGCTAACTAGTCGTGCATGTATTTTCAATGAACATTTTCCCGTTCTGGGTGGCTGGCTGGTCAGAATTTAATTTAAGAATTTATGCCAATGCATAAAGGATAATGGTAACCACATCCCCCTTCTATCTTACTTCAGATTTTTTTAGAGGCGACAATATGAGGGCGAGAGGTTTTCTGCAGTCTCTGTGTGCTGCGACGATGATGCTGTTGCTATGCGAGACGCTGTGTTCCAGGCCCGTTACTGCTAACCAAGAATCTGGGACGGTCATTCCAGCCGAGAGTACGTTTGTAGGGTTTTTGTTCTTCTTAATTTAAAAAAAAAACTGCGTTGAAAATTTGGATAATACACATAGCTGATTAAGTTTGTCTGTTGAAATGAAAATCCCTTACTGTACGTTGGTCTAATACATAAAGGAAGAGAAATCATTTTTAACCCATTTAAGACAGAAAAGTACAAAATATTAAATATACCTGGTTGAATACTTTGGCAAATTATATTTTTGAACGCACTGTAGTAATTTTTCCATTGTGTGGTTAAAGTTGGCAAGAGGGATTGAATCATGACATATCCTAATAATTGCATTTATGATTATGAATATATGTTTGGGAATACTTTATATTTATGTGGTTCTTCCTTAGCACAAAACAGTTTTAGATTTTGTTTGTTTTTAGTCTGGATCCTCAATACAAAGATTCTCTCTGTGTGTTTTTACATGTTGCTGGATAGAATTATCAGTATTGGATGCCTAACAATGAAGATACCAGATATATTTTCCTTGTGACAGCAATAAAAGGCACCACTCAATTGATTCTGTCATTCTGTTTGTCTCAAAATTCAAATGCTCTGTTATGTATTTGCATATACCTGCAACACTTTACTACCAGCTCTACAGGTTCAGAAAGTCATAACCGATTGTTTGTCAGGTACTGTTTGTTGACGAGAATGCTCTTCAGAATTCTTCTCTTTCTTACTTCTCTCTCTCGCTGCTGTATCTCCACGACTCTGTTTCCCTCTTCCTCTCTGTCAGGCCGACCTTGTGTTGATTGCCATGCATTTGAGTTCATGCAGAGGGCCCTGCAAGACCTGAAAAAGACTGCCTTTAACCTTGACTCACGGGTAAGCATTCCTCTGACCTATCAGTGACTCAGCTGGCTACATGGTTGAAGTGTTGAAGTGCTGTGTCTGGTATAACTGTAGTAAAGTCATTCACAATGTGGAAGAAACACAGCCATAACAGGTTGTTTCCTTTATAGTTGATGATCAGCCCCTGACAGGTGCTCACTAGCACTGTACTGTCTTGTACTATGTGTTGGATTTATATTACATCTGTCCACGAAGCACATCGTGAAAGTTTGGTAATTATATGAATGAACTATGTGTCAGAAGGTGTTCAATTCCACTCAAAACTCAATCCAGTGTGTGAGCTAGGTTTGCAAATTCCCTTCAAACGCTTTTAAAGCATAGGGTGGACAATATTCCCATGAATTCATGTTTTGAGTTTTGTTTTACTGTTTCCTTTTAGCTTTTGTATGCTTTCTTTCACACAGATTTTGCAGTGCTTTTATTTTATAACAGTCTGTACGAACCTCCATGCATTTTTGTCTGACACAAGAAAGGAGCTAAGCACTAAATGTATGTATGTATGAATTTATTTATCTATAATAATGTAAAGAACAGTGGATCTGCACAGTGACCCCTTTAACAGCCATGGCATGTAGTCAGGGAGGAGCTGTTACTATCTAGCATATGGAGCCCAGAATATAAATAGAGAACCTTTGGAAGTTGAGAGCTTGTTTTCCACATTTCTGTTCCTGTCCAGCCACTCCATGTGATGAACAAGTATGCCACAGAAGGTGAAGACGAGATGGAAATCAACACTTCACTCAAATTCTGTACATAATTTGAACAGTCTGGATGGTGGCCCCACAGAGCGGAGGCTGAGCTCCCTGTCTGACTAACCTGACCGATTTCTCTGTCACTCTCTCCTCTAGACGGAGAGCCTGGTGCTGAGGGCAGAGAAGAGGGCCCTGTGTGACTGCATGCCGGCCAACGCTCTCAGCTGAGTGGCCGGTCTCACCTGAACACCGCTGCACCTGAGCACCTGAGTAATAATATTACCCCCAAGTACAGCCATGCACCCCAGCCCTTGCAGGTGTTGTTAGTTACCATTACATCTTCTGCTTCTGACCCACTTAATTAGAATCAGTAAAGCTTGAGGACTGAGAAGGATTCTGGCACACAAACCACCTCTTGCTCTCCCATTCAAGGGCCCAGTGATCCTGCTCTTTTGGAAGGGTCCGCTCTCACTGCATGACAGATACCAGTGTTAGAGGAACTGTAAGAGTAGTCATTGCAGATTAGAGCAGTGTTTCCCTCCAGGAGTAGCCCTACTAGAGAAGCAATCCAATGACCCCACAGACCCCAGGGAACCCCTGTGCTTAAACTCTCAGTGCCCTTTGGTAGAAGAGTTAGTCCTACACAAGACTTAGTGAGCATGTGTATCTATATGGAGTCAAAAGTAGCCTGCATATTGTTTTTTTAAACATGTTCTTTGAATGTTGTTTAACATAATATCACACAAGAGGCATATTATTTGCACAGTAGATTAGTTATATGTACAGTGTAAGGATTTTCTCTTTGAACATGAAAACCGCCAACAATATGTAGCTACATAATTTTTCTCCATGGGAATAAAAAAAATTCTGGTACTGTTACACCTTTGAAGTATAGACTGAAAAACACATTTTAATATTTACCCTCTAGCATTTCATATTCAAGATGTCTTTGTCCTGTGAAGTGCAAGGTCTTTTTGGAGCGAAATAGGATTTTGTATAGCTGGTTATTTTGCACAGAAATACAATTCACAAAATGGAGAAACCGTTGCAAAACATTTTATAGTCTAGTACACTGCAGCAAAATGAACAAAACATGACGTCAGTCAAACGCTAACTCTGACCTGTGAAGTGCATTATAAAAGGTCTCAGTAGGAGAAGTAGCTTTTGTTTGGGCACTCTTTTGCTTTTGCATGCACCCGAAGCTCGAGGGCTACTGATAGAAGGAACACATACTGTTATTGGTAGGTCAGCAGAGCTTGTTAAAAATACGTAGCTTTCAGAAAAAAGTCCTCTGAGCAGTCCATGTTTGTGGCTTTGATATTGTGTTTTTGCTTTAAAACTTTTTATTTTCTACTCTGCAGTAATGTTTGTCAAAGAATCAGTGTTCTCTGTAAATTCAATATTAAAACAGATCCATCACTATTTCAATCTCATTTTAATGATTTTGTTGGGGCACCAGTTACATTAAAGACCAGTACCTCACCCCTGTTTTTGCTTTACTCTGCTACAGTCTACAAGTTGCATTTTTTTTTACCTTAAGTGTGGTTATAAATTGGCACGCGTCTTTCTCCAGACAGATATATTAGCTAACAGATAATTAGCAGTAATTTTATGTTACCTTATACCATTTAAGTGCAGTATCAACATTTTGGTGGAGAACCAAAGGAGTTATTTTCTGCATCCACCAAATGCTGACCGTATTGCAGGCCAGCTGTCTCCTCAGTAACTGACAGAATCGCATTGATTATGTAGGGATACACACTTCTGTCCTGGCACTGCTGGAATCATATTCTAAGCAGATGGTAGCAGGAATATTAAGTCAGGTATTATATTATATTGTAAGACACTGGCCTTGCCGTTTACACAAAAGCAACAAAAAACTACACACTAGCAATTGTGTGCTTCGGAAACAACGTGCTTGTGGACCCTGGGTTCATGCATACATTAATGCCAATAAACTTCATTTTAGCATTGAATGAACAGAACCTTTGATACATTTTAATATAAATTCCAGACTACTCTCTCATAGTGTTAAATAGACCCTAGTCCCACCGAATGTAGACTGTTTTAATGACTTATTCCTGAATGTCTTAAAAGCCATTCAAAGTTTTATGGCTACATTTTACTAACCATATGGTTTGTTGCACCTGGATCTTTATGTTCCTTAGCAGACACAGTTATCTTGGGCAAATTCTATAGCTGACATTTTACAAATTATAGTACTTATCCATTCATTCAGCCGGATATTTTACAAAAACAACTCATGTTATGTGTCTTGTTCAGGATTACAACAGTTTGGACTCAAACAGTAACCCGCTAGTTACAGATGCTGTATTTTTTAACCAATACACTACACCAATATCTCACTTGACTGTTTCAGCATTAAGTGTTTGTGCTAGCTATCAAAAAGCCGTTGTAATTAGTGTTTGGTGTTTCCAGATTATTTTACATGCTTAAACCCTTTATTTATGTCATTTATTATGTGAAATTACCGCCAATGCAGCATGGTGATGTGTTGTCTTGCAATGGCACATTTGACCACAAGGGGATGCCCTAACACAGTGCTCAGACTACCCTCTGTCGCATTGATGCAGTATTTCCCCTTGGCTTAAAATAATGCTCTGCAGAGCTAGCAGATTTGGGGGAATAAATAGAAAGGCAAATAAACAGACACGCAACTGATGATGCTGAGTTACACACTCATCTGTGATGATGTGGGGTGTCTAACTCAAATCTGACATCAGGAACTCCTTTGGAGGCAAAGGTGATACACCGAGCATGCATGCCTTTGCCTTCCTCCCTTCTGGGCTCGACCTTAATTACTCATTTTTTGTTCTGCCTGAACTTGTTGAAGGGGTGTTCTAAAATTATTTTTTGTATGAATTCAGTATGATTAATGAATATTTGATGAGGACCTTGTGGGAGACATTTTGAAGTGGTTCACACTGCTGCACAGTCCAGTTCTGGCAGGCCGACAGTGGCAAGCCTTTGCTGATATATTACCACTTGCATTGTCTCTTTTGCACAAAAGAAAGTGAAGCTAGCCGTGCTTCCTAATGGATTCCCCCTCCTTCGTGACCCCCTCTGTCTCTGAGCTTCCTGGTTCCTTGCAGTGGTGTTATGCTGAATCACGTTTCTGTGTCTGCTTCCTAATTTACTAACACTGGAGGAGAAGCCCGCTGTGCTTCTGGGATTAAGGAGGGTCTCGACTCCTTTGTTTTATTTATTTATTTATTTGTTTGTTTTAACTTTTTAAAAAAAATATGCCTGCTCAGTCTTTTAAGCTCACCGTCATATGAGACAGTGACAGGTAAGTGCAGGGATGCTCCTCCTCTGTGGGTGTGGGATATCTGTGGGGTGCAGCCGTGCTGAGAGTACTTGGATTACTTTGAGGGAAGGGCGGGGGTTCGTGTGCTTCAAATGCAGGCATCACAAATGCACATTTGAGACATGCGGTTAACCTTATCCAGCCCAGGGGAAATTCACCCGCCTACAGCTCATAACCGTCTTTTCTGTTTGTTTGTTTTTCACACGTTTGTCTTGCCAGGGCAGCTTGTCTAGCTCGCGTTTTGCAGTTGATTATAGACGGTGCTCGCTCGGGCGAAGCACCCGACTGAAGCGCTTAACAGCTGCGCCCTACCTGTGGAAGGAGCAGGCACCCGCTCCCTCGGCCGCTGCTTCACGCTGCCGTCCCAAACGGCGTGTAAACCGAAACCTTGCTGGACGTACGGAGAGGGTAAGCAAATAGAGATTTGTTTAGCCTGTGAGATGGAGACGTGTCACAGGAAGGAGGCCTGCTCACCAGCATTTCCTACCCTCTTCCTCTGTGGTTTCAGCATCCCTCCATCACGGTGATTAAAGGGACAGTACGTGCCGTTACAGTGTGTCAGCGTTTCAACGCTGGAGCCTCTTTGCTAGCAGAAGCTCTCTTTTAAAGGTGAAAATAAGATTCTCCATCACTGCGAGGTAATTCATTTGAGTACCTGTGACATGACTGGACCATGATATTGCAGCCGCCGCGTTTTCATACACGTCACATGATGAATAGTTCACTCTCTTGGGCAGCTCCCCCCAATTATGTTGAGCTGCAGTCTGGTGTTGTTGGCGGTGCTATCTTTACCCACGATCCCCTGCAAATGATCCAAAATAGCGGTTTTAGGGAAATGAAGGCACACGTTTTCAGCGGCGATGGTGTTCTCAGGGCAATGAATAATGGATGCGAATGATAATGCATTAAATATACATATATATTTTTGCAGGGCCTCTATGAATTACTCATTAGTGGTCGAGCTATGAATAGCCCTGGCCGTTAATGAAAAATTCACTGCCCAGCAGGATGGGGGTGGGGGTTTCACAAAAAAAAAAAAAACCTGGATTCCATCGGCGAGGATGAGGAGAAAAGTTCTGGCTTGCATAGACTATGTCAAGATGCCCTCTGCAGCCAACATTGTCACTCTGTTGCAAGAAGGACACTGTGCATTCCTAAAAATGCAGCAGTTTGTTGCCCTTTCTTCCACATTATGCTACAAACCATTGAATTTAGCTCCAGTCTCATAATGCATTACAGTGTGTGCCTGTGCAGTGAACACCCTTTAATATGTGTGGTCGTGTGTTTTGCCCATGTCTGTGTCCCAGTTTATATGGCTGGGTCTGTTCCTTTGAAGGACACAGTGGCAGCTTACCTCCCTGGAGTCAAACCTGTGACCCCATGACCTCACAGTTATGGGTCCAGTCAGTGACCCACATCCCTCCCTGACAATGACTGCTGCCTCTTTGTGACAAGACCCTAAAGGGACTGGTGTCAGTTAGGGCCAGTGTGGAGTAACGGTGAAGGTCTCAGGATAGCAGTGGCAAAACCAATGTGCAGTGCACATTATGAAAATCGATGAGTATAAAACAACTTCTGAGTTGCCTAAAGCTTAGGAAAAGGTCGATGTTAAACAGAGAGAGCTTGCACTTCAAATCGTTTTCCAGTTTTTTTTATTCTCTTGTTTTCATTTGGTGAGATCAACTGGGTATCCTGGGACAAACACCAAGCCAGGGCTGCAGTCAGACAGCTGGTTATAAATAGAACGGATATCTGTGAAACAAACACACACACACACAGAAATATAGAAATGGAAAACTTTGGGACTGCCACTCTTAACACACACACACACACACACACACAGAGGGAAAGACAGTAATAGAAAACTTTGGCACAGCCAGCCTGGATACACACATAAAGGGTGACTTTAAAGACTGCTAACAGGATTATGGCAGTATTTTTTTTTGTCATGACTTAAATATTAATTTTCCATTAAAATAATTGAAAAATGAAGAATAGTTATTAAAATTAAAACAGAAGATATTGTGAAGACAGGAATGCAGTAGTGTAACTACTTAAATGTACTGTGTGTTAGTTGCATATAGGGAAGGATTTGGAAGCTTTTGTTCCCCTGGGCCGAATCCAGTCACCAGCAGAGACTGCCTCCACATGCTCCAGGTTCAAATCTAAAGCACTCCTTCTCTTCTCACATCTCCCAGCAGCAGAGAGTCCTGACCAGTGCTCTGCAACTTAAAGGGCTCGCTCTCAAGGCACTGACCAGGGATCAGTGTTTCAGAGGGCAACAGGGCATGAAACTGGGTTTTTATTAACATCTTGAAGTTGGACCGGAGGCAGGTTGTGTCCCGGTCCAAGTGAAGGAGTCCACACTTCACACAACTTATCACACAAGCACATACTTCAAGGACAGAGGCGATGGGTGTTATTTGGCAGCACAATGGGGACACACTCCACTGCCATCATTCCAGGGATGCGGCTTGTGATGGAACGAGAGCAACAAAAAAAAAAAAACATGTTCGGCTGTAAGAAACCATGGAAACGGCAAAAGCAGTGGCATCTGGAAATCGTGTTGGAATCATAACGCTAACGGCATTTATGCTGTAAATGTTACCACATGCTCAGCTTCCTTCAGGCATTTTATTTATGCTTAATTTGTTCATACCTTCAGACGTTTTCACTATGTGTATATGATGTGATGGCAGGCAATTAGATCACATTTCCAATTTCTCATCCACACGTTTAAATAGCTTATTAACAGGACCACGGCACTTATTAGTAGACAAACATAAATCCTAAAGTGGGTTTTGACACTCTACATTTATTTTAAATATCTCTTCCCTCAAACAAATCGTACCCATTGCTTGCAAGTCCTTTTGGGAAATTAGGTCCCTGCCTCAGCTTCTAGATCAGTGTGTGTCTTGGAATTGGTTTCCTTGTCTGCCATACCTGAGACGCTAAGATCTGTAGCCCCAGTGAGGGTGCACCATGCTGGAATGTCTAAAACCCCTCTGAGTAAATGATTTCTAACAGTTTATTGCCGTGGCTGACCGACAGCTTATGTAGGCTGTCTGCTCACAAGGTTACCTGAGGTCTAGTTACCCCAATTGCCATCTACTGAAGTGGTTTTGTGTTTCTGCATTATTAAAATGAAACGATCAATCAATGTTTTTTTAATTTTTCTTCCTGTACATGATGCTGCAGCTAATTCAGTATAATCTTGTTTTTCCTAAAGCAGGGACAAGCAACAGCATAACTGAAGCTTTCCTCCACAAGGCATTAGTGGAGAATGAGCACTTTAGCGTTGATGCTAAAGCCACTGCCTTGAGGCGGCATGAAACGGTTTTGAGGCCGAGCAGCTCAATGTGGAAATACGCCGGCTGGACAGCAGGAATCTGAGGGGTCAGTGCGTTTAATGCCCCCTGAAACTGTGGGGTCCAGAATGTACCACTTATGGCAAAGGTCACCCTGAGGAGAGAGAGAGAGAGAGAGAGACCCTCCACCTCCCCTCACTGCCCCCCCTCCAGCCCGTAGGGACTGACCCAGCCATGTTTAGGGGGCTCATGTTTCAGGCACTCTGAGGTGAACTTGCTCAAGCTGTAGATGAAAACGAGTCTGCCTTCAAAGAGCTCCACTGCTTCCTCACGCTCTGCGGTTTCTGCTGAAAGCAGCGCAATCTCCCTAATACCCTTCAGCGCTGCAGCACACTGGTCAAAATCTTGTTCTTTACGAACCAGAGAACCTGCGATTTTGGGCACGTCGTTTCTTCAGAGACACATAATTATGTTTTCAAGCTTGCTGCAATTGGAAGAAAATGCAGAACTGAAAGGGAACCTAGTGAAACACCCAGTGCTCACAAAATCACTGCTATTATTTTTTATTGTGGTAACTGTTAAATGAATCTGGTTTTCATCTGTTCAGTCAGATGTCAGAATGAATGAATAATTGATTTATATGTCAGTGTCAAAAGCCTGTCGCGATCACTATGACATAAACAATTAGTGCAGACAAAGAAATGTGCGGTTTATTGAAAGGACAGCCACAGAAGTCACCCCAATCCACAGACAGATTCCAGTATCTGAACCCAAAATTCCCCCCGAGAATCAAATCGTCTACTAAAGGATGGAGGAAGACACACCATCAGAAAGCCAGACAAAAGACGCAAGGCTACCACATGTTCATGGCATCAAGGAATGGCGTTGTCTGGAGGCTAACTGTCATAAACTGTGACTAACAGGACGCTGGTGTTTAACAGGTCCTGATTGTTGCGTTTCAGTCGTCTCTCGTTTGCCCTCGTTTGTCTGACCGGAGAGGCATCGCTCACTTTGGGAGGAGATTTGGACTCTCCTGAGGCCGAATCTGTGGAGTCGGCAGCGATTCCACTGGTACACCTCACACACAAAGAGGGATGCGGTTCACTGCCATGTCCTTCTCTGCCTTTTTCAACGCACTGTCGCAAAGAAGCAAAGTGGAAACCGCACAAGGGCCTTTAATCAAGGGATTCAGATCTTGGATGAGGACTAGACCCAGTCTGGCGGCTGAGGGTTGGGGCAGAGCAGGCAGCTTAAATGAGTAAGGCACCCAGTGCGAGAGAGAGAGAGAGAGACAAAACAGGGAGAGAACTGGAGAAAGAGAATTGGAGAGAGAGACAGAGAGAGAGAGAGAGAGAGAGAGAGAAAACGGAGAGAACTGGAGAAAGAGAATTGGAGAGAGAGACAGAGAGAGAGAGAGAAAACGGAGAGAACTGGAGAAAGAATTGGAGAGAGACAGAGAGAGAGAGAATTGGAGACAGAGAAGAGAGAATGTTATATTTAAAAGATTTTAAAAATTTACACACGTAAACACGCAAAAAAAGTTCCTCAAAGATTCAGATTAAAAGTTCAGGAGCCCATTTTCAAGACAACAAAAAAAAAACTGGTTGACTGCGGATGCTGTCATAATATACAGCACAGTCACACATCGTAAGGCACTGGATGGCACAGCTGTGTAATTACTGCCCTCAGAGCTGGTCTGTGAAACCAAGGGTAAGGATCAGGTCACTGTCTGACCTGAGGGGCTCCAGGGGAAGGCAGGCCCCCTCTTGGTCTAGCCCTCAACCGCTGCGCGGTCCGGGGACGTTGGGGGGCGAGAACACTGAACGAGAGCGAGTCAGATATTCCCCATTGTGCCAGCCGTCTCGGTCCACCGGCACAGTTTCTCATGATCAACCCGGTTGAGGGATCCAAAGTGACATACTCACCCCCCCCAACTTCATTCATATCCTCATTAATATGCCAAAAGCAGGCGATCACACGCTGGGTCTCTTTCACTGCGTAAGAGCACACACACACACACACACACACACACACACACACACACACACACACACACACACACACACACACACACGCGCACGCACACACACACACACACATACACACATAGAGGGTCCCATTCACCCACCTCACTCTGGACCCCGGGGGCTTTTCTTTCGCTCAGTTCATTCACAACAATCCCTCTTCCTTCAGGCACTTCATATCAAGGCAAGGGCTTGGAATCTGGAATGTTTGATGCTACTAAAGGGTTCCGTGCAGCACTGAAACAATTCCCCTCCACTCTTCCTCTCACCTGGCTGAGAGGAACCCCTTTTTCAGGGTGCTGCATTCTGCTTTCTCTGCTTGCAACCTCTGCTCGCCACATTGAGCCGGGGTGACGAGGGGGGTATAATCTGTGATCCTTCTTGGCTGTGAACTTCAAGAATCGCTTGTGGAGGCAAATGGACAGATGAACAATGACACAAATGACCTGGAGCGACCTTTGCTGCGATCCTGAGCTTTGCTGGAGATAATGTGCAAGCTCTTGTTCTCAACTGGTGCATTGATTTTGGGGAGCGGGGGGGGCTAGGGTTTGGGGGGGGGTATTGAATAGTGATTGATGGTGGGGGATGGGGGATGACATGGTCATAAGGATGAGGAAAGCGTAGCTGATTATGGTGGGGGCCAATAGCACGGCCAGGGGGAAGGCCCTATTGAACAGGAAGAGGTGGAGTAGAGCAGGAGATGGCTCCTTCTGGGGTCTGTGAGGGGACTGGACACACTGTCGCATCCCTGAGCCTCAAATGAACCTCTGCTGCTCTGCCTCCAATCTTAAAATCTTAAACGGCCTGCTGGTCTACCAGACTGCCGGGCATGCAAAACCACAAACTTCCTCTCACACAGATCTGTGATTTAACATTATTCAAATTGATGTTCTGGGACAAACCAAGGACAAATTAGTCTGCTGGTTCAAGTCACTGCACCACAACCTTGTACATTTAGCCGCCTGTGCTTTGCTATCATAATGTTAATGACTCTTCTCTCTTACCCCCCAGTCTTCAGTTACCACCGGCGTAAGTCAGTTACCACTCATGTCAAGCATTTTGTATTTTAATGGTGTTGGACACAGAGTTGGCGTCAAGGGGGGGCATTCGTGGGCCATTCCCCCAAATGAGTTACTGTGCCCCCCCCTCGCAGGCCAGGCCTTTGGAGCTGAACTTTGCATTTATTAATTAATTTACATTTATCATATTAAAAGTGAAAACCTTTTCACTAAATGAAATTAAATAAAAACAAAAATAAGAAAAGAAAAAAACACACCCTGTTGGTCATATTTGCATAAGGTCACATTTGGGAAAGTAGTATGCTCATTGGTCTGGTGCTTTGGTGCCACTGGTTTGATTTGTTGATTTGTTGTCATTACGTCAAGATAAGCACGTGCATAACATACAGTTAGCATTAGCAAGTCAGTTTACCTTCCAAAGGTAAGCCATGCATTTAATTCACTTTATGATGCCAGCCTTGGCTTTCATGATTATTACGCAAAATGTTGAATGATTTTTGGGTCTGTCTGCATTTATTCGGTAAGAGTGGAGTATATAGTCTATTTCAAATTATGTTCTAATGACGTGCACAGTGCAGTGTGTGTTTGTGAGAGAGAGAGAGAGAGAGAGAGAGAGAGAGAGAGAGAGAGAGAGAGAGAGAGAGAAAGATGTGGCTTGCACGTAGGCTATATTTTGTGCAGTGTGTGTGTGTGTGTGTGTGAAAGAGAGAGACTTTGCAGCATATTTTGAAATTGGAACTGGGTTGGTGTGTTGGTTGTTGACGGCAAACTCATATTATCGAGCATTTACATCATAGACTGAGTTCTCGAACGGCAGTTTGTGCCCCCCCCCGCAGTTACCCTAATGCCCCCCTATTAGATTTGTTCTGGCGCCGACTCTGGTTGGACAGAATTCCATTCCAATTAAGAAAGAGAAACATCCCGTGAGACAAACTGAACCACGTAAAATGAATCAGGTGGAAAACATTCCTCAGTTAGCAGCGTCATCGTCAATGAAATATTACTTTTTTTTTTATTTTCCCCCTTTAAATGTTGCCAGATTAAGAGACAAAATGGTCACATTTACAAATATGAACATTTTAGTGCAAATCGGCATTTCTTTTAAAATGCACCTATTTTATGAAGAAAGTAAAATCGATTTCCAAGAAGTTAACAATTTTCTGAAATAATTAGAACATCTTTTACTCGAAAGTGTGCTGGCACTTCCACGTCTTCAGCGTCGCAGTGAATGCTGCCGTAGAAGCAGACTGCGCATGCCCGCCGGCACCCCGTCTGCTTGGACCAGCCGCAGGTGCTGATGCTGTGAAATGAGAACGGGAGAATCAATCCCATCTCCTGGATACCGCACAGATTCCCGGTTTAAAATCTTACGCATGTCTGGAAAACATGCGGCTGTCTGATACACGTGTTATATAAATTGGAGTTAAATTTCTTGCTAATATCTGAGGATTTGTGCTGAAGAAGGCAACACGATTTTTGCCATCTTGAAAAGGGGGAGGGGTTCGGTGGAGAGGAGGAGGGGGCTGATCCAGTCTAAACTAGTTCTGTACAATGAAATTGTAAAAGGATCATTTGTACAAAACGACGCGAACTGCGAATATTTCTGAAAACAAGTAAAATAGTTAATAAAGGTAAATGCAATGTTGTTAAGTAGGCCATCTGAACATTCCTTCAGCTGTTTTGATAAATTGTCTAGTAATAAATATCTCAGTTTAAGAGCAATGGGAGATTGTCAACGGAATCACTTGCACTGCAGTTATTTATGTATTGTTTATTTTTATAAACGACATTCCCTGATACTGGGGTTATAAAAAAAATTGCCTACCTATGATTTAACCGGCCATCGGAACGATGTCTAGGTGTTGTCTCAACCGATTTGATGCGCGCCCACATCATAACACAGTATGAACGGAACACGTGTTCATCGATCTGATAAAATCCTGCCCAACGCACCGAAAGTTCTTCTAACTGAAGGCTCATAAACGAATGACATGTGGTTACGAGTGTCATGACAAAGGGCGGGCGAGGTTAATACAACCCTTCTGGAATGACTGCAGTGCACCAGGCATGCAGACAACGCTTCTGTGGGGATCAAAAACGGGGGAGGGATATGATTGGACATTTTCAAAACTGTATCCGCACGCTAAATTTTTCTAACACCCAGCCGTGCTTGTTTCAAGCATCATCATCAAATACTCACATTGCGTACCCTGGCAATACCTTACACATCCATTCGGTCTGAAGCGAAGACTTCTAAACGCAAATCACTAGAACAGACTAGCTGTCTGCCATCTCCGACTTCCCCGTGATCGGAGACAAACCTGCGCTTAAACGCCACAACTACGCAGTTTTTAACACACATAGACGCACATAGATACCAGGGATTCGTTCGGCAGACTAAAACGAATTCGGTTTTTTCGGAAGACGGACGACAGGGTGTTTCTCTCTTCGCCCTCCTCCTCGTGTTGCCATCACGGCACGTGACGGACCGGTACAGCCAATCTGCAAAATGCGCAGACCACCCGAGCCCCAGAATCTGAATGTGGCTGCAATAGCGCAATATAAATACTGCTTAAAATGCAGCGCTTTCTCTTGGTCGTGAGAAAAGCTCAGGGTTGCAGCGGTACATTCGCCTTTTTCTTTTCATAACTAAAGACATCATCCATTTTTTTCTTTCAAGCTTTAAGTATTTCTTAGGCCAGTTGCATGCATTGTTCGTCTCCAAAAATGGTTTGCGAGACTAAAATTGTTGCGGATGAACACGATACCATACCTGGGACCAAAAAAGATTCAATAATCGTTTCGTCTTCTCAAATGTGGACTTCTTCTTCGTCATCCCCGAATACTCTTGAGGGAAAAGATGTGAGAAAAGATACAGTGTTCATCCGTGAATTTGAGCGTTCGGACCATGTGGAAGTCCGGCGCATCTTTTATGAAGGGATAATGGAACGGATACCCAATACGGCTTTTCGGGGGCTAAAACATCAAACTCAAACGCAAATCCTGTATGCTTTTCTGACACGTAAGTGGCATGCTTTTTAATTGTGGGGTGATGTACATTTATAAGTAGGATGTTAATTCAATAGTCTTTTGTCAATATACATATTATTTACTGTTTAACATCTGAGTCATCAATGTTATTTTGAGCAGATTGCTCGTGGCTTCCAGTGCGTTCATACCATATGCTTAACTGATGCTTGAGAAGGACTTAATATTAAGTATTTTTTTGGAAGAAGTAATTCCCATTTTGGCGGTTGGAGGGGAATAAAGAATACACCAGGGAGCCTTTCCGTCACTCTTACTAAACTGCCTATTTAGCTATGTGTACATGTATAATTCGTTGCTCTCTCTTCCTTGTGTATATTGGCATGCCGCTCGTGTGCGTAGTTAAAATGTAACCTCTACACAAAGGCATGTTTAAATGCATGCTCCTTGCATGTTATTCGTTGGAAAGAACACCGGGCCAGTGTATGTGCTCAATGTGCGTGTACTATGCCGGGTGGACGCATGAATGAATGAATGTTAGGATTGGCCCACGGTGTGCGCGCGCACCAATGGCTAAGTTCGCAGCACAGATCTGTGCACGATTTTTTTCCGCTGCAAGAGAGGAAATGCACTGACCGTGCGCATGCTGACCATGTTTACTATTCGTGTATGGATCAGCATGGTTTAGATTTGATTAAAATTCCCTTCCCCTCCCTCCCAAATTAACTGCATCTAGCTATGGCTGTGTTTATTTTTGAAGTTTTTGGTGTAGGCAGTGTCATGCGTTTTATTTTGCACAGATCAATACAGATTCCTCCTCGGATGGGAAAGAAATAAAAAGCCTCTCCCATTTGCGTTTTAAATGTTCTCCGTTAAAAAAGACAACATTATACACGACATGCGCACTGTATGTCTGTAAAGTGGTAAGTGATCGGGATACCTGGCCGTATGAACACCTGCTACTACACAGAGTGAAACACACCCATTATCTTTTGTTGCAGATATTAAATCGGTTGTCCTAGAAAATGTGTGTGTGTGTGTGTATGCGCATGTGTTGGAACTGGGTACGTCGCCCCACACCAAGCGGCTCTGTTGACAGTAAATATGCCACATCGTGGTGCAGTGGAGTAAAAGCATATTGCATTGGACGGACTACAGGAAACCATAAAACATGCAATGTTGCGCAGCTCGCCTGTGCCAGAGTACTCACCACGGGCGCCTCCACGTGGCAATATGTGTGATGAGCAACACCGAAAAGATATGTTAAAACGACGAAAGGTTTTTTTTTTTTTGCTGCGTGCGCAAAATGTACATGCAATTTCACTAATCAACATGACATTATTATTCAAACAACGCTGTGACATTCAAAAGTATTCTATTTCCCTTTTTTGAAAATGAGATAATTGCTTGTCTAATGTCTCTTGATCTTTCTGTTTGACTATGCAGTATAGCAATGCAGGGGTTTCAAAGTGGTACTATTTTAAATACGTTACTCTTATCAGTTCAGTTGTAATTCAGTTTGAATGTATTTTTATGTGTGCACACTGGGTTATTTCCGCCGAAATCAACATTTGATTCTTTTTTCTGACAGGTATCGTTTATTTTTCTTCCTTATCTCCATAGTAATGTGCTTTGTTGTGACCAAATCCTTCACGCTGACCTGCTGCACGCCATTCATTCTAATGGCCGCGCGGTACTACTTCAGTAGGAAAGTTATCCTCAGCTATCTCGATTGTGCACTGCAAACGGACATGGCCGACATTGAAGAATATTACATGAAACCTACAGGTAAGGGGGTGTGGCATTCGAATTAGGGACAACTGTTAAAAGCATGCATTATAGTAATTTTTAAATGTGTGTGATGTGTAAATGATTGTGTTTGACTGCATTATGTTAAGATACATTAATAGACGGTTATGTTCATTGACAGGAATGCTGTAAAATCTGTAGGCTCCTAATGTTAATGGTTATGAAGGGTTACAGATATCAAGACGTTATGAAGACATCCTTTGAAAATACAGAGGATCCAGAAATGTATAGATATTTCCACACATACCTGCACATGCACACAAACACACATACAGATTTAGGCAGCCATTGATGATTAGAAGTAGTTTATGTTTTTTGAAATGTTACAGTGGGTTTAGACTTGTCACATCTTGAAGCTTGGAATTTGGTCGGCAGAGTTCATGGTCAAACAGGACACGCAGTGTTTTGTTCCTTGTGTTTTGTAAACAAATGCATTCATCATTTCATGCAGCCTGCACATTAAATATGCAGCAAGACCGGCGCTGCTCTGCTTAATTGCTGAGGGTACATGGTTTATTGATTGCGGTGAGAAAATTGCTGATGTGCACTCTGCAGTACAGTGAGTGTCAGCAGAGTTCATTTTCTGGGTGTGTTTCCTGAATAAGAAAAAAGGTGTTTACACACGCAGTAGGTGCCACTCAGCACTTTTGGGGGTCCAAAGGCCAGTGTGGGGACAGTGTTTTGAGGAGCTGGAGTCATTTAAATTGAAACACCGAACTACTGATTTTCCGACCGCCAAGTAAAAACGTAGCTGCTGTTGTTTGCATTATACGAGGCATACGCATCACACTGCTGACAGCACTGAGTTAAAATTCTGATCGAGACCATTCCTTCAAAGTGCGAAACCCGAAGAACTCCTCTTATCTGGGATGGGGTGCTGCTGTATGGACACTTATGCCAGCACCGGCTCTAGACTGCTAAAGGTTAACCTGCTAATTCTGCAGAGAAAGGGATTCTTAGCCACAGCAGGTGACAGCAAAAAAAACAAACAAACAAAAACACACCACTGATTTTCCTTCATCGAGGAAGTTTGACGTCCAGTGTTTGAAATCCAGTGCATGCACAACTGAAATTTAAGAATCAGTTGTTCTTTTACTGCATGTGAATTCCAAGGAGACAGATTTGATGAAAATATGACTCACAGGCTAAAGTGGCAGACACAAATAACATAAATAACATCTACTAAAGGCACTTTGTGTGTGTTTGTATGTGTGTTTTTGTGTGCATACATGCATGTGTGGATTTGTGCGTGTGTGTGTGTGTGTGTGTATGTGCGTGTGAAAGAGAGAGACTTTGCAGCATGTTTTGAAATTGTAACTGGGTTTGTGTGTTGGTTGTTGACGGCAAACTCATATTATCGAGCATTTACATCACAGATAGAGTTCTCAGACGGCAGTTTGTGCCCCCCCGCAGTTACCCTAATGCCCCCCTATTAGATTTGTTCTGGTGCTGACTCTGGTTGGACAGAATTCCATTCCAATTAAGAAACATCCCGTGAGACTAACTAAACCACGCAAAATGAATCAGGTGGAAAACATTCCTCAGTTAGCAGCGTCATCGTCAATGAAATATTACATTGTTTTTTTTTTATTTTCCCCATTTAAATGTTGCCAGATTAAGAGACAAAATGGTCACATTTACAAATATGAACATTTTAGTGCAAATCGGCATTTCTTTTAAAATGCACCTGTTTTATGAAGAAAGCAAAATCGATTTCCAAGAAGTTTTCTGAAATAATTAGAACATCTTTTACTCGAAAGTGTGCTGGCACTTCCACGTCTTCAGCGTCGCAGTGAATGCTGCCTTAGAAGCAGACTGTGCATGTCCGCCGACCCCCGTGCGAAAACACGTGTGCACGTATGAGTGCGTGTGTGCAACTCAGGACTGCGTCAGATGTTTCCTTGAGTCAGGGAATCAGTGAGAGGGGACTCGTCACCGGGCATTAGAGGGATCAGCCGCGGCCGTTTGTGGTCTAACTGCTCCGTCAGGCAGCTGGTGATGCTGCTGGGGGGTGTGAGCTTACCGGGCTGGCAGGTCGAAACGATGATTTCCTTTGTGTGCACAGGCAGTGGGGGGTTACGCAGGCCAGCTGTCTCCGAACCTCAGCCCACCGTCGGTCGCCGAATGTGGGCAGTACAGTGACGGATGGGCAGGAGAATGGGGGTGAGGGAGGGGGTGAGGGAGGGGGTGGGGGGCAGGAGAATGGGGGTCCCAGGGGATACACGTATATCTTACAGCACATTAAGTGACACATTTTTCCAGAACCACAGCATTACATTTTGTTTAGGATGTTGCACTCACTGGCAGTGTAAAATGGCACATGAATCAGCATTTTTTTAAAGGCAAATGCTCTTGCCCAGTTGCTGAGCTCACGTATATAGATATATATCTAAGCTATCACCAGTGATTATAAAATGAATTTTGAAGGAGAATGAAAGGTAACAGTAGCAACAGTCTAGCTGTAGTGAAAAGATGAACCCACAATCCACTGGTGCCCTTGCCTACTGATCCACACTATTACCTGCTTTGGTTCAGGACTTGTAGTCTGGGCCATGGTAAGCCCTCAACAGCTCCTGCTAGCTTTGAAGTGGCTGGCAGAAATTGCACTGATAACACCTAAGGGAGCTGGTCTGGAGTACAGTCACCTTCTGTTGGAAGGCAAATGCAACTTATTTTAGCTCCGATGTGTGAGGAATTATAAAAAAAAGATTTGCTGCAGTTGCGTATGTTGGTTACTGTCTGCAGTTGGACAAGGAGAGGGATTGTCACAGAGCTGAGCTGTGTGGCTGTAGAGAGAAGCAAGTGGAACGTGGAGACAACAGAGAGAGGACCATGAGGACCATGTGACGCAATGGGATCCTCTCATTGGCTGACGCGCCACCTCAACTGTAGATTTCTCATTCTTCATCCTCGTGTGACACATTTTACGTGAAATCAGGGATATTTTGTTGCATCACACAGGATGCGGCCGTAACCCTTTTAAGGGTCATTAGAGACGGGAAAGTGGGGCTTTTTGGACCCCACAATGGGAGGAGGGGCTATCACATGCTGCCAGAGGTGGAACTGAGTGGGGGTGATCGGGATGACGAGTCCAGTTACAGTGACATAGCTCTCACAGGCGCCTCACTCTGAGGGGACCGATCTGTAACCTTTCCACCTTTAGGCCAGCAGAGCAGAATGTTCTTGTTCTCATTTTCAGAGCAGCCAGATATATCACAAGTCTCTCCACCTCCAGGAATGTAATCTGGTTTTGTAGCACTACGGAAGCAGGACCTAGGGTGGCAGAGGGCAAGACAGTACTGGTGTTCTCCCAGGCTTTCACTTGGGGGTTGCCTCGCAGGCCCAAAAAAGAAATTCTCACAGTCTTGGATCGCCCAGGGTGTCAGTAAGTCACCCACATTCACAGGAAGGGTTTCAGCACCCCATCACATACTGATGAGAATAAACGGCTCTTGGTTTTTAGTATTTCTCCAGAATGGACTCTTTGTTACATTGTAAGAATCATCCCTTTAAAATGGAAAAATAAAACATACTCCTACAGGCCACCAAAATGAAGAGGTTTTGTTTTGTCCTGAAGACAGATATCAGCCCCTGTACGATTGTACAACCATTGCTTTAGATTTCCAGTGTGTGTACCGTATATATTAATTAAAAATAAGGGTAAAAGAAAGGAAAGAAAACCAAAAACCATACCTGTTTGAAAAGGAAGGCTGAGTTAAAGAAAAACTGAACAGCCACCATTGCTTGCAAGGCAATGTGGTGGAGCTGTAAGGATAACGGCCAAAAACTGAGCAAGGCCCGTTGTTCATTAATGTGTTACCACGGCGTCTGTGCTGTAACACATCTGTGAGGCCGAGGGAGGATGGGATGGGAAGAACAGAGGGTTGATCCACGCTCCACATCCTGTTCAGGTATTGGACAGAGGTCTCAGGGGAGAGAGAGAGAGAGAGAGAGAGAGAGAGAAAGAGGTGGGGGTGGGGTGGTGGTCGTGTGTGTGTATGTGTGTGCGTGCGTGTGGGGGAGGTGGTTCTTGAGGACTTACCCCATTTGTAAAGGGGGTGGGGGGTGGTGGGTGGTGGTGTGCTGGGGGATTTCTGATGTTGGGGGTTGCATCAGGGAGATCCAAGCTCCCAGCATGTGTATTGCTCCCTAGGGAAGCACTACAGAAACAGCACAGGAGGCAATAAAGAGAACAGGCTACACTGCAGAGGTTGTCATAGCCTCACCTCACAGAGATCAGACCCGAAAAGAGTAAACGTGCTCTTATATCACTCTCCCGGCAGCAAACTAACATTAATGGCTAAATACAATCGTCCATCTGGTTTTAGGTATCCTTTGACATTCACGAGATCTAAAACACTTCAGTCAGTAACTTATTTAGCTCCTTATGTGAAAACATCTTGAACAAAGGAAAAAAAAAATGACGGCTTACACAAGCTTTATAATCAAGCAGCAAATTATACCATCAGGGAACTAAATTATGCGTTACTGATGCTTGCATTACATAATTTGATTTAAAAACAATTCCTTTCTACACAATACGGCCCTTTGATGGGGATGTTCCCTTTGTGTCTACAAGATCACAAGAGCTCAGACACCATCTGAGGAGATTCTCGGTCTTGTGAACAGTACAGAATACAGAGTGAATTCAGACGTGATGAGATATTAAGATGTTATTTTTTTATTTTAGAAATGAATGTAGTTAAAGAGTTAGAGAATTTTTTTTTCATTGTGAGTGTTAAGCCATTGACAACCCCCACAAACCTGGACATTAGCATGAACTCTCAGCGTTTTACTGTTCTTAAAAAAGCTCCACAGTATTGGCAGTAAAGATGAAAGCACACGCTCTCACTAGCCACCAACGATTTACTTCCTCCAGTGCTCAGTGCATCTGCTTTAGACTGTCACTTAAGCGTACAAACACATTTACAAACTGCACTCTCCTTCCTCTCGATGGACTAAAAGCTTTAAAGCAGTGTTTTTACAGCAAGTTCAGTTAAAGCGGTTCAAGTTGCGACTTCATGACACCCCTCTACCCCTTTCTGTCCAGTCTAGAGTATACATCACACTGGCTGCGGTCGAGATACGTGTCACAGTGGCTAGACAAACATTGGCGCAACTGTAGACGGAGGGTGTATAGCTTGTACACCGCCACTGTGTGAGGACACAAGTGGCGGCATTCAGCCAAACGGGAACTGTATCAATTTCAAAGGCAAGTAAAGTGCCCTTTTATCCCCCTGAGTTTTTTCAAATCCTGCTCAGTAGCTTTAAGCCGAATAAAGATTCAGCGCCTCACCAGTGTGTTAAGCAAAGAGAGAGCAAGAGGGGGAGAGAGAGGGAGAGAGACCCAGATGAACTGCTTATAATGAGCTTCTGTTTCGAGCTGACACAGAGAGCTTAGCATGGCTTCACAGGGTGGGATTCACACAAACAATGGCTAAACCGCCAGGAGGGCCAAGACTTGGTGCTAATCCGGATCAACGTAACTATTACAGTTGGGTTACGACAGGAGCAAATGATAACCGTGCTGAAAAGGGGTTATGCCATTTTTCATATTTGCATTGCCGTTACTCAAAAAATTAGTAAAAAAAAGGAGTAAAAATTAGTAAAAGTTAGTAAAACAGTATTTTCTGACAGATAAATAGTCTTCCATTTATTTATTAATTGAGAAAAGGCTCAGATTCACATTTTAACCACAAAAGCTGTGTTAGCATTCACTTGGTCGACCCCTGCACCTACACCCCTGCATTCCTTTTTGCCCTGTGTTGTCGTATTTTATTTCATTTAATTTTTTTATAGCTCTTGCGCCCCCCTCTGGCCCATGGCCGTGTGAGCAGCGCTCCCTCCCCGCCCTGGTGGAGCTCCTCTTGGGAGGACTGAAGATAGATGAGTGTCCTCTGATCTCATCATCTAACCAGCTCCTCTCATTCTCCAAATCTGACTCTTAACCAGCAGATCCCTTCTTCTCCGAGCTCCTGCTCCGTGGAGGAGAAGGACGGGGCTCTCAGTCGGGGCGGTGTCCACACCCCCTCCTTGCCGGGCGCGGGGGAACTGACACGACTTGACGCCAGACTTGAGCCCAGATCCCGGAGGCCACGCCCCCCTCGGCACCACCCTCCCAACCCAGGACAGTGTGGTGCTCGTTGCCCCTTCTCCTCTGCTCTGTCTCCCTCCCGGACACGTGGCTAGCCTCACTTACCTGTCTCACCCAGGTGAGAGGACGGGAATGCCGTTCTTGTTCTGCTCTCTCTGCCCTCGCCGACAGGTGCTGTCCTGGTGAGGACCCGGAACCCGCGGCCGAAGGTCTTTTCGTTCTTTAAGCCCTGCAGCGTTGTAGCCTCACAGCCTCTGTTTTCCAAGAAGTGTAAAGAGTAAGAAAACAGGCGTAAAAGTGGACGCATGTGTCATGGCGGTAGTCCAGATTCTAAGAGGTGGCCCTCGTGGCTACGATGACAGGATAAAATTGGAGGAAACAGGATCAAAACAGACCAGAAAGGCAGAGACATTTGCTGTGGTTCAGAGGAGACTATTGGCTTGTTTTGTAGTATTTATTAAAGAAAATATGTCAAAACTTTAAGCGGTAAATAATTTAGAGATATCATCGTGTTTTTTTATCACTATTAATGTGCAGTAGTTTTGCACTGGCATACCTGAAGCTTCCTCATTCCAACTTCCTGGCAGTCTGTTACTTTCAGTGTAGCACCCACACCTTCCCCTCCACCTGTTCCACTCCGATGTGTCCTGCTCCCCCCCCAAGAGCATTCTCCTGGAGCTGGTGGTTAAAAAAATGTTGATTGGTTGCAAGAGTTGATGCATTTCAACACCAACCTTCTCTATTTTGCAGCTGTACATCAGCACCTGCTGCTTATATCAAGTATGCCTTTGGCTCTGTCTTAGGATAAAAAAATAGCATTTCCAATTTTGTACGATGAGTTTAGATAAAATCCGTGCCCCTGGATTTGTTTTAAGACATCTGTAGACCTCTTAGTAAATATGAACTTGAGGGTTCAACCTAAAAAAGAGTGCTTGGTTAGACTTGCCAAAGCTGTTATAATGACACCATACATTACCTGGAAGATGTTCAGCCTAATGACCAGTCTGGGTCTTTCCTTTGCTGGGTTTACTCCTGAAAGCTAAGAACTAGGATGCACCTTTCACCTTTGTGTTTCTCACCAACCTATTAATTTGAGGTAACAGTTGTATTGTTTGGTAAAATAGCTTTAAGATGCTTGGTCTGATTAATCTGAATCTCTTCAAATCGTGTAATAATTTGATTTGTAGTCCAATGTGAAGTAACTGACGTATTTACTTTGTAACTAAGATGCCATCTTGTAACCGTAGGCTTAATTTTGAATTAATGAAAAGAACTTTTGGGAAATGGGATTTTGTATGCAAAAGACTGATGCAGGTATGGAGGAATAGCTGAAAACTGTATTAATATCAAAACATATAGAGTTTACTTATTTAATATGACCAGCACTGTTAAAATGGCAAAGGTTGTTTTCTTTGCGCTCTGTAATGTGGTTTGATGGTGACACGTGAAACACACACATGTTGAAATTGTGAAGCAGTATTATTAGAACTGGTGTCATTCATGGTGTCATTCAGTAGGTAGGATCATGTCTGGTCAAATATAAGCAGTGCAATGGAGTTAGAGGTTTGTCAAGGAATGAGGTTTTTTTATTTTAGTATATTTCAAACAATGTTCACACAAAATAACATAAAAGATTCACACTCACGTCACGTAGTGCTTAAACGTCTTCTTCAACACCACCAACACTATCAGTGTACTTCCTTTAGAAATGACACCGTAGTTGTGATTTACAGATAAAGACATGGCCCATCTACAAAACAAAAATGAAATTAAGTTTGAAACAAAGACAAAATTCACCCAGAGGTTTGGTGAAATGTAACAGAAATATACATATTCTAAAGAAGCTGAGCAGCATTGACAGAAATTGAATTATGTAAGCAGAGGAACCTGCTCTTATTCTAGAATTTGATGATCGATGAACATGCCCTCTGTGAATGTGTCTGTGTGTGTTGTGTCTGACTGTAACAAATGGCTTTAATTCATGACAGTTGTTTTTATTATAATCATGTGAATGAGCTGAACACCTCTGGACAAGCAAACACCAGCTGTGTTCTAAATTAAACCGTAATGATGCCAACCAATTAATTAGAGTTATTAGAACATTTTTGATGATGAGACCATTACAAGCTGTGAATGAAATGTGAGTGAACGAGGCCAGTGACTTTTCACCTGGAGAAGGTATGCAAGCAGTTACATCTGTCCAGACATTACACAGCTCAGGTATGAAAGGTAATTTCATCAGTGTTGCAAACATCACATAACATATTTGCGAGGTAAGTAGGGCTTAGAATGGATCAAAGTTAAAGGGGGTGAGTAAGGTCATTTGAGACTGGAGCGGACACACAGGCTAAAGGTGGAACACGAGGACTGTATTGCTAGGCACCCCAGGACAGAGCATCAGAGTTCAGTGCATGACTTGGCAATTTTATCTTGTCAGAGATGGAATGTCTGCAGCCTTCACCACAGGAACCAGGAAAAAAAATTTGATTTAAATCTGGGGTGATGGATGAAGCTTCTGCTCAATCCAGTCAGACCTAAGGGGCCCTCAAAGGCCACAGAGACCCCCGGGGACAGCTCTGTGCTTTCCATAGATTTCCTAACTCTGACCTTAACTGTATTCTCAAGCAAAGCTCAGAGCTGGATGTAAAACAGATCCAAAATGTCCCACCGGTCTACCTGTACAAGTGAGGCTTACTAGCAGAATGAAAGTTTCGACTTCATATCCAATGGTATGGAGTTTGTGCCAGATTTAAGGATAAAACCTGCACGCGCGACATGCATATCCGTCTGTGGAATCTGTCACAGGACGAAAAACTCAGGAAGAAGAACGAAGTGCCCACCCACTGCTCGAATGCTCAGCAGATGAAGACCAACCGGGACAAAACGTTATCTGTACTGTGCTTGAATTGAACAACTTATTTCTTACAGTGTAGAGGCACTCCAGTCTTGTCCCTGTTCAAACGGTGGGGGGGGGTAAGCGGGTGGGGGGTTCTGGGTATCCAGCGGGCATGAGCTGAGCGTGTCTCTCCCCCTCCTCCTCCTCTCCCCCTTCCCGGCAGGTTCCTGCTTCTGGGTGGCGGTGCTGGACGGCCGGGTGGTGGGCATCGTGGCAGCGCAGGGCAAGGAGGACGACAACGCGGTGGAGCTGCGGCGCATGTCTGTGGACTCGCGCTTCCGGGGCAAGGGCATCGCCAAGGCGCTGGGCCGGCGGGTGCTGGAGTTCGCCGTGTTCAACAACTACTCGGCCGTGGTCCTGGGCACCACCGCCGTCAAGCCGGCCGCCCACAAGCTGTACGAGTCGCTGGGCTTCCGGCGCGTGGGCGGCAGCGAGGAGCACACGCTGCCCGGCATGAGCCACTCGCCGCTGGAGAGAATGTTCTTTCAGATCCGCCACCACCGCTACCGCCTACAGCTGCGCGAGGAGTAGAGGCGCTGTCCGCCGCGACCCCGAGATCCGCCCTCCTCCTCCACCAACTTATTTATTAATTTTTTTTTTTAAATAATAATAATTATTATTATTATTACGATTCACCTTAACCGCTAACTTTTTATTATTTGTTATTCATTAAGGTTTTTTTTATTTAGAATGCCTTCTTTTTGGGATTTGTTGTTGGATTTTTTTTTTCTTTCTCTCTAATCGCCCCCCCCAGCCCTTTTTTCTCCCTCCCTTAGTGAAAAGGAAAAAAATAACAGCAATTTTTTTCTCGTCATCTTCATCTTCCTCCCTGCCCCCCCCCACTCCCCCCCGCACCACTTCTCCTATACAATATTGCCAGCTGAATGACCCTGAATGATTTTTGTTGTCAGAACCCCCACCCCCCTCCCCACCTTGCCTCACTCCTCCGCACTGCACTGCTCCTCCCACCTCTTATGGCCCCGCCCCCATCTTCAAGCTGGGATGACCAGGAAGAGGAGTGGGCCTTGTTGGGCGGGGGGGGGCAGGGCAGGACAGAGGCCTGTTTCTCTGGGGGCGATCGTCAGCATGGCTTGCCCCTCCCCTCTCTCTCCATACGCGTTCGTCTCATCAGGACAGGAAGGAAGTGCTGGCGGCTTGGCGTCGATGAGACGGCTCTCTGTTTGTTTCCATCTGCCCAATAACTAACTACAACTTAAGCACAGCTGTTTTCAATGTCCCACAGTCACTGAAAGAAGGAGAGAGGAAAAAAAAAGTACACGAAATCCTGTGTACAGTGACTACCGCAGTGCATTTCCATATCTCCTTCCTCCTTTAAAGGGTTTCTGACTAACCCCCGCCCCTAACCCCACCCCTAACCCCGCCCTCTCACTCCTTCCTGTGATGATTGGGTTGATGATGTTGTGGACTCCTGGGGGAGGAGGACAGGTACAGCGGCTCCCCCACAGCGACCCGTGCCGCCGCCTGTTACCCTGACAGACACCGTTACACCTCTTCCCCAAGATACATATTCACAAGTCGGTGTGTGTGTGTGCGTGCGTGCGTGTGTGCAAGTGTGCCTGTGTGTGTGCGTGCGAGCATTTCTGTGTGTGTGTGTGCGAGCATGCCTGTGTGTGCCTGTTGGTGCACGTGCACACATGCATGTGTGTATGTAGGACAAGAGAGGAACATGCAAAATGTAGACTGAAGTTAAATCTCTCCAGTCACAAAGAAAATATTGATCAATGTGCGAGAGGTCCTTGTGATTATCCTTAATAATTCTAACTTATTTATTTTATTTGAAATAAATCTGATGCAAGTGTGTACATGTATATGTCTTGGTATGACTATACACACATATGCATAAGGATTGAATCAATTAATTAATTAAGAAATTAAACATTTCTGAAACAATTCCAATTCATGGACAAATTCATTTTTAAATTAAGTATTATGATTAATTGAATTAAGATTAGTACTAAGATTTTAGTATTATTTTCATATTTTATTGAGAAAATTACTGCACTGCAGTACTTCTACATTGTAGTACATATGTTTTAATAACTAATTTAAAAATGAACTTAAATAAATTCATACATTTTCCCTGTAATTAGAGAAGACATGGTTGTACATTATCAGCAATATTTGTGACAAAAATATAACAGCACAAATTTGTGAAAAATTTGGGTATAAGCTAAAAGACATACATATAGGCTATATATATATATCTATACATTGATATCTATATATGTATGTGTATACTGTATGAATACATATATATGATACACCTAAAAAAAAGTCCAACCTCTCTCCGTCACCATTCTCCTTACCATAAACCAGCAAAGGGACAGTAAGCCGCAATGAGCCTGATTTGTTACATACATGTAAAAAGTAAAGAAATAAATATGTAAAAAAAAAAAACATAAAAACAAACAAAAAAAAACTACAGAAAAAAAGTGAAGAAAAAAAATACCATCTCTGATTTTTCTTGCCTTGTCTCTCACCCTCCCATGAATACGACTGCAACCCTGAGCCCACCCCTCTCTGCATGCGCCCACAGAGTCTTGCTGTGCTGCTCTTTTTTATTTTTCATTTGAGCTTGTACCCCTGTGATGTCATCGCAGCAGTGCCGAGTGTCACGAGTACCCGTTAAAACCCGACAGGAGCGCGCCGTAGTGTGCCGATCCGGTCCGGATGGAGCTCTTTGCTGTAGACGTCTGATCTGTGGGAAGCTGGATAAGTAGAACTGGAGGCACCGGCAAAGAGCACAGCAGAGAGGGCCCCGCCCCTCCTGTAAGCCCCGCCCCACTGCCATGATGACATCACAATTGTGAATCGTAGAATGCAAAAGCAATGCAATGCAAATCTGGCATGCCTTTGTACCTGGGGTGTACATACAGTGCCTGCCCTGTAAAAGACGAAAAAAAAAAGAAATAACTAAACGAAAAACTAGAAAATAAGCTTCTTTTTAGCTGAAAATATAACGATTTGTGTGTTTATTTGTTCAAAGGAATTACTGTTTTGCATGAATCGTGTCTTTGAAGGAAATTAATAAGAAAAAGATCTATCACATGGCAAGTCTTAACTTAAACAGTGGAATTGTACTTTACCTGTTTATTAATTATTTACTTTAAGTTGAACTGTAATTGGTATCTTCAGTTTTCTTAATGCGAACAAGGGGGTGTTCAATCAAAGTGCTAAGTGGAAAGTCCTTGAAATTAATATTTAGCCTACTATAAGGCAGTGCAACACTCGCTGCTTTTGTTTTTCAAATCAGAAATAAAATCAAAATTGGCTGAACAAAAAGTTAACACATCCTCACATGCGTGTAGAGTTTTAAGTGTTTTTCCTCTTTACACTTTATTTGAAGCAAAGCCCCCCCACGCCTGCCAACCAGCCATGTGATGTGAAAAATGGAGGGTATAGTAAAAAAAAAAGCCAAGTCGATTCAGACGTCCCGCTGAAATATCCCCCCAGTCAAATCTGACCTCCCCGAAGCTCTTTGGCGCGTGCCCCTCCAAATAAATTCAAAAGTCAAAGCAGAAAGTGAAGGTTAATCTTGCCTAGATTGTAAAGAATGTAACGTTCTAACCAGAGCCACATATGTTGCTATACTGGCTTTGTCAGTGAGTATTGTGGGGGACACTGTCATGCAGAATTTGCAGTGGGCCTTGTGTTTACAATGGCCACAGTGAATTTGGAGTTTCATCATCCAAATACCAAGACTTGAGTTTATGAATGATTAATTACAGTGATCCTGTTTGTTTCATGGTGATGGTACATGGTAAAAACCAGTGCTGTTGTTAGTATAATGGAAGTTACTATGGATTCCGTCTTGATGGACGTACCTTCTTTTTAATGTTTTTTGCTAGTGAATGCTGTGCCTCATTTAGGTTGTTTTGAAGAGTTGTCTCGCCTCATTGTATTGGTGATACATACTGGAGACTTGAATGTAGCTTTTGTCCTCCTGTCATCTAGGTCTGGTCTGGGTTCAGTTTTTGCTCTGCCTAGAGACAGAGCAAGACACCAGTCACACAGTAGGAACTGAATTAACTCATTGGAGATTTTAGCGGGAAAAAAAAGATAATTTATCTTTATAATCCTCTGCAATGGGGTGAGAGCAACTCGCAAATTCAAAGAAAGTAGTAAAGTAACAAGGATGCCATTCACACTTTTTGTCAAACCCAATTTGCACAAAACATTGTTGAAACATCATGAAAACGATGTAATACAATAGGTTCAGTAAAGCAAGATGTTAAGATCCATGTAAATGGTTCTCATGACATGGAAACAACATCAGTGCTTTACATTTGTATATTGTCAATAACTTTAGCTCCCTGAGGCCTGAAGAAGGAAGAATGAAACTCCTACCCAGCTCATGCAAGATGCTAGGGATACTAAGGAGCCTTAGATTGTTGCCTGTGCTTTAATTTATGAATATGGTGTTGAGTAACCAACTCATAGCACACTGACCTAGCAAGCACATCCTTAAAGGCAAAACGTTCAGTCTTTCCCTGTCCGAGTTTACATATCTACTCTAAACACGACAAGACAAGCTGAGATGCACAAAGGTCACTGCTAACCGATATTTCCTGCTAGATCTGTACAGCTGTGAAGCTATGGAGTTGGCAATGAATGTAAACGGCAGGTAGTAATGTAAAAGATCCAAAGAGATCTGAAAGAGGTGATCACAAAAAAAGGCATCTGTTTAAAGGGGCTGTTTAACGAAACTGCCTTGACTGCACATAGAGGTCACTGGGCTGTCTGTTTTAATAACCGCACCTCTCTGTGGACGAGCAGTCTGAAAGTTTGTGTTGTTCGTGGTGGTCAGAGCTGAGTGTCACCCCTCTGTTATCAAGCAGAGACGCGATACAGCAGATGGTCGGAATGTGATCCTCCAGAGGGGGTTTGGGGTAACCTCCCCCCAAGAGTGCTCTGAGAGTACGTAGCCTTTGAACTTTGATCAAACCTGAGCCATGCCAGAGCGTTCACGGGGGAAACCCAGTTCAGTGTTACCGCTCTGTCTGCAGTGCTCCTGTAAAGTGTGCCTCTCCCAGGTAGACGTAACTGTTGATGACTGTCCAGCACATACTGGTATGGAAAAAGCGCATCTGTGTTGTGTGCTACCGAGTGATTTGGCCTCCTGTCCTTCCTGGGAAAGGGCCTCAGATGGGCTCCATGAGAGGCAGCTCCTGCCACACTTCAGCTGTAGGCCTCAGAGGAATCCGCATCAGCTCTGACCGCTGAATGGGTTGTGTGTCATGCGATCCATGTGGCCTGTGTCCATTGCATGCGATCTCATGCGCGCTTATCCGGTGCAGCTCCTGTGCTCGGATTGTGAGTGAACCATGTGTTGTGTTTGTTTTCTTTTAAAACTGAAATATTGAAATTAGGTGGGTGGGTCTGTCTGTGCGCGTGTGCGTTCCCGGGTGAGGTCCTTAGAGTCTGTGTTGAATTGCACCAGCTAGATGGAGGGTTGAGGGGGGGCAGTGGGCTGTCTGTCAGCTCTCTCCCCTCCTTAACAAGGTGCACGGAACTGAGGCTCGAACTCCCACTTCACATGAACTGTATTCAGAGAAGGGCAGTGGAGCTGACTGCCTGTGGTTGAGAACTGGCCAGCAGTGGCACATGGAGTAAGTGCTTGGGGAGGGATAGGCAGCTATGTTCACAGTGTTGTCTCTGCAAGAATTGTCCAATAATTGTTTTTCTTTAAAATGTAAGAAAATCCCGGGGAAAACACAAGAGAGTTTGTTTGCTTAGTGTTTTTTTTAAAGTCTGACTACAAACAAAAGAATGATTTCAGAATGCAGATGAGGGGTCTTCATTTTACCAAGTAAACCACTAAGTTCTTTATCACGAGTGACTGTATGTATATAGCTATGTCCAGTGCTGTTTCATTCAAAAAATATGATTTGTGATGATTGAGACACTGTGGTTGAATTGTCATTATCTGCCTTGGGAAGATGGCTGCCACTGGGAAAACTCCACTGAAAGAGGCATGGGAGGGGAGTGTCTGTTATGGTGGGTCCTCACCCTCCCCCACCTCCACGAAGGCCTGGGAACCTGCTTTTTCTTGTGGCCAAGGACTCGTCCGTCTATGACTGCAGGTGCCAAGAACGCAAATGCACTTGTAGCACAACAATGGCATCATTGCTTCCCCCAATCTGATTTTGCTTATACATACTGTATGTACCATATGCATATGTATGATATGGCATAAATATTATATATAATGTAGTAATATAACTCATGATTATTTTTGAAGGTTTCTATTTGCCAAAGGTGAAGGTTCTGCTTTATTTTTCATTGTAGGTCTTTTAGCGTCTGCAAGTGTTTAACACAAACTGTATTTGAAGGTATTATTTGAAATCTATCCCTGCCTGTGTGCCATCTAATCTAGCAATAATTATAAACCACGTCATACAATCTTTGGGTTTTTCGCAAAATGCTGCAATGACGTTATATCCCATATACTGTACTGGTTACGGTCGTGATTGTGATTGCTGTACTGTTGGCATGGCAACATCACCAGTAACAAGCTGAGGTCAGAAGAGAGGTGTGACTGTACAATGATTATTTTATTATAATGTGTTTTTGTTTGACTTTGGATATAAATTATACAGTTTATAACGTAGTTCACTTCTGCATGGTCAGAACAAATGTGTGTGAAAAAGAAACAAGTGGTTCGTCCACTGTATGTGTTCCTGCAGAATTAAGGGGCTTGGTGTCTTCTCTAAAAGCTGCCACTTCTACTCTTCCAGGCTGCAATTGGTCAATCTCAGACGAATTTCACTCCTCATTGGCTGCACAGTGAGTCCACGCACACTTCTCATGGCACAGCCTGTTAAGTGCTGAAACACTAACATGCACCGAAATGTGCAAACATTAACAAACTGCAATGACGGAAGGAGCCTGCTACAGCACACACAGGTCCAGGACGGAGCTATATTTGATTTTCTGGAAAAAAAAAGCTTTTTTATTAACATTTTAATAAATGTAAAGTGTAAAGTGTATTTTACTGTAAATAGCATCTGGAACATTTTATGATCCTTTTGTAACAGAACCTATAGAATAATAAAAGCATATTTTGGAAATGTTTACAAAATCACACTGGGAATCATCGACGAAAAAAAAAAACAAACGGAAATACACTCAACGGAAACTCAAACTGAAATACACACCAAGAACAAGGGCGGCTTTTAGAGATTACACCTGTCCTCCCGGCTCTGATTAGGCTTAGAAGCTCCTTCCCGACACTCAGTGGAGATGCGCTGGTTTCCGCCCGCTGCTGAAAGATGCTGTGCTGTGCCGGGGTCGCGTGGCTCCTGAGTCCCTCGCTGCTGTCGTACTGGTTCCTCTGGAGGCCCCCAGACCTGCGGGGCTGTCTGAGCGCTAGGAAGCAAACCTACAGAAAGCACAGCAGCAGCGACGCTGTGTAGCCACACAGAGAGGCAGTCAGGCCGGCCCGCGGTGGCTGTTGCTGGCCTGGCGACAGAGCGACGGTGGTGTCTGCAGTGATATATCCCGGTTCCTTAGATCCTGCTTTCCATTTGAGTTAATTAATATTCCTTTCGCTGTAATTTTGGTCTCTGATTTCCTTTTGCATTTTTTTTTTTACAAAAGGGAACATTGTAAAGATGTAAAGAAATGATTTCCTGCATTACGAAAGAAATGGATGTACATACTGTATCAATAAAAAACAAAACACAAGCTCGTACTGGCCTTGCCTCTGAATTTTATTTTTTATCACCATAGAAACGTGGATAAAAGTAGATGTATGAACCAACTACACCACAGGAAAAAAAACCCTTAAACCAAGGAGTCTAAAGATGGGCGGGCTGTCTAATGACAGTCTAGGTAGAATCAGTTAATAGGGAAATGAAGGTAACATCTGAAAACTCAGATGAGGACAGAGCGACCAGTTTCACACACACACACACACACACACACACACACACACACACACACACACACACACACACAGACACACAGGCCTCCTTGTGTCTGGAATGAAGAGACAGGGGAGACAGCGTACGGTGTGTTGCCCTTGACAACAGCCATCTTCTCAGGAAAGTTTTTCTGTGGTTCTTGCTGTCCAGCCTTCCCAGTGTTCTAGAACAGTCACGCTGTCATGTCAAGTCTCTTCATACGGGTTTCAGTATTCATTTAGAGACTACAGGGAGAGGGTGCTGGCTCAGATCAAGGGGCTTAGTCTTCTTGTGCACTGCTGTATTGTGTTCCAGGTCACATTTTAGCATAAAGACGCATAAAGCTAAACAAATAGTGACAATGGAAAAAAAAACCTTTTAACCCTTTTTTGGAAGGAGAAAGGTCAACATGCACCATAATGGTAACCCCCCCCAACATTACCAATAGAACATAATAATAATAATAATAATAATAATAATAATTTTCCCTCCAAATGCATTAAAATTATTACATGCAGTCATTTGCCTTCTGTGTCTTGACTGTAAGCTAAATATAATAAATAAAAACTGTTGAGCTGGACTGATATCTGAATGGAAGTATTAGGCAGCTTTAGTCCAGACAGAGCCCCACCGGCCTCAGTTGGCTTTAGGATGTCAATGAGCTTTCCCAGCACCCGGAACATTCTCTGTGCCATGCACAGACCAGCAAGCAGAAGGTCAGGAGCTCTGCCCCCCCCCAACATCCCCCCACCCCCCGTCCTGTCGGAGGGACGCCTGCAGCCTCAAACAGGGACAGAGCATAAGGCAGCATGGTAATGAACTCTGACAAGATCTTAAACCGCATGACCAAAACCGAATGAGAAGTGAATGAAACAAACAACTAGCTTTCTGTCACCAACATGAGATCACAAGGGTACTCTGGAGGTGAATCTGCTGCAAATAAAAAACATGAGACATCACTGCTAGTGGCTTCAACGAAAAGACATTAGATGTGACTTCGACATTAGATGAAGCATTTGCTTTTAATTGGATCAATACATTAGAGTACTGAAAACAAATAAAAATAAATAAACCAAAATAAATTTCAAATATGCTTTAACATGCCAAAGTTGCTTATTTTGATGACTCTTGTGTTTCATACTGGCGTGACTAAATTGACATAAGAACGTCACACAATGTTTGGAGCGGACAGCAAAGTTTCTGCAACTCTAGGCCCTCTACAATACCCAGAGTGAGGCCTATTTGTATGGAGGGCCCACTGCATTTTAACGAACTGAAACGAGGCCACTGGATGCCAGGAATCCCACAATGCACTGCATGCAACACCTCAATCAGCGAGAGACATTCATTAGTCACAGTGAAACTGGGTCAGCAGGTCTGATGGCAGACACCATGCATTCACAGCACTGTGTGTGTGTGTGTGTGTGTGTGTGTGTGTGTGTGTGTGTGTGTGTGTGTGTGTGTGTGTGTGTGTGTGTGTGTGTGTGTGTGAATGTGTGTGCTCAAAGGGTAACAGAGCTGTAGAGACAAAACAGAGAGGGCTAGCTCAGTGTTGTCAAATGAACTGATTAGGGATTATCATAGTTCTTGTGTGAAGCCCATATTTCAGATATTCATTATGAACCGAAATCAGTAAAGCATCTGCAGATTAAATATGAACATATTAACAATCAAATTCCAGTAACCAGACTGATGAAGTACCACAAAACACTAATGCCAATTAACCAGGGAATAGAAATCATTGAAAATCAAGGAACAGTTGATTAGATTTCAGCTAGCATTTGCAGTTCATGTATCAGACTTAGTAGAAATTACGCATTTTATGAATCTAATTAATTAATATAAACCGAAAAGGAACAGAATTTTAACTTTACAATAGTGAATCTCAAATAGACATATTTTTGAATGTTTAAACTGTGAAGCTTGGAATAAAAGGGAGAACAGCCCACATCTAAAATACTGGTAGGTACTGACACCCTGCATTCCAGTGGATACAAAGCCTCAACTGACAGCAGCTTTACCATCCTTAGGACTGGAATCCTGACCCAAAGTGATGCAGAAGAAGCCTGAGTGGGCCAGGCTGGCCTTGACCACCGTGGAAAGCACAGAAAGCAGGAGAGATGGGAGCGAGGGAAGAACAGAGGAGAATAAATAGAAAATGGAGAAAAAAAGAGGAACTGGTGCGATCCAGTCCCGTTGCCCCCGGATACAGACAGTGAGAGAGGGAGAATTCTGCAGAGCGAGGTGCAGCAGGAGCTGCAGCTGCCCGGTTGCCTAGCAATGAGGATCCAGACAGAGGCTCAGAGAGACGGGGGTGGAGGCGCAGGGGGGAGGCGCAGCTCCGACATGGAGCCCCACGACCTCCCGCTCGACACCACCACCTTCAGGGGGACCTGTGTCGGGACAGTGGGAGACCTGTGTCGGGACATCGCACAGGGTTTTCTGACCTTCTAGAGACACCTGGCAGAGGCTGCTGTCTAGGGTGACCTACATTACCTCGCTACATTCTCACCGTCCCACATTTACACAGCTGCATTCTCACTGAAGCGGCTCAGGTGAAGCCTCCTTGCTCATGGGTACAGCAGTAGCGTCACACAGGGAAAGCGAATATGGAAGAGACCACACAGCTGCACCAGCATGCTTGGGCCCAGAGCAGCATGGGGGGGGGGACTGGAGGTCACAACTGGTGCAGAAATGGAGTGCCTTTTGGCTTCTGTTTCGTACCATAGATTACATAGTACATAGTACCATAGATTACAGTACAAAAACAATGTACTGTGCAATCTCCCATAGTTTCGATTACAATCAGGTAAGTGGAGCCAAGTTAAACTGACCAATCGACTTCAGGACTTAGTGGAGTGCATTCGTGGTCAGTTGTGCATAGAGGGTTATGGTTTCAAACGTCTGTCAGGGTCCTGCTTTTGTACCGCTGAGAGTGAGGCTTCACCTGTCCCAGTGTTAAATCTATATGTAGAAGAGGGCCATGTGACAAATGGTAGCCCTCATATAAGACACTGCTGGCACAGCGGAACAATGTATGTCTGCTGTACATGTGATATAACAGGAATGCATGAAGAATTAACAAATCACTGACAAACCCAATCAACCAACCCCATCGCAAACCTTGAGATGAACGCCAAGAGAGTCAATGTGCTGTAGAGATTCCATGGTGGTCTTGACCAGTGCTGTCAAATATAACCAGAACCATTAACCATTAACCAGCAAGAAAAATGTCTTTTTTGTCCTATTTGTTTTCTCTGAGTTAATGACAGGTATCTACGCATACACTATTAGTCAAAACGTATCTGAGAAAAACAATAAAAAACAACAAAAAATTAAACAAATGGGTGCACTTCAATAGTCTTTAACCATTCTCTTCTCAAACAGTGCTAACCATCAGAGATAAGGCAATAAAATTAGAGATTATGTTCATCTTTGTCTGGAGCAGAGGATTGTGGGCTAGCTCACCTGCAAAGTCCTCCACTTGGGAGTCCTCCACCTCGAACAGCAGCTCATCATGAATCTGGGCAACCAACCTGGAGGGATGGGGAAAGGGTCATTTCTCCATTATACCCCATTAAAATGACTAAATATCCCACAGAACACCCCTACCACCTGCAGCTAATTCTGGATACAAACATTATAACTTAATATATTATCAATAGGGAGCCTCATGACGGTATGGTATATTGAAGCCTGTATTTGTATTTCTGCGCATGTCCACCTAGGCCTCCTTTAAGGATATTTTAAGACAATATAACCTGTAATCTCTACATGAATGATTTAATGTAATCAGAATACTAACTTTTTTTGACAGGTTGTCAATTCTTTTTGAATCAGTAAATGTGTCAATTCATTGCTCATTGCAAATGGCCCTTGAGGAAACATAGCTTGATTTATTGATTGATGGGAGTGGAAGTCAGATCTGAGTACCTCATAGGGTAGGCCCTCATCCTAATGGGTATATTGCTTTGAAGGATACTACAGAAAGCTGAGATGTTGGCTTCATTACATTACTGGCCTTGGCCAACTCTGACTGAGACAATATAAGTGGGAGTCCTGAAAACAATCTGTGATGAGACATTGCTGTGTCACTGAATTTACTTTGGATTTCCAAACCAATACGCCATGTTCACTGACAAAAAGCAAACTATTGGACATTTATTGAGCTCATGGTACAATAGCATAGGGTGAGAGAAGCATAGGGTGAGTGTCATACAGGGTGAGTAAAGTATAGGATGTAAAGTATATGAGTGTAAAATCGGATGAGTATAACACAGGGTGTAACACTGTGTAGTATAGCACAGGGTAAACATAGTATAGGCTGAGTGTTGTACAGGGTGCACGTAGTAGAAGGTCAGTTTAGTAAAGGGAACAGTGTAGTACAGGGTGACTGTAGTGAAGGCTGAGTATTGTTAAAGGTATGTACAGTATAGAGCAAGTGTAGTATAAGGTGAGAGTACTTTAGGGTGAATACAGTATGGGGCTGGTATAGCACAGTCCAAACTCCACACATAAGCACAATAGGACAACATCAAAGTTAATTAGATGAGCTTTAAACACCCCCACCCCCACCACACCCCCTGTTCCCACCCAGTCACGTGACCTTGCTTATCACCACGCCAACAGAACCGATCACACAACACTTCAGCCATCCATCGCCGACGCCATGACGGCTTTGTTAGTGTTGTCAGGCTGGTTGTAATGAATAGGGGCAGGTGGGGAGATCGACCACGGAAAAACCTAACCCTTCAGCCTTTCATCTTTTTGATTCTCTTTCTCTCTCCCTCTCTGTCTCTCCGCTGATAAATATTCCAGTGAGTCGAGCAGGTAGGCAGCATATGGCGTGAGTCAGCCCCAGAGAAGATTGGGAAAGGGGTCTGGCTGGTGACGCACAACTTTTTTTACAACACATCTGCAATGTTGCAGGCAGTGAACTGCCCAGCGTTTCATACTGAGCACCTAGCGGGTAATGCATCCCTGCAAAATCCTTCCTGAGGTCTGATTTGGTTATGTTAAAGGTGCAATCCGACACCAGCGCTGGTATCGAAGCTTTGGGCGCTGTGAGTCAATTACAGTCAACTCCAGCCCAGAGTGGTCTTCCAGTAAGATGCAGCTGGCTGCACTTGTGCAGGGCTCTGTGGTGTGTGTGAGGGAGCACGGGGGAAGGTGTGGAAACAGGCAGATAAAGGGCCGCCAAGTGTATGCCCTGATTGCACTGAGAAGAAGGCGAACAACAAACAGCACATAGCTGAGGTTTGCGTGTGTGAGACGCATTTCTGCATGGATTTGTGTGTGTGTGTGTGTGTGTGTGTGTGTGTGTGTGTACATGTGCTGGTAGGTCATTAGCTCCTCAGTGCACCCCTCTGTTGCTGAACCCCTGGTTTCCATGGTCACTGTAGCACTGGCTACTCGTGGCTCTTGGCCCAATGAGGAGAACACTGTTAGTCACCAGAGAACACCACCAGGGATCTGCTGCTTAATGACAGCATGGGGGTGGGAAACTCCCTTCTCTCACAATTGAAGGTGTCCTGAATAATCTACGATACACTTCAGTACATTCAATTTTTATTTTCATACAATGCATCCAGTTACTGCAGTGTGGAGTGAGATTTTGTGCTTGGCAATGTTGACTGAAATGTTGTGTTACTGAGGCACTGAGTTCAATGTTGTGTTACCAAGGTGTTGAGTGAAATATTGTGTTACTTAGATGCTGAATGAAATATTGTGTTACTAAGACGCTGAATGAAATGTGCTACTGAAACGTTGAGCGAAATGTTGTGTTACTGAAATGCTGAGATGCTGTTTTGGAATGTAACACTGTGTTACTGAAGGTGGAGCCAGATTTTCGCAGTATGGAGTTGAGAAGCTGTTTAACTGCAGACAGACAGAGAGAGAAAGAGGGAGGGCAGGAGAGAGAGACAGAGGGACCGAGAGAGAGAGAGAGAGAGAGAGAGATGGATCAGGAAGCAGAGAGGAACAGAAGAGGAGCTGAGAGGGTCTGGGGACATCGGTGGGCCAGCGAGCCCGGCCCACCCGCCTCGGGCTGGACGTCACTGTGACGTCTCTGTCAGGAGATCGACACAGAGTCTTTCATCCTCGGCAGTGCGACGGTGAGAGATCCGGCGAGCCTGGGGCCCCGGCGCGGGAGGGGGGGGGGGGGGCACGGAAAGGAACGAGGACGGGAGAAACTCCACAAAGCTGTTCACTTCCTGAGAAACGAGCCCCTCCCGTTACATTACATTACATTACGTCATTTAGCAGACGCTCTTACCTAGAGCGACTTCCAAATAAGTGCATCACTATGCTAAGAGTAGTTCTGCAGAAGTATTACAAGAGGTCAGTAAGATATTGAGTTAAGTGCTAAACTAGTGTAGAGTGCTTTTTTGTTTAATAGAGAATAGAGATAGATAGGATAGATAGAGAGGAAGGTAGACTAGAGACACAGAGATAAGTTTTCAGCTTTGTCTTGAAGGCACCCAGGGGGTCTGTTGTACGAATCCACACACACTGCCACACTGACAAGGGAAGTCCAACTTGTGGCGTCTTGGTGGAGGGGTCACAGGGTGAGGAAAGAGGGAAATGGAGAAGAAGAGTGGGGAAGACAGAGGGGTGGAAAGAGGTGAAGAGAGAGCATTCATTCAGTGCTTTCTAACTAACAGTCGTGATTTATTATACTTTATACTTATATTCTATTGAAGGACCTACAGTATTATTAATGGGCAGAGATGGTTAGGGTACTAGATTTGTGAACTGTTGGGTCGGAATGTAAGTACTGGGGATGGTACTTTGCATGGACGGTTTCAGTATGTACCCAGCTGAGAATATGGGGTTTCGGACCACATGAAAGAATGGAAATGAAAAAAAAGAACAACATAACTCTTCCTACATGTATGAATAATAGCATCAATTACAGTGTCATTACAGAGGCCGGTCACCTCCGCTCTCATTACAGAGTTTGTGTCGCCTCATTAGAACGGCAGCCTGAAGGTCTCTGCACTTATTTGAAACAGTTTCCCATTATTTTAGGTCTTCAGGGCAAAATGCCAGGCGGGAAAACGTAAACGCTGTCATTTACAGAACCTGAAGTGGTGCTCGGAACGGAGTGGCCGCCACACTGCAGATCAATCCCACACTGCCCGGAGCGCTAACCTTTCCCTTTCATCTCCCAGAGATCTGAGTCATCATCCTCCAGGAAGGAGGGAGAGAGAGACAGAGAGAGAGGGGGGAGGGAGAGAGAGAGAGAGAGAGAGAGAGAGAGAGAGAGAGAGAGAGAGAGAGAGAGACAGACAGAGAGAGAGGGAGAGAGACAGACAGAGAGAGAGGGAGGGAGAGAGAGACAAAAAGACAGAGAGAGAGAGACAGAGAGAGAGAGAGAGAGAGAGACAGACAGAGAGTGAGACAGAGACAGACAGAGAGAGAGGGAGGGAGAGAGAGAGAGACAGAGAGAGAGAGGGAGGGGGAGAGAGAGAGAGAGAGAGAGAGAGACAGACAGAGAGAGAGGGAGAGAGACAGACAGAGAGAGAGAGGGAGAGAGACAGACCAGATTTTATATCATCCTCTTGAGAACGAAGGAGCGTGAGGAACAGGAGAAGAATGACAAAGAAGAGGAAGAGGAGGGCACTGGTCCTACCTGCCTGTGAGGGAGGGGGAGGAAGAGACCACGGAGAAAATACGGATCATGGCCATCTTACAGAGGTCAGCTGCGGAGGCTGGGGAGAGAGACCAGGGGGTTAGGACCTGATGGAGGCGGGCAGGAAGGAGGGTGAGGAGACCAAGGGGTTAGGACCTGATGGAGGGGGGGGAGAGAGAATAGTGAGGAGACCAAGGGGTTAGGACCTGATGGAGGGGGGGAGAGAGAATAGTGAGGAGACCAGGGGGTTAGGACCTGATGGAAGAGGACAGAAAACAAGGTGAGGACCAGCACTATGTCGCAGCGGTAAGGAGCAGGCCTTGTAACCAAAAGGCTGCTGGTTTGACTCCCTGCTGGGGCACCGCCGTTGTACCCTTAGGAACGGTACTTAACCCACAACTGCTTCAGTATAATTCCGCTGTATGATAATGGATAAAAACTGTAACTAATGTAAGTTGCTCTGGATAAGACCATCTGCTAAATGACAATAACGTAATGTAAAGAGAAGAGACCAAGGGGGCGGGATCTGCGTCCTTTCCCTACCTTGGACCACGAAATTGACGGCCTGCCTTTCCGCTTGGTTGCGGACACCCCAATCAGGAGAGTGGATGTGAGGCAGAGACCGTCGCCGGCCCATTACTGACACCACGTATCCTAGGAAACACAGCCGAGAAATATGAAGATTCATATCAACAGTCATGAGCAGTAATAAAAAATATTTCAAGGTGACAGGCTATGAATTTAGATACTGATTTATTTATTTTTGATTCTTCAATTTTGCACATTCAAATAACACTCTTGTAATCGACTGAGGTTATACTGTCTTGTGGAATGAAAAAGTTATTATGCTGTGTAGCATTCATCATAGCACTTTTAAACCTGTCAATTATGTATGCCAACTTAAAAAAAAAACAGCAAGACATTCCAAAAAGGACATCCCTACAGTATCCACACTAAAATAAAGGTTCGCACTGAACTGGCAACCGACACGTGACCCCCCCTTCACAGACGGCTCTTCTCTGCAGTGCACATGAAGTCTGTCTTCAGACATGTTACTTCCACCCCGCTTCCAGCCAGACACAGTTATAGCTCTGCTTCTCTCTGGAGTTGGAGGCTTTGAGGCAGAGCATGCATAACGTGGCACCAGTGGACTACACTGGCTGTAGATGCGCCCGGCCACAGTCCCCCTCTCCAAATCTGCCTCAGACATCAGCATCAGATTTCAGCCAGTGAATCTTCACACATTCCTCCACACACAGGCAGGGGGTAGACAAGGAGGAAGAGTTGGGGGGGGAGTGGGGGGAAGAGAGTGCGTATGCACACAGTGGAGAACAGATGAGAGTCCGAGTGAGTTGACCAAAAGAGAGCAGAGCCCACCGTCTGCCCAGAACAGGGGCCATTTGAATTAACGACTCAGGTGAGGATCCTTTCACCACTGCCACAGAGCTCTGGACATGGAGGTTTAGAAAAAAAGAGAGCGGTTTTCTGTTGAGCACAACAGCGGAAGAAGATCTGCCCTCATTAGGATGTGGTCAGGTCAGGGTAGACCCTCACTCCTGGTGCCATTAAAATGGGAAGACAGCAAAGTTCATATAGGCCCAATTCCCCTGTTTGTTCTGGTACTGAAACAGAACAGACCTCAGCCGATAGGGTGCTGTACTTCACCGATGCTTCACAGAACCGTCACACTCTGCCATGTATTCCCTCGTTACACGCCCAGTAAGACACTTCAGTGCCTTTCTGTCATGCTGCCAGGAGGACCGGCTGCATTAATTACTGAGTGTAACTTGCTGGTGCAGGAAATCAGATGCCACAGCAATGACAGGAGGGGGGAGCGCCTGTCGGGTCAGGTGACGGGGCCGAGGGCGCGCCGCGAAACAAACAGTCCGCTGTGCATGCCATTTTTAACCCCGCTCCGCTCCCAGAACCTTCTGCTGGAGCAGGCCCAGAAGGACTGAATGAGGGGGTGAACGGGGGAGCTGTCAGCCGGCAGCCGGGTCGAACGGTGATGAGCGCACGAACGCGGCGGCGTTCCGCGGACGGGGGCTTTCCGTGGCAAAGCCAAAGATCCCACCGATGTCGCTGCACTGCATTTCTGGAAAGAAAAAAAAAAAACAACTGGGAGTAAAAAAAAAAAAAAAAAAAACAGTAGGAATCTCCCAGGCCAGTGCATTCCAGGGGCTGGACAATGGCTGAGGCTTTGTGGGTAAATCCCCCTGGAAAAACAGAGGTCAGCCACCGTAGAAACATGCTGTGAGCATGCTGGTACACCCCCCCCCCCGCAAACACACATGTGACACGACTCGGGCTTTCACGGTCACAAAGACACACCCGGGACCTGCGCGGGTGCGAGTCGGCTGGGGGCTGTGGCTGGCGGAACACGCTGAAACATGTCACTGTGTCACGCCCCGCTCAGCAGACATATGTGCATATGCGTGTGCGGTTATGTGCGCGTGCGGTTATGGCAGTATGGGAGTGCGTGCGAGGGCTTCCAAGCACACGTCCCCTGCTGTTCCAGCACACAGACGGTCCTTTTCAGAACGCTACTGTGCGCTACTTCAAGGCGCTGGGGCGAAGGCACACCCCTCCGTGGAGCAGGTCCAAGGATGCGAGAGAAGATGATCTGGGTCAGGAGTCTCCCGAGCGGGACGCGACTGCTGGAGAGCTCCGTTTCAGTTTCTAAGTCAGCAGATCTGTTTGAAGGATGCTGAACGCAGAACAATAAGAAATATTTCTCTCAGCCACTGCAGCCGGCTGGGCGCAAGCAAAGACGTTTGGTTCATATGGCTTCAGGAGCTTTCCAGCATGCCGGCCACTGGCTTGGACACGAGTGCAGCTGTACACACACACACACACACACACACTCACACACACACACACTCACACATATATGTATGTATCTATCTATATGATTTCCTCCAGTAAAGAGGATCACAGGCGGACACACATACTCAGAGATTAAACCACTCTGACAGGGGAGCCTGATAAATCCCGTGGCCTTGATTGGCTCATCGATGAGTGAGATTAAAGCAGGTCCGCCATCTGATTTCTGACCCATTACTCTCATGTCTCTGGTCGGCGGTGAGCACCCTCAGGGACGGCGAGTCGAGCCCGGGTTTTATTGCCTTTCTCGCCTCATCTGAAAAGCGAGGGGGTCATAAATACGGGCCCGAGCTGTGACCAGTCTGCAGCCCGCAGCGTTAAAGCGGCCTGTCGGTCTGTGCCGGGTCAATGGCCGTCGAGCCCTGCTCCCCACACGCTCTCCAGGGGAGAAACACCGCCTTGCTTTAGGGGGACTCTGACTCTGCAGACACGGTGTTCTGATGGGCCAGCATTATTGCTCTAACTCCTGAGACTGGGCCCTGAGTCACTCCCACTCCAGACCCACCGGTACCGGCCCATACTGGCACTCCTGCTGCCACGCGGCCTGTCTGGGAAACTCTCCTGGTGGGAGGGCTGGCAGCGGTCAAAGCCAGACTCTTCATCGAGCTTCTGTTTGCCACTGGATTTATCACAATAAAAATGTCCAGAATCCCTATGAAGTCCATGTATGTCAATATCTGCCAAAATATGAACACCAGGCTGGGAAGAGTAATTCCTAATAAATGCTAAAATCTTCATACATTAGAAATGTATGAATCATAATTTTCATGCAAGTAATTTTTCACAATACATTAGCACAATATTATTACATAAAATATACTACAAAATATGCATACTTTACACAAGTCAAAATAATAAAACAAAAATAATAAAATGTCAGTCTACGTCTTTTTTCTGTGTTAAACTATTACACTTTGGAATCTGGACCATTTACTTAACCTGGTTGGTGTATTTTTCTGTCTGCTTCAGAGGCCAACAGAATGATGCTAGGAGTGAAACAGCGGAGACAGTGTTGGCACAGACTTTGACTGGCATGTTAGGGAGGCCACACCTTGCGTCTGGCACTGCTGCACGGTCCTCTGAACGAAGCTCTGCACCTCTCTGTACCTCTGAAGGAAGCTCTCCACAAACCGGCTGGCCTGCTCGGCGCTGACCCCCAGAATGCCAGAGAGACGCTCCCGGCCTTGGAACAGGAAGAGCACAACAGCAGGGTACATTATAAGGTAAAATCATTGGTCTAATGCAGGGGAGGGGGATGTGGCATAGGGAGGCCGCAGGCCAGTTTACGCCTCTCCCTACAGTATCCACACGGCTACTAGCTCAACCCCACTGAACGCATTTTTTTCTAAGCTGCTCTGGGTAAGAGCTTCTGCCAAATGAGTAAATGAAAATTTAGAGCACACAGTCCGGGAAATCCAGGGGCCAAGCTGCACAGTCTAATTGGAATTTTGCAGTCTCGGTACGGAGGTGGAACGGTACAGTCCGATTTCTTCGTATGGTCACACTCACTAGACTTAGCACTTAGAACCAATTTGCAAAGACCTAGTTTTTAAATTTTGGTCACCGGGTACCGTGTCCTGGAAACTCGTCCTCAGCGTGGTGAAAGTGAGGGGCCTCACTATCACCCGATTTCACACACAGAGGCTCAGTGCCAGTGTCCGGTGACAGGAGTGTTAATCACATCCTCTTTGTCATTGTGGTCTTTGTCAACGATTGTCTCTGCGCAAATAAACCTTGGTGATACATACAGAGTTATGAACTCCGCGTAGGCCAAAACAAAGCCCAAACGTTTACTCCGGGGTAAAGTGGTGGAAAGGATTGTGGAAATGTTTTCAGAGGGGTTACGGTCAGCGCGTAGCGTGTGATGTCCTGCCAGACTGCGCCAGCGCCAGGGCAGGGAACACAAAGGGCCCAAGAACGGCGTGCCGTCCGCTGGCGACAATGGCGCTAATTCCCTAACACCCCTCTCCCCGATCGCGGGCCCGGCGGAGCCAGGTCTAAGCCCACGCCGGTCCCCTGTGCCCCTGCCCTGGCTGACCTCTGCATGTGGTGGCAGCACCGAGCTCAACATGCCTGCACCGCTGCTCTGCCCTGCCTGCCTGTGTGTGCATACATGTGTCTGTCTGTGTGTGTCACTCAGTGTGTCTGTATGCACGTGTGTCTATGTGGGTATGTCCATGGGTGTGCCTATCTATATCTATACACACACACACACCCACACACACCCACACACACGCACGCGCGCATACACACACACACACACACACACACACACAGACAGGCCAGAGCTGCTCCCTGTGCTCTCTCCCGAGGAATAAAGCTGCCTTTCTTTAGAGGGGCTCTGACTCCACAGACACAGTGTTCTGTGAAGCGTGTGTGGCTGTGTGTGTATATGCATGAGTGTGAGAGTGTGTATGAATGCATGAGCGCGTGTATAAATGCGTGCGTACGTGGGTGCGCGCGTGTGTGTTCTCTGCTGCCATGCGACGGGGGAATCAGGGAGCTGAGTGTGGCCGGCCGGCGGGGGGCTGCTGAAGTGGGTGTCACAGAGCGCCCAAGCACATGCTCAAGTGAAAGACACCCCTCTCTTCAGTGCAGTTAGAGCATGGGGTTAGCCTGAGATACAGACGTGCCTTCGGCGGGCGGATACTGAGAGCCTGTCCTGAGCTTCCCAGAGGAGAGTGAAGGGCAGCCATCTGTGCACGGTGCCAGCAGAGGTCAGGTCAGAGCGTGCAGGGGCCCTCAGTGTTTCCAGCCTGCTCCTTTCCTGGCCATTTCTCTACATTAGCTGGCTGGTCCCTACCCTGGCAGGGGTCTGGCGGGGTGCGGTAACTGAGCCCCGCTGCCCTCGATCCGATCCTCCTGAATAAACTTTCTGGGAATGTGTGTGTCTCTCCGCATTCCTGCTGGATGAAGTCACGGCACACTCAAAGGCCCCCCTCTCAGACCAGCGTGCCTCTCGTTATTGTGCAGCCTCATAACGTCTCTTTTATCTCCCCACCCCCACCCCAAGAATTTCCTCTTCATCTCCTGACCCACTTGTGTCTGTGTCCATGGCGAATTCCCCCCCCAACCCTAGAACTTGCCCTCAGTCCCCTGAGTATGATTGTCTTCCCAAACTGGCTTCCATTGAGTATTCTGTAACCATGGTGATGGGCTCCTCAGCCAGCAGGGTGATTTGCCCGCTTGATCAAGGACCCTCTCTTGCTTTTTTTCCCCTTCTCTCACACTCTCCCTCCCTGTCTTCTCTTCACAGCATCGAGACTCAATAAAAAAAAAAAAATCTGTTTCCCGCACGTAGCCCTTCCCACAATGCACCACACACCACCTGAGTGGCATTTTGAAACTGAGGGGGATGCATTAAAGCGAGTTATTGAGTTTCTGAAGATCGCTACAGTCTGTGGATTACTCACCATGCATTACACACTGTCAGGGCGACACTGGGCATTAAAAAAGCGATGGATTTACAACAAATGCGGTTGATAATTATCTGATAAACAGTTGGAGAGTAATTATAAGAACAGGTGTAGAGATCTTAAAAGCATTTGTAAGTGTTTGTAGCTTTTTGCTCCAGATTTGGTTTTATCATTAAGAGCTGTCTGTGACTGCAGTATCACAAGCAGCATCATCCAAAAGTGTACGCTGAACCTCCTTGCATTAAACAAAGGCCCAACTTTGATTTATGAGTTCTGCACCCAAGCGTCTTGGCAATGGGCAGCATGCCAAAGGCGGCTCTAATACCACGGCATTGATCTGCCTGTAATCTGTTCAAATAAGATTGCGCATCATTTGGCTCCGCTTTTTGTTTTTTTACATCACATCAGTCAGATGTAATTCGATTTCCCCTGATATCCTACAGGAATGTCTGCAGAGGCACCAGCAAGGAAAAAAAAAACCTCCTGCAGAGAATCTCCAACAAGTTATAGGAGTTAGAGGCAATGAGACGAGCAGTTCATCACAAGCCATCCCCATCCCCATTTGCAGAATGGCCTTTATAAGCCTGCTCAACCTGTTTTGCAGTCAGCCTCTGATCTGCCTGTTAGGTTGACCTTAAACATGGGGAATCCTAAATTATTAACGTACTCATTTATTTTATTTGCTTTACACTGTTATCATAATTAGATGTTATATTTTTCTGTCTGACACCTTTATTCTTAAATGTTAAGCTTGCCTGTCTTGTGCTGTAAAGCACTTTGGACTTTTTAATTTAAGAAAATGCCCATATCTTTTTTGAAATGTTTGAAATTAAACACTTTAACCAACCATAAGAGCAATTTCAGGGTATTCACATATACTGAACTATAATAAATATAAGGGTCATATTTATTCACGCCTTAAAGTAATCTTTAAAAACAAAATCCAACAAAATAAATCAACACCAACATTCTGCTTATTACACAGTCAACAGAAGTTTCTGGAATGACAGAGCCAATCAAAAGCTTCTTGTTTCCCTGTGATATAAAAGGAGGTAATGTACAGAGGAAGCTCATCAGTAGCATTCATTGCCATGGTTAAGGTCAGAGAGCTATCTCAACACTTCAGGTAAATTGTCACTGGAAGACACCTATAAAGGAATTCATAACAAAGCTAAATCTAACACTTTTCGCTGTAAAGTCCATTATTAAGAACTTTAAGGCTACTGGTAGAACCACTACTCTGTTGGGAAGAGGATGTATGTCTTGCTACCATTGGCTGTGAGACAAGTGGTCCAGAGGGCAACTGAAAATCCAAATGCAGAAGTCTGAGACCTCCCAAACAAACTGACATCTTTAGGTTGCAAAGTGTTAAACTGAACCATTTAAAGCTGCATGCATGAGTGTTGCGTTCACAACTGGGTTGCCACAAAGAAGCCTCCTTTGTACACCAGCCACAAAAGAGGCGCTTTGCTTAGGTATATCTGCCCTCTGGAAGCATGTCTCCTGCTCAGATGAAATGAAAGCTGGTCTTATTGGCCAGGCTCATCAGCATTATGTTTGGCATAAAAAGTGAATCTTATGTTGACAATGAACCCATGCCCACTGTGAAATATGGTGGTAGGAGTTATGTTGTGGTTTATGAGCTCTGAAACATACCAGGACATTTTGGCCAAAACCCCAATTCCCTCTGCCAGGAGGCTCAACCTTGGCTGAAAGTGGACATTCCAGCATAACAATGATCCCTGGTTTTCATCCACATCTACAAAGTAAATGTTAAATGTCCTCAACTGTTCATCTAAATATCCAGACCTAAATCTAATTGAACATATGTGCAACAAACTAAAGAAAGCAGATCACCAAGCCAAACAATCTGAGGGACCCAGAGCAATTGTGCCAGGGGGGAACCTTGGTGAACATTGTGTTTTCTGCAAATAAACTCCATTATATCTGAGTAGTATGTTCCTGTGCAATGGTACTAAGATCAGTACACGTTAGTACAAGTACAAGTACATTACTTGTACATTTTCAAAAATGTACATGTATTACCAATAGGGGGGCTTTAGCACCAGTTAAGATATGCAATGCAGGAGTAGCAGTAGTCAGATTTGACTGATGGTCTGAGAGGGATTTTGTTCTGTGAGACTCCTTTGCTCTTGCCTGATGCCCAAGGGCTTTGGCACCAAACATGCACTTCCTCACAGCTTTCTCAATCGATCTCAGCTCAATCAGTATTCAGCTGAAGACTGCCGGGGGGGTTGGGGTGGGGGGAGTGTGTCGCCCGCAGAGTGGACACCGATTTTCTTGGCTTAGCGCTGCGATCACAGCCTAATGTCATACTTCACTCCTGTCTCCTCCTCAGAATGTCCCAGAGGAGCTGAGTGGGCCGTTCCCGGGCAGCCTGCTTATTCAGATAAAGCACAATCACAGCTCTGTGCCGGAGGCGTGCCCCCCTCCCCCCGCGCGCACAGCGAGGAGGACAAGCAGAGGGAACGAGGCGGCGTTCAGCGCAGGATGCGAGATCCATGGGTCGGGAGGGGAGGGGGGGGTTCTGGGTTCAAATCCCCAGTGAGACACAGCTGCTGTGCTGCGGCGTGACGCACTGAACCTGAAGTTCACTGATGGAAAGTCAAGCAGAATGAACGGATAACATGTTAAACGGGAGCAAGACCAGCGAGCCTCCCTGAGGGGGGCGAGCGACGGCGTCGGTTATAATACCCACCGTACTCCGTCTGCCTCGGAGTCCGTGGTCACGGGGGCCTGCGTTTTCAGATGGTCTCCATTAGCAACACCAATGAATGCCTCTCCTCTCTACAGGCTCTCTGCCTCTTCAAGTTAAATAGGTCACAGCAGATATGTTTCTCCTTTCTGTACCGAGGGCAAAACTGTGCAAGCGTGCTACAGTCTTTCTATTCATCAATCTGTGTATTGGTTTGCTTGAGTGTAATAACGTGGGCCTGCTCACTGTTAGTATATAAGATATCATTGGAAATAGCCTGTGTTTTTTTTTTCCATAGGAGCTAAACAGCAGGAGGGATTTCACCTTCAAAGGCTTTTGACAGCCTTTGAAATCCTGCCTGGTGAAAGGCCCTTTGAGGAGAGCCCAGGAAATATGAATTAATATCATGAGTATGAAGTCCAGCAGCATTGTGGGTAGTGCAGTGGGCTTGTATGCATGCCATTGGGCTGTAATGGGGCAAGAGGCGAGGTTAAATTGACAATGGTCGTGATGGGCACTGGTCCAGCTGATGTTTACATTACATTTTACACTTTGTCGTTTAGCAGATGCTCTCATCCAGACCGACATATGAATAACCACTGCAAAGCAAATCTAATAAAGAGTAATACTTCGGGCATGGACGTATGACATGGGGTGGGACAGCGTTTCAATTTCCCTCTGATGTCACTTCCTCATCTACAAGATCAGGAAGAGTCGTTCCAATGTTATCGAGCTCAGTGGTCTGTCCAACAGTCCGAATTCGTTGCTTATACCCCTGTTTGGTCACTGCAAGGGAACGGCTATGCACCGTTAGGCGTTGTGAAAGGTAAAGGGACCCCGAGCCGGGGTCGTGATGTCACGTGGTTGCGTGAGATGCATCGTGGCTAGTGCTGACCTGCTCCGTACACCACGGAGTAGACGATGCGCTTGGCGTGTTCTCTGTCCTCTGGGCTGAGCGCCTCCTCGGGAACCCCCTTCCTGCAACAGGGGGAGAGAAGAGCCGGATCAGCTTCCTCTCTAACAGGGCGCTTTTGCTGACCCCCCCGCCCCCTCGCCCCCCCCCAGGACTGTAATGATGGCCTCCTGTATCTAACAGCGAGGCTGCTGGGATGGCAGACAGTGAGCCCTTCCTGTCCTTCTCCCCCCTTCCTTTTTCCCCTTTGTGTAACCCTGTTGGGATACCCAAACACCGACGCACTGTTGCCAGGAGAGGGCGGTGCTGTTTCGTGTGCCCCACCCTCTGTCAGGACCCTGCAGCATCGTGCCCCGCCTGCTTAACCTCCTCTCCCACAACAGGAGAGTCAGGAGTAACACTAGAGTGTCACTCAGCCACGGTCACCTGGGACAGATTGATTAATTGATTGATTAATTGATTCTAAATCAATCAGAATCTTTAAAAAAATCCAGTGATTCTGTATTTGTGTGGCAATCAGCCTGAGGCTCATCATTGGTGTACCTAAACTCATGCACCTGTCCGAGTAAACAACCAGGAGTCCAGAGACGACGCACCGCATGTGTATCAACACCAGCATGTGGAGCACAGTCGTGAGTGTCACTGCCATTCCCCGGACAGAGGAACAGTTGGGAACGGTGGCTTGAGTTGACTGACCCCAAGAGGTGGACTGAGAAGAGGTCATTTAGCCTTCTACAGCAATCCCCACCCGCCCCCACACCGCCCACCCCCGGCCTCAACAGAACAATCCGGGATTTCAGTTTAGTGAGGCCATGACAGATGTATCCGTATGCCCCGCAGGTTGGCTATTTATGTCAAATGTGGGGCCGGGGGCAGGGTGGGGTGGGGGGTCTGTTCTAGAAGCAAAAGCTGACTTCGGCTGAATCGGGCCCTATTGTTGTCTGATTGTTTGTGTGCATTTCTGCGTGGTGACAATGTGATCACCCAGGTCAGCTTTCAAGGTGTAGAGTGGGAGAGGTGCTTCACAGGGGTGCACTGAGAGCAGACTAGCAAAATATGCTCTCATTTTGTCTCCCTCCCTCCCTACCACACACATACACACACACACACACGCACACACATACGGTTGCCTTTTCAGGGAGTCATTCTTCAGTGTTTCCCATTTTGTCTCACTTTGTTTTTTTCTTTTATATTCCCTGGAAATAGAGCACTGTAAAGCGTTTCGTGACACTTTGATTGCAAAGAGTGCTGCACCAAATTAAAGCTGAATGACTGATGCACACTCTTTCTCCAATACACAGACTGAATGTCAAACACATATACATACACACTCTCTCATAAACACACATACACACTCTCCCACCCACATAATACACACACTCTTTCTCTCATATGCACATACAAACACTTTCTTCCTCTCTTTCTCTCTGAGACACACTCACACACACATACACAAACGTGTACACACACACACACACAAACATGCGCACGCACACACGCACGCACGCACGCACACACACACAAACACGCACGCACGCACACACACACACACGCGTGTGCGTGCAGAGAGCCTCGGCAGGGGTGTGAGGCACTGAAGGCTGTGATTAAGCTGCTGCAGACAGATTCCTTTTGAACTCCTCCGTCGGGTCCTGGAGTGGGAGTGCTTCACACTTGTCAGGGAAGGTCTTCTGGATTCAAGGACAAACTGCCTCAAGCAGGCCCTCCCCCCGGCCCCCCTCTGGGCGGACCTCTTTGAAATATGCTCATCAGCTCTCTGTCACTCTCTGCCCGCGACAGGGAGACGACTTTAATGCTGAAATCAAACAGAGGGACAATGCCCAAGGAATGCCTCGTCTATGTCTGCTTGAATGATGGGGAACCTGCCTGCTATTTCACCGTGAGCACGGGGAATACAGACTTGGAAAACAGCTCCTCCACCTCCTCTTTCCCAAATGGCCTCATATGGTCTCCTCCAGTATTCGGCAATGACCTCATAGCCCCACCGGTACCCCTCACATCCCCCAATGCTCGCCTCATCCAGATGGACTTCCTAGGCCTTTATTCCCCTGTTATTCAGAGGGGAGAGGAAAGCTGACTGCCTTCCTCAGGGGTCCAGCTGCAGTGTGGGAACACCATGGCAGCGGAGTGAGGCCTGCTCAAAAGGCTGCACCTTAATTCAACCTTCACTCAACTTTCAAGACCGCTGCCAATCTCGTTTCTACGAGGTGCGCACTGATCGCTGATTATACACGCACAGTGTGTCGATCGGGCATTAGCGTGCCACGCGCTCCCTCCTGAGAGACGCCGGCAGGTGACACTGGTGCGTTGATGCTCCCGCTCCACGCTCCGACCCTCTCTCTCCACGCTGCCGGCCTGTGACAGCCCAGCGCTCGTGTCCCTGGCTCCCTGTCACACGGGCTCTGGGGCTGTGAGCCGCACGGCCGCGCAGAGACACGTCCGCCCTCATCAGAGGCCCGGGCAGCTCTGTGCAGTCGGCTGGTGGCCGAGGCCGCGGCGCGGAGCGCTGACCCGTGACACGCTCCCGCCCCGCCGGGCGGAGAGGAGGGCGAGGAGGGAGAGGAGGGGGGAGCGCTGTCGGCGGTGACGGCGTCACGCAGTCCCGGCCCTAGACAGCAGCCAAAGTTCAGACCGCGGGTTGAGATGACACGCAGACAGAGCGGCGACCCGGCTCCGACCGGGAGCTGTAGCATCACATTAGCGTTAGGTCAGCGTTCGCTCTGAGTCGGAGATGGCGACGGGCGCTGAGAGGAGCCATCGGGATAAGGGACGGGGGAGGGTCGGGGAAGGACGCATGGGGTGGGAGGGGGCACGGCGGGTAACCACGGAGGAGTCTGGGTCTGCATCCCTGTGACAGCACGCCGGGTGAAATGTCAACCCGCACGTCAGGGACAATGGCAGCTGGGAGCCCCGCCGGACCCGCTGAGGACATGCGAGGGGATTTGGGGTTGCCCATGGTAATAAGGCGGTCAAGCACTGCAGCCATTTACAGAGACTCCGCTGTCAGTCAGAGCTGCGGGGAAGACCGAGGCTGAACGTAAAACAGCAGGATGGACCTGGCAGAGGTAAAAGACTTGCTGCCACACATTACGCTTTGGAGTACCGCACTTAAATACTTTTTAATACAGCTGTCACATTGCATAGATGGGCTGTGCTCATTTCAAAGGCATGCCGTCATGGTGGACACAAAGCAAAGAAACGCAACAGACTGACCCCTGATACTCTGCTGCATGTCAGAATGGTCAGTGCCTAAATGTTTTGTTGGAGGTCTGGCTCGACCCTGCATAGGGGACTTATGGGGGGTGGGTGACAGAGGCTGCCGGGCCTGCTGTCCTGGGCTGGTCTGTGACCCCCCACTCCTGCTGAACCTCTCGCTCCCCCAGAGCAAAACAGCCACCAGACACACCCCTCAGTACAGCAGAATCGCTGGCTGTCATTCTTTGTCCTTTGGGGACTGGTCACCCCACAAATCCCCCACCAGCTGCCCTACAAAGCCCACAGTCCCCTAAAAGAGTTCTGCTCATGAAACCGAAAAACTCTATCAAGTGCAATCAACTTAATGTAACCCCCTCCCCTTTTTTTTGTGTGCACACGAGGTGTTCAGAAAGCCCCCGTTTATGAAAGGGGAGAATGCTGATCTATCAGAGCCCATGAAGGGCTCTCACCTCCATCCTACCTGAGAGCACTCATTCGCCTTTCCCGAACTTCCCCGCACCTGCTGGGTGCGATTACTCTCCCCTGAAGGTTCTCTCTCACTCTCTCCTGGAGCTCCCAACAGATTATTTTCCAAGTCTTGTATCACTTTGCACTGTTAGAATTTTGCAATTACTTTTTGCTCAGCGCTTGCTAAGGTGTTTAACGGCCAGTTCTTTAGTCTCTCCCCCCCCTCTCTCTCTTACTCTAAGGGAAAATTCAGCTCCCATATTCAGCACGTCCCAATAAAGATTGAACTGACAGGATGATTACAAAAGTGTTGAGCCAGCAACTGTGTGACATTCTGCAGGGCATATTGACCGATGAGAATGTGCATGCATGGGTGTCTACATGTCCCGTATGTATAACAGCTAGAGTAGAAAAAACAACAGCAGTGACATCTAGCCAGCAACGGTTTTCTATCACGTATCGACTGAAAACACTTCATTAAATCTCTTCGAGAATCCCATTAAATTCTCTTCATTTTGAGAGAATTTTGAACTTATCAGTGGCTCCCATGGAATGTTAACCCTCCCTGGCTCAAAGCATTTACATCACATTTACGCTTATTCATTTGGCAGACACTTTTATCCAAAGCAACTTACAAGTGAGGCAGAGTACAACACAAGCAAAAAAAAAAACCATAAGGAGGAGAGCCGGGAACAGAAGGGAGACACACAGAGCACTCTCACAGAGTATGTCCCTCCACGTACGTCTCCTCAGTGCTTCTGCTCGGACTCCTGGTAAACCGCTCTGCTTTCCACACACTTAAAATGCTGCAGCATGGATGGCGCCAGGATTCCCGTCACATTAACCTGACACAGAGGTTGCGGAGGCCTTATTAGGCAGTGTCAGGGAGCTGCTCTGAAACATGCCCAGGATGAGTGGGATCAGGCACTGCGGCCTCCTTCCCCGGCTGGCACACAGAGAGCTCACTCACCAGCCCGTGTGTCGGAGAGGCTAATTATCTCGCCCCCACAGTTACTGCATTGATGATGATAACACGACACTGTCTCCCTCTCTCTCTCTCTCTCTCCCCCTCTGTCTCAGGTGCCTCTGTCCCTGGGGTGAGGCAGACAGATGGGTACATCAAACACCGCCACCTCTCTTCTGCATCTCACTCACGTTGTTGTCCCCCGCACAAAGCCTGGCTACTGGAACCTGATCCTCCCGCGCAGAGCCAAGCGACTTCCCCTACAGGCTACAGGACAATCATCTCCCCCTGCCAAGAGCCTGGCTGCATGGACGTGATCCTCCGCACAGAGCTGGCGACAGGAAAACCCCCCCAAACTCATGCATCATATTCTAGCAATATTATCACAATGCAGAATTATCGTAACTGTTGTGCAAAGACACACCGTGATCAGCGGGCTGACATGGGCTTAGCCTGGCAAATGCCCACAAAGGGGGCAGAGAGGTGATGCTCGGGGCAGAGGCAGCAGAAGTCACAAAGGGTGAGAAGGTGTTAGAGACTAGCAGCGATGCAATCAGCACCCCCTGCTGGACTGGCACTCCGCACCCAGACCGTGGCCCAGGCCGTGGCCCCCGGGAAGCTGAATATTTAGGACTTGTTACTCATTTTCATCAATATGGTGCCAAAAATGGAACACCAATAAAAGGAGGAGGGCCAGAGAAAGAACCGTGTGCAAGAGCAGGGCTCCTCCGGCTCCCCCTGCTGCCTCCCTCAGCTCCGGCTCTGTCTCCCGAGGAGAGACACGAGGCACTGCGATGCCGGCTCTCCTTTCTGCTGCTGGCGGTTATCTCCCCGAATCTACCCCACTGGTGTTACCAGTTCAGAGGGAGACAGGCAGAGGCGGAGGCTGCGGTTACAGGGTTAGAGATACGAAGGGCTGGCCGGATCACTTGCCTTCTGCCGCCCACAGCAGAAGGGCTCGAGTGCTCCCCACACAAATCCTGCATGTAATTACCAACAGAGGAGGCTGGCCGTGGGGTATAATAACGGAGACAATAGAGAAACGGCTGTGAATGGACACACTCCGCTCTGTCAGTTGCGGCGGTGGTAGTCATGACAACGCAACCGCGAGCGTGCGGCATTTAAAATATAATGCATTCTCAACTGACACAGAAGCAAATTACACCAATCCCCGCTGGTGGACCACGAAACGCAACGCGTTTGCATTCTTTTACCTCTTCGGGGCCAGAGAGGCTTCAGAAACGATATCAATAACTTCCTTACACGCACAAGAGACCTCTGAGAAAACAGACGTGAAAATGGTACACCCGTTGTAGATATTTGACTGAATTAACAGGGAGCAGCTGAAGCAAACACTATCCTTCAGAGGAGAACAGGAGCGCGGGTTTCTGACAGCTACGGCGATGACTAAGTTGGAGGCTGTCAGCTGAGCTGGGCTCCGGCGCCAGGGGCGTGGCAGCCTGCTGGCTCCCTGAAGCCGACTGCAGGCGCGCACGGCGGCCACGCCCACACAACCGCCATCACCACGGGAACGGGGAGAGAGCACGCTTATTCCCGCCTGAAAGAGAGCGCCACGATGGGGGCAGGTGCCGCGCAGGAACTGAGGAAGACGGCACAGAGAGAGGGCTGTGTCACTGTGCCGCCATTTTGGTGGGAGGAGCCAAAGGTACGAAGAGGAGGAGGGGACACCTGTCAGAAACAGGGAGGAAGGCAGGAAGAGGCGGGTGGATGTCGAGCATGCCTGTGGCTCCCAGTACGAAACAGAAAGAGAGAAATTCTCTTGTGATTGGCACAGCCCTGGGGTGGGATGCAGAGGAAGAAAGAGAGAGGGATAGGGCTGTGGGCAGAGGGACACAAGCAAGCCCATCTCTGGGCACAACAGAAGGAAAAAGGCATGATTGAACAGAAATGGGAGCTTGAATGACACAGGAAATCATTCAACTCTAACACTGCTGTTCTATCACATTTGCAAACATAGAAACGGTGTCAGGCAGCTTCCAACAAACAGCTGGGAAAGATTACATGCAGTAGACATGAAATAATTATGAAAAGATACCGATAATGCACTGTTCGTGGAAATTGGTCAGTGTTGTGTTAGGTCTAGATCACTTTACACAGGTAAGACATGGATAATGCATGGACAATAAATGAGAGGAGTCTGAGGGAACTGGGAAAAGCACACGAGTGATGCAGGAATTTGAAATCAGATAATGAGAGATACAGTGAGTCAAGGACAGTAAATGAGGGATAAACAGGAAGTTGAGAGCCATTAATGAGAGTGACACAGGAAGCTGAGAGCAGATAATGGCAGAGATACAGGAAATAAAGGTCAGTAAATGAGAGAGACACAGGAAGTATCCTCAGCAGCTCTCACCACTGTGAGGCCAGCATGGTGAACACATCAGCGGTGGGGTCCTGGAAAAGCCGCAGCAGCTCTGGGTCAGAAGTCAGGTGAGCCAGGAGTCGCAGCTCCACCTGGCAGAAGTCTGGGACACAGAGCGAATGACATCATCATCATCATCACCATCATCATCATCGTCCATCATCATCATCATCGTCCATCATCATCACCATCTTCAGAATTGCCCTGCACAGAGAAAAAGATTAAAAAGACTTGAAAAACACCTGCGAAACAAAACCATTAAAATACAAACTGCAGGACAGAGTCACGATTCATTTATCCCTTTGTACTTTTGCATATTATTACCACGTGCACTGCATGCAATTACCCTGACGTTATTTATGCAGAGAAACACACGAGAGCCCGACTGCTGCAGTCACACGACCTCAAACTCAAACCTCTAAAAGTTTAAAATTCGATCATCATCTGCCTCAGTGATGTAGCTTTAAGGGGAGAGCTGAGGACAAATACAACTCCCAGCACATGCAGAGAGAGGTAAATGGGTTATATTTAGGAAAATCAGCTCAGCTTGTAAGACACATCGCCTATTAGCATCTTTGATGGTTGGAAACTAGACAGACGACACGACTATAAACTTTCCACTGATGAGGCCGAGTCTGAGATCCGAGGTGGTTTGGCTCTGTCTCGGCGCTCAGCTCTGAGGAGACGTCTGGATTATTAAAAACCTATTTGGTCGGGTCTGTTCTAAAAAGGGGGGAGGGAAACTGACACACAGAGGTGAGAGCCCCCCAGTGACAAACAACAAATGAAGCACTCTCCCAGAGAGATGACGCCAGTCCACTCACCTGGACCTAATGACATCACAAGGGGTCATACTTCACCTAAAAACACAGCGGGCTGTCTGTAACAGACGCACACAGAGAGCACCTGGGTACCGTCTCATTCAGACAGACAGAGAGAGAGAGAGAGAGAGGAAGAGAGTGAAAGAGGAGAGACAGACACAGGGTGAGAGAGAGGAAGAGCAAGAGAGAGGGGGAGGAAGGAAGACGGAGAGAGGGAGAGAGAGCCAGAAAGATGCTGGGCTGAATAAAAGGCGGAAAAGTCCAAAAACAGAAAATCAGAAAGGATAGCATCAACATTATTCCTAATTTATACCGCTGTATGATTACTGAATATCACATTTATTATCACCACCCATTATCATCCATTTCATTACATTTAATAAATAGCCTCTGCTGGCCAATACAAAGCCAGTCTAACCCAGTACCGTACTCACTGGACCACAGCTGGTACCCCCCCGGCCTTCTCCTCCGTAAGGTAAGGAACACTATCCCGCTCCCTCAGATAAAAACAGAATATCCCATCAGCCTGTGGTAATCACCTGTAGTCACCTGCCCAAAACCTCCCCCCAGCCCCCAGCCCACACAGAGCACAGATAGTGTGCTCCTTACTCTGCAGTCATTCACAATCACTGCCCTCATTTACAGGGTAAAACATGCCAAACGCCCCCAGGCCTCAGGTGTAGCATCTATAGAAAACAATAAATCACTGGAGGGTAAACGGGTTAAAATGTCGCAACCCGTGTGCATTTTAGCTTAAGCGCACTGGTAAGTTAACCGTTGATTAAGAGTCTGTTACACGCACGAGTGGAACTGGAAATGCCGGTGAACAGACCTCAGGCGCGCCTCATGCTGTTTTGTTACACAACATTTTAGCGACGGCTGCACCACATCGCCACGCAAAAACATGACCGGCGAGCAGCGCGGAGGCAAATTACTGTGGCCTCTCCAGCACAATGCGCCAGGTGGCCACAAGGAGAGTGCGTGCACACAGGGTGTTCTGCAGATGGGGGGGTGGTGGTCGGGGGATTAGGGTGCATGCAAACTGTGTGGGTTAGAGCCTCCGAGTTCGGCCGGATTTTCTCCCAATCACGCCGAGCAGAAGTGGCAGCGGCTTCCTCTGGGGGACGCGGCGCGAGTGCGTGAGGTCACCGCCCGGGCTGCGCCCCGCGCGTGGGTTCCTGGGGGGCAGACAGCAGACAGGGCTAAAATTGGGCACGATGCCCCTGCAGCCCGGCACATACTGACAGCCATCATCACATCAGAGAGAGAGGGCAGGATGGGGTGTCCCGGAATGATCCATACCCATCAGCTCATACTCTCAGGCAGCCTCAGGATGGATGGGCGAATTAACCCTCATCCGATTCAGTCACAGAATATCCTACATTAACCCTCAGCTGCTTCAGTCACAGAATATCCTACATTACCCCTCGACTGCTTCAGTAACAGAATATCTCACAATGCTTACTGTGGAGGGTGGCATCCAAGTTAACCTCTGAAGCAGCTGATACTCTTTCTCTTCCTTCTATTCTTATTCTAAATTTAGAGATAAACTTAAACAAGGATTAGATCTTTTCTCCTCCATTCTCCCACACAACAAAAAATCCAATCGACTTTATGAGCATTCCTATTGTTGATTTTAAAAGGACGCAGTGAACATTTCGCCTCAGGTGAGCCTTCATCCCAGCATGTCTCACTGCAGTTAGACTGAATGCCCCACTTACAGCGTATACATCGTACCTGCGCCTGGATATTCTCTAAGACCAATTCACACAGACAGGCATTACCAGAGCTGCAGAGACAGCACATCGATCAAGGATGGAATGATCAGCTTCTCGTGTGTGATTTAGACCCCAAACCTTCCCGTTCAAGGTCCTGCTCTGCTGTCCAGATAGACCCCCTGTCCACTTGTCACAGATGACCAATGGGTCCTGTCAGTTAGGAGGTGTGGAACGTGAGGTGACTCTCGGTTTGGCTCTCACTGCTGATAATACGACACTCGGTTCCATTGGGATCGCATCACCTCCTTCGCACTTCTAATGATTGCGTGCATAAATCAAATTCAACGAAAAGAAAATCCATTTCCCCTCCCGTGTAATTAAATCGCCTGTAAAACAGCACCACATATAAGGTTCTGCTCTGGAAAAATGGAGATGGAGAGCTCTACTTATTTTTTTGATAAAGTATGTTTCTAAATATATCTCTATGTATTTTTCATGAATCAGGTCACATTTCACAGCACTAGGGTTCTGACATGACTGGACCAAGGCTGTTACGGCAGTATATCAGATATGTGTTCAGAAGCTCAATCCTTGGGTTTCAAATATCCTCGCATTGATTTTTTTTTTTTGTAAAAAATTTCTATAAATAGATCCTTGATTGTCATAAATAATTCATACAAATCCTGTCTCATTTCTCACTGAAAAAAAAAGGCACAAGCAGGATTTGTCAGCCAATCTGCGATGTGGCCTTTGGCCTTGCAGAGCCCAGGGACACGCCCACTCTGTGGTCTGACTTAACCTTCTGAAAATGCGGTTTCCTTGAGCGGCGGGATGGCCGGGGCAGATGGGTCCAATGAGGCGTCTCTGTTGTGTTGCAGCTTCTCAGGGAACATGCATTATCCGTAGAGGGTATTGATTGGGAGGCCATCGAGCTGACCCTGTGAGCTACCAAGTTCCTGTTAATGTGAGAATAACAGTTACAGCTGCAGGAAACTGCAGCTCTGTGCTGCAGACTCCCACTTGGGTTCGCTGCACGTATAGCAGCAAATTCACATTTTCAGCATATATGCTTTAACTGTTTTCACGATAGAATGTAATATGTGATGTGTTATTTAATGTTTATCAAATGCACTCTTAATAAAAGTACCATTTTTTTTTAGAATTAATTATAATATAATATAATATAATGTAATATAACATAATACAATATAGTACAATATTAACATATTATAACATCAAACATATATATGTTTATATATATATGTGTGTGTGTATATATACAATACAATGAAAATATGAAATACATATTAAGTACATTTGCGTTTACATTTATTCATTTCGTAGACGCTTTTATCCAAAGCGACTTACATAGGTTACCGTTCCTTACAATGTTATCCATTTATACAGCTGGATATTTTACTGAGGCAATTGTGGGTTAAGTACCTTGCCCAAGGGTATGGCAGCAGTGTCCCCAACGGGGATTGAACCGGTAACCTTTGGGTTACGGGTTCTGCTCCTTAACCACTATGCTACACTGCTGCCGTATACAAGTAGACAAGCAGCCTAGGTGAATAAGGCTGAAATAATCCCCAGCGGGTCCTTTTTCATGTTGTTTTTTTTCCCTTGTTGGAAAAGACATTGTCCATGAACTGGATGACGGGGACACAACAGGAAGCCATTTTTCCACTGTCGCTCAAAAGGGTGCTCTTGCCCCGATGTCACCCCTGGGAAGGGTATCAGAGGGACTGGCCTCCAGTATGGCGGCCAGAGTTTCCCGCCCCCGCTAGGCCTTGCCGGGGTGAGGTCAGGCCGTTTCCATGCCGTTCAGCAGCGCCTGCCCCGTGTTGACATTGGTCCTCCGATGCCCTCACGCCCAGAGCCTCCCTCTGTCTGTGGGCTGCTGTTTACATAACTCCGCCCTGAATGGGCCCCTCTGGCCTCGGTGTCTCTGGAGCTCAGCTCCACTGTCTGATGAGGGACAGTGTTGTGCACATGACCGTCCAAATGCACAATAACGCACTTATGAATCCCGCCTCTGTATGTCCACACAGAAAGAATTAGCTACCATGCCAGTATATCAAATTATTAGCTAGCTAACTGACTAGATTGGGGATTATGACTTATTTAGAAGCTTGCTCTTCAGGTGCGTATTCAAAGTCGAGTTCCTTTAGAGGCGTACACTTCCTTATCTGTATTCACAAGCAAGCAAGCTGCTTGGCAGTCACTTTGAATTTAATTGCAACAGACTTCTGTGTTTGTAAAGCTGCGCCAATATTTTTCTGACTTCTGTCACAAATTCATTTAATATGCTTGGTATTAGCATCTTAGGCGCTGGAAAATGCAGTCGTGAGTTTGAAAAACATACTTTTTGGGCCCTGTTCTCTTCACAACATGGGGATGTTACATTGTTTTCTTCATCAGTGGATGACGTGCAACCTACCAGCCGCGACAAAGGTCCAGCCCTCTCGGGAGACGAACATGTCACGGGGATGGACTGTCACCACTTCTGGATCCTTTCCTACGGAACCAAACCAGACTTATTTCAAAAACAGTGACAACAGGAAAACACAGCAGACCTCACTCTACAAAACCAAACACAGAATGTTTCACACTGGAAACTTTACACGGAACACAACGACCAGTAAACTCTCCTGATTGTTACTAGCTAAATGCAACTGCACATCAGTATCAAAGGTAGGAGTTTGTCTTTGATTATCCCTGATGAGCAAAAACGTCATCAAAAATCACAAATATTTCCTACTCTGCTGTACGTATAATATAAGGGAGACCAAACTGCATTACCATGAAGACCTGACTCAAAAGAGCTTGTACGTTAAGCCATACTGCAGACCGTCTTCTCCCCTGTGTACTAGAGACTGAAATAAACGGTACATAGCTTCAAACAACCAAAAAAGTCCTATGTTTTACTCTAAAAAGATGAAAACAGTAAAACAGTAGGTGCCATTTTACATAAGGCCGAGCAACCTCCCATTTCTCAGTATCTGGCTGGGTACTCCTCCAGTTGCAACAAGAGTCAGACCCAGCCTGTAAGAACATCCCCTCACTTGCGCTGTAATTAATTGTACGTTCTATAAATGGTATGAGAAGTTAACTAGGGGATATCTTCTCCGAAATTACACGCAGAGAAATAATTAAGCTCTTTTCTGTCAAGAACCAGGAAAAAAAAAAAAACGGTTATGTAGAGAATGCAAGTCTGTTGTTTTGTAGGTCCCAGCTGGCGCAGGCCTGGGGGCTATGACAACGCTTAAAAGCACTGGCCGGTCTAGGACCTCTTCCAGTCCTCGGGCTGTGAAACCAGCCCCATCCATCTCAATGACAGCCCCTTTTGCATGGCCGGCGTGCAGAGAAACCTTACTGTAATATATAACCGCCCGAGCGATGGGGAGGGGGGCCGCACCTTAATTAAAGGTGATTAACGGAAGGGGCGGATGGATTTAGCGTTGTCCGGTTCACCCTGGAGCCCGCTGGCACAGTGGAATGGGGTGAGTGATGGAGGGGGAGCTGGGTGATGGGTCTGTGAGGGAGGTGACTGGAGACAGGGGGCTGTTGCCAGGAGCCATGAATCATTCCCCTCACGCATTATACCATGTTTGGACACCGTGAAGGGCCGCTCCCATGCAATCTCTACGTGAGGAATGTGACCGAGGGGGACAATCGTGCAAGGGGGATACGACGCGTATCCAGTGGCAACAGTGACTGGAATGACTGACAGCGATGTGAATGTTGCCCAGCAATGTAACTAAGCATCCAATTCCAACCAACAGCGGTGTGGACAGAGACCTGCCGTGGTCTGTATAGCAGAGGTGTCCACAGAAAGGCACATTTTTTTTTTTAATTTGCATTTGCTGAACATTGGAAAATCACATGTGCAATAGAATACCGTTCCGTTGAACTGTCTTGGTTATATTAAAATGTTTTTGGGGACCTAAAAACAGCTGCTAAAAACAATTTAGCAAAATGATACATAACCTATTCCTTCAAAATCATCCTTTTTTAGTGTGTATGAGCGTGTGTGTGTGTGCGTGTATTTACTGACTGCTTCATAAATATGTCAGGGTTTAATGAAAGATAAATATTAGCTGTAAATTCACCATTCTCGTTAAACAGTTTTTTTTTTCTTTGAGTGACCTGGAAAAAGTAATAAAGAGACCTCCTTTCCCTTCCCTTCTTTTGCTCTGCCACTCAGTCAGTCCCTCACTCCCCCTCCCCTTCCTGTCTCTCTGAGATACAGTGACATTAATCTCAGCTGCCGGTACAAAGGCAGCACCGCTCTGTTTACCTTGGATGCGCTGCTTCTTGCTGATCTGCACCGGCTGTCTGGGGAGGGCTTGGAAATTCTGTGAAATCGGTTTAAACACAAATGAATGCGACTCATCAAAGACTGTGCAGTTTCGACTCCATTCTGCTTTAAAGATTCACGCGAGACACCAAGGCACAGTGCTGACAGCTCGGGCGTAACAGGTAGACGAACATGTGACTCAGTGAGAGCTGTATAAGATAAGCACGAAAGACAAAGTAAAATGACAAAGCTCACAATATAACAAAAGGCTGTTCACTTTTCATGATGATTCAGATTTTTCTCAAATTTAGTGAAAGCTATTTTCTTTTTTTTTTTTTCAAACTAATGACAAACCTCACAGAAGCTGTTGAATTTGAGCCTGCATTGCTCGGATGTTGTTTTGAAGCTGCAAAAGTACAATGACTGTGTCATTCTGAGGAGTTCTGTTAAAGACAATCTGTCTCAGCTGTGAAAAAGTGAAAGTGTGTGACTCTGTGGCTACGGAAACCTTGGTAGGGACCACAGTGTGCACACCTACATGGATATGCAGGTTGAGAATGCACCAGGAACCAGACCACAGGTCACATACAGGTGAGGCAACCGAAGGAGGTTTCACTGCAGCACGTTAAAGATAAAACCCGAGCAGAAAAGCAGTCCACAAGCATGGACATACGCTGGGAGCCCCGCCACAGGAAGGAGGCTTCCGGACGCTTCGAGGGGCACGAAGCAGGTGTTGACTGCCACGCTGTACAGCAGCCAAGACACCTGGTCGCTACAGAGACTCAAGCCTCCCCACGTCGTCTCCGGAAACCGAATATGCTTACACAGGCTCAAATCAGCGCTAACGCGGAGGTCCTGCCTGGGGGGGGGGATCACTGAATCCCAGAGGGCCTTCCCTGCCTCACCAGGGCGATATCTGCATCAGCATCGCCGCTGTCGTCAGCAGAACCAGCCACAGCGCACCGGAGGCTTTCGGTTGCCGAGGGCATACCCCCTCTCCCTGCATGCGGGAGGGAAAGCACAGCGCTCCAGTGCCACTCTGTGCCCGCAGTGGGGTCAGCGGGGGCAGAGGGGATCCAGTTTCGCCTTCCACATCCCAAGGTGAAAGGCGCAGTGCAGCCGCTGCAGGGTGTCTCAGCAAATTCGTTACTCTGCAGGGGCGGCCGGCCCTCCCCACGCCCACGGGACCCCCCACCGAGGGTAAACATTCACTCATCAGTGGCCACCTGCAGGCCTCTCTGACACCCTTGAGCTTCTCTCTCTCTCTCTCTCCATCCCTCCCTCCTTCTCTCTCTCTCTCTCTCTCTCTCAGGTCTTTCATTTGGGTGAAATGATTACAAGTACTCTGTGCTGTACATAAAAGGGCAGCCCATATTCTCTGTTAACACAATGTGCTTCGCTAATTAAAGCATGAGTAGATTCTGGCGGTTAAGCAATAGTGAACACTGCTGTGCATGAAATGGAAATAAAGCTACATTGCCATTGAACGTGGATGGGTTGCTCAAGCGTGCTGCCAGCCAGAGTACCTTTGAAGCCCAGGAAAGGAGACTTGTCCATTAAGGTGCCAGATGCCTTGTGCACTGATGACATTAATATTAGTGACACAAATCAAAGCTGGTGCTTGTTTTCCAGGTGTCTGTCTAAAGAGGACTTCTGTGATAAATCTCTTAACCAATCACATTCAACTTCTGTCTCCACAGGCACTGTGTGACAGGCATCCTGACCAATCACAGATTTGGCCCTGTAACAGGGCTCCTGCACCTGAATGACTTCAAATGAAGTTGAGGGGGCCCAAAGAAATGATCTTTCACTTCTGAAGGGCTGCACTGGCACACCCCAGCCTTTGGGACCTGCCCCATTAGCGCCGTATAGTTTTTTCTGAAGAAGCGCTTTTAATAACCTCCACTCAATGCTTATTTTTCCCCATCTCATCGATTTGCTCAAGAATATAAAACGTGGCTCCAGTTACAAAAGAAAGAGGAAAAAAAATGCATTGATCCAAGAGTTTCCACTCAGCTTTTTTCTTTTCGACTAATCCACATCGATCCAGAAAGGGGGGGTGGGGGTCATCAGGGTTCAACACCTCCCTACAAACCCCCCCCACAACGATGATCATCTCTATCAGACATCTCTATCAGGCTGTTATCAGTTCCCCTGCTTCAATGCCCCTCTCTGTGTCCCACATAACTGTCGCCATTACAGCCCAACACTGAAACAACCGTCAATAAAGAGTGCCGCAGCGAAGCTATCACTGTCCTGTCACTTCCTGCTGACCCTGCCGTTTCTCCCCATACTTCCTGGAAAGGCCTGAGGTAACAGTGACATCATGCAGATGAGCTGGACCACAGCGCTGCACAGAGGCCCTACTTTGTGAGTGCCCTCTCTAGAATACAACAGCAGCTGGGAGATGGGGATATATACTTTGAGAGGGGGTGGCGACTGCACACATCTATTTATTTTGTGATGCGGCGTGCTGCCAGGTTGATTTTTTTGGCCCTTCTAATTTGGAACACACGGCTATCTGCACATAGAGCTGATCAATTATTCATGTAGACTGTCAAGAGAGTGCGAGACAGCAGTGAAGCAGGGGGACTGAGTCGCATACACACACATGCGCAAACACACACAGATGCACATGCACACACGCGCAAACACACACAGATGCACACACACACACACACACACAAACACACACAGATGCACACACACACACACCCCCCCCACACACACACACAAACACACACAGATGCACACACACACACCCACCCACTCACAATAACACACACATACATAGACACACTCACAAACACACGCTCTCTCACACACACACACACACACTCTCATACTAAAAGACGTGCAGAAAATATACATGCCTTGAATGCAATCCTGCATCTTACACTTGGGAGCGAGTTGAGCTGAGAGGGGACTGTCATAGTAATTTCAATCTGACAAATATCACAGGATTTGCAGTATGTACAGTGCTGTAATTTATGCACCGCTAAGATATACAAAGTGTATGTCTTTTAAGTCCAAACACATGAGGATGGTGTTGTAGTGATGCAGCAGTTAAACTGACAGCATTTAATGTCTTTCCCTCAGCAGAAGTGCGATTTCTCCTGCTGTGTGGTGATTCATAGTGTAAGATCTGCCTGGTCAGCTTTCCCATCATGCACTTTGCGCCTCTCACAGCAGAAAGGCTCACACAGAAAGCTTTCCTGACACCAGGGAGCCATCTGATCAACCTGCAGCTTCCTGAACTACAGCTCAGACTCAGAGCTCTCTGAGCTCTCTCTCACACACACACACACACACACAAGCTCTCTCTCTCTCTCACACACACACACAAACACACACACCGAGCTCTCTCACAGACAGACAGACAGACAGAAAGATAGACACACACACAGAGTTTGCATGCGCGCGTACACACACACACACTGAGCTCTCTCTCTCTCACACACACACACACTCACAAAGCTCTCTCACAGACAGACAGACAGACAGAAAGATTCGCATGACACATGTACACACACACACACACACACACCGAGCTCTCTCTCTCTCACACACACACACACAAACACACACACCAAGCTCTCTCACAGACAGACAGACAGACAGAAAGATAGACACACACACACAGAGTTTGCATGCGCGCGTACACACACACACACACACTGAGCTCTCTCTCTCACACACACACACACACACACACACACACACACACACACACACACACACACACACACACACACTCACAAAGCTCTCTCACAGACAGACAGACACACACACACATACAGAGTTCGCATGCACACATGTACACACACACACACACACACACACACAGAGCTCTCTCACACACAAACACAGCGCTGCAGCAGACACAATGCTGGGCCGGAGCTGAGGGAGCGGTGCCAGGCTAACAGAAGGGCGGGCTCCGCCCCAGCGAGCCTCTCTCCTGCCCCACTCCTCCTCAGCATATGCTGGTGCAGAGCAGAGAGCCAGGCCCTGCACCCCCGGGGGAGGGGGAGGCAGCCTGAGTCAGCAGGGAGAGCATGGAGCCACACCACCAAGGAGCAGAACACGCTCCATCACCCCACCCCAGCACCCCTCCTTAGCACAACAAGAGCCCCACGCACTCTTTACACAAGCAAGCACACACTGACGGGAGGGAGAGGGAAGGAGACAGGGAAAGAGAGAGACAGAGAGATGGAGAGTGAGGACAGAAAAAGAGAGAAAGAGAGATGGGGAGTAAGGACAGAAACAGAGAGAAAGAGAGATGGGGAGTAAGGACAGAAAAAGCGAGAGATATAAAGAGGGAAAGAGTGATAGAGAGTGAGGGCAGGCAAACAGAGAGACATAAGGGTAAGAGTAAAATGGGAAAGACGCACAAGAGAAAGAGCGATGGAGAGAGAAAAAGAGAAAAACAATAATGGAGAGAGGAGGAGGGGAGAGGAGGACAGAGAGATGTAACAGGGAGGGAGAGAGAGAAGCAGGAAGAAAGGAGAGAGGAGGGGGGAGAGAAGGAGACAGAGATGAAGAGAGGGAGAAAGAGAGCCAGGGAGCATCATCAGGGTGTTGGCTAATCACTTTCTGACGGGGGGAGGCTGCACTCATGCATATCTGCTGCCCCTAAAAGACTTCCTGCCACTGCACAACCAACCACAGAGGGAGAGCCAGTGCCTGTGTGAGAAAGGAGATTAACACTGCTTTGAGAGGAACACGAGCTTACCATGTTAATACCCCCATGTTCCTGGTGCCCTGTATGAGGGATTGGCTGATGAGATGAAGAGAAACAGAGAGGCTTTGGCTGCACTCTGTGTGTCTGGGCACCGCCAGCGCTCAGCTCCTGTGTCTGCACAGCTCAGGTCAGCGCAGGTGAACTGCTGCCCCGGGACTGTGCTGTTCCCCTGCGCTGAGAGCCCGCGCCGCCTGACACCGAGTGTGGAGGATGGGGGAGATGAGGATCCGGGGTCAGCCCCCTCCAAAAGCGGCCAGGGCACCGGAATGTAACTAGAGGGTTGCTAGTTCAAGTCCCAGTGGCACATGGGCCCTGTTTTGCCCCTGCACACATATCTGATCACTGTGCACTACTAGCAATGTTAAACGTGAAACGTACTAAAAGTGTGTTACATACTTTGGCAGGTAAATGAAAACATTGAGTCATCATTGGTATATATATCACCCAGGATAGAAAGTGCTGCAGTTCCTATGTAGGGTACGCTGTGAGACACTACACACACACAAACAAACTCATAAGGAGTGTCACAGCAAGGAACCCAGGAGATCTCAAGAGGGGGGGAAGTAGGCCAGCTCAGCCATCACCTTCTGTCCCTTCCTGTCTGTCCTTGTCTGCGCTGGACTTAATCGTGACCCACATAGAGAGCAGGAGAGGCTGCAGCACACACCGGACCCCAGCAGCACCGCACAGCACAGGGGGCCGTCCGGGCTCAGGAACCGGGCGTCCGAGGGGGAACAACATCCCGAATGCGAGGTCACCGTGGACTTTGTTGACTTCACAGACCCCGCACAGAGGAGCTGAAGGGGAAGGAGGCTCACGTCGCCCCCTCTTTCAGTTCACCTCGTCCTGCCGAATCCAGACAGGGTCCCCCGAAACCCGGGCCCAGGCGGAGCTGCGCCTGCTGTGACACAGATTCCAGGGCAGCCGCGGGGAGGTGCGTTACGCACGGAGGCAGCCGACGCACACCCTCCTTTTGCTGACATCTACAGAGAGGGTGTGCTTCCACCTCAGCGCTGAGTACAGCTTTCACACACACTCACTCCAGGGGACACTAGTATTTGGATGTAGTTGCGTTTTTTGGGTGGCCACCTTAGCTGAAAGTTTACAGGTATTATCTGGTGAACGTATCGAGTTAGACACTTTCAGTCCCTAAGCGATGAAAACCGATGTGAGGCACATAAAAATGAGACTCAACAGAGGTCAGGAGCTTTATAATACTGTGTATTACCTTAAAAACCCCACCAGTTGTATCTTTAGTTGGGCTTTGGCGTTAATGATCAAATACATAAAACTGCCTCTGCAGAAATGTCTGAGCACGTTCGCATCTTTCTCTTGGCGGGCGTTTATCTGGAATTTCTAAACCTGACACAGGTAACGGAGAAAGCCGAAAGAAACACTGTAAATAAAATAGTAAAAAAAAAAAAAAAAAAAAAGCTGCCACTTCACAGCGTAGCTGTGACAGAACAACCATGCTGCCGAAACGTTTGGGAGTGCGAAGCGCTGCTGTTCAGCGCTCACCCTGTCAGCGTCTCAGCCTTTCGCAATTAATTTCAGCACTTCCAACGGCGAGACTATTATTAGCACAGGTGTGTTACGGGCGTGGCTCTCTCTCTCACCCCCTCTCGCTGCCTGCTTTGGCCTCATTCATACACTAAATGTGGTGTGTCAGTTCCCTTTCTCTGCTCCTACTACAGTCAAGTTCACATATAGTGGTTAGAAGTACAGCCATTCCTGCTAGAAGCCTGTTTGTTGGTAGTGCTGTCTGACTTGCTAATGATCAATAGCACGTAACCCCTCTATCCATTAGCTGTACGTTTAACACTGAAGAGACCAAGCAGTGATTCCAGGGGCTCTGTGATGTTAACAAACCCTCCAGCGTCCGTAATGTGAAAAACAACCTTACAGATAATGTGTCGCTGTTGCCTCTACTATTCACAACCGACTCTCACGTTGGTATGTTCTCACGACAGTATTTCAAGGAAGAGTCCTGTTCTTTGTACAGGCAGAGTCACTTGAGTGCAGTTCCTCAATACAGATGCCAAACCAATGAGAGGTGCTTATGAATGAGACCTTTGTCCCTTAGCCCTTTGTCCCTGGGGACTGCTTCCCCCCCTTTGTTAGATTGGTCAACCTGGAACATTCATGTTTGGTTTTCTGTAGTGTTTTGTGTTCAACTCATAAGTTCAACTCATCTGCAATGACCAAAGATAAAACTCCTCAGCAGATTTCAGGGTGGCTTTCTAAACCCTTGTGTCCCGTTTATTTTTTGATCCATGCTCCACTTAGTTCAGTTTTCTTTCATTTTTTTATTGTGACTTCAGTTCTTAGGGTTTGTAATCTGTTTCATTCCTCCTGTTTTCCGTCTTGTTACCAGTTTAATTTTCCACTTTTGGGTATAAAGCTGATGGACCTCGTAAAGATGGCCTGTCCGGCCACCAAACGCTTTATTTCTTCGTAAAATCCAGCCGATACGCCTGCGAGGAGTTTGATGAGTCATATGATGGAGAGCGTGCTGGTGAGCACGCTGTAGCTCATTTTAAAATATGCCCAACACATTACGTTCTGCGGGGGGGGGACACGTGGCACGAGGTGCATGAAAGAGGGCAGGCCTGACTTCACCAATGCAGCTCCCCCCGACTGTGGGGCCGCTCCGCTCTCGTCTCCCGCTCCCGGACCGGCCAATTGGGCCAGCAGTGTCGCGTCGCCTTGATCGATGCGGTGTCAAACTAGCCCTGACGGCAGAGTGTGACGCCCACAGTCAGAGTACAGTGGGAGAGTCTGCCCCCCCCTGCAACCCCCACCACCCCACGCCCGGCGCAGGGCCCAAGTCGACAGTCAGACGGATAAACTCTTAATTCAGTGCCTCGTGCTGCTGCCGGGGCCGGTGATGCTGAAGCCGTGGCATGAGCATGGGGCTGAGCTACCCCGCACTGCAGGAGAATGAAGAGGAAGGGCCGGAGAGACACACTGACTTCTGCACCCTGAAACACACTGACCTATGAGTGATGGTGGAGTGTGTGTGTGTGTGTGTGTGTGTGTGTGTGTGTGTGTGTGTGCATAATCTCCACTAAAGGACACCTGAAGGTGGCTGAACACAAACAGGGGTGTGTGTGCACATGTTTCACAGTGTATAAGAGTGTGTTCATGTGTCAGAGTGTGTGCGTGTGTGTGCGTGTATGCGATTTTTTTCATGCGGCTGCAGGACACAGAGATGCGCCAGGTCCAAGGACTCAGGGATGACCACATCAGCCATCCGCACAGAAGATACATCGAGGAGGCAGAATCAGAGAGAAACGCTTGGATCAGCTCTCCACTCTGTGCAGACCCATTGCACACGCGTCAGCAAATCAATAGCAGCCCATCTGTAACCCGAGGACCCCGGAGCCACTCCTGCCAGCGCAGTGTGTCGCAGGTGTGTCGCAGGCGTGCAGCGCGGGGAGAGAAGTGCGTAGTTAGTGCAAGTGTGGCCCTGACACCGTCTGTCTCTCTGAGAGGCCACAGTACTGAGCTTATGCACACAGTTGACAAAGAGAAAATCAGCTGCTGGTTTACTGTAGTGCTTTTCAGGGCGTCCGCTGGAGGTACAGGAAAGCGACACTTTAAACGCTGGTAGTAACACTCATGGATCGGTGGACGGGTCACAGTGCGTCCTGGCTAAGTACGTCACACTGCTTCCCTGCGAGGCAGGCTCAGTCAAAGCAAATTATTTTTACACTGACATTGACCCAGTACTTCACATCTCTCCCGCCTGTATTTCTGAAGCACCCCATATTCTGGCTGCTGCTGTCGGGAGCCGCCCCTCCCTGATAACACCTTTCAGCAGAGCCCCGCTTTTGGGGGGCGTGGCGGACGCCCCCGATCCAGGGCGATCCGCACAGCAGACCCTCCTACCCCTCTGAGCCCTCTGCCGATCTTACGCCGAGCCCTGCCCCGACGAGCCGAGAGGCGACGGGCTCATTTCGGGAGTCTGTGCGATTAAGTGAATAAGCTGCATTAGAGTTAATGGGGCTTTCGTTTGTGTGGATGGTCCGGGACCGGGGGCTCCCACAGAGAGAGTGCTCCTGTCCTCCTCAGTAATTATGCCCGCTCTTCGCTGGCTCTCTTTGAACTGCTAAACATGCCACCAGGGCCGTCACCAGCTGTGCATATTAATAGCCATTTACAGCCTCCGAGTGAAGATAAAGGCAGCTAGCACCGGTTCGCTGTGAAAAGGCAAATCCGCTGGATCCTTACAGAAGAGCAGATGGACAACTAAAGCTTGTTCCTCTCACAATGATGCGCTTTTTCAGGGAGATGACATATAAGTCCCTTAGGCATTTCACCTTCCCCCTCCCCAAGGACTCATGAGCATATAACCAACCACCTGGTTGTGATTGCTGCTTAAAAAATGACATTTTCTGCTTGACACCAGACTCCAGCCACCAAAATCTCCATGCAAACCCGAGTAGAAGAGTGCCTTGAGTGGCAGGAAAGGTACAGTTTTGAGGTGGCTGCCACCCCAATACCAGAAGGCCAGTAACAGAGGAGAGCCAGTAACAGGTCGCTACCCTGGGTGAGCTGCACATGAGAGCAGGGGATTCGTAACAACAGTGTATCTCAGAAACCAAAGTATACACGTTTCCATAACTCCGCCACTGCTGGACGCTTCCACACTGAGTATAAAGGTCCATTGGCATCCTGGGAATGGATCAGACTGGTGGGGGTAGAGACCAGTGACTGGTGGAGACATTTCTGAGGAGTGCAGTAGAATCTGTGAATGAAATTACAATGCACCCACTGATGATGAAGGACTTCTGGATGTAAAATAGCCTTCCAATCAATGGCAGTGTCTGGTCACTCCACATCTCTACTCCAGATTCTTGATAGATTATGATTGGTTCAAATAAATTTTAAAAATAGATGATCATTATTAGCAGTAGTAGTAAAAATAGCGGTATGATGTAATAGGTTTCCATATTTCAGTTCCTTAGCATCTTCAGGGCTTATGTGTACAGTACACAGTATAAATTGGTCATACTAGCGATTCACGAACATAACATCAACTGAGGCAATGCAGGTATGCTTTGCTAAAGGGGACAAAAGTGCAAAGCAGGGATCTTCACCTGCTGCATCCTGCAAAGCCTAACCCACACAGCTGGCTCATGTGCAGCTGAACACAGGCCCCTCCCCCGTCAAACTCCTGTGTGATGCGGCATCCACTCCACTCCTGCCTACACACTAGGTTGAACCGTGACGTCACAGTGCAGCCCTGCTCCCTCCTTTACTCCTCTTACACTGCCACCTGCTGGCCTGTTTGCGTCAGCACATCCCCCACCCTGTGCGTTCACGCCACTGTGCATTGGATTCTGTGATCTAGTGACTGATGGGGTTAACTTGTGGTAGGGCTTGAATGGTGTTATGATCACACGCACTGGTCTGGGAGTGTTGTTAGCCCGATCTGACACTGTTGCTCATTTGACTTGAATGGATACACTTATGCTCTATTGTGGTGGAAGTCGCTCTGGATAAGAGTGTCTGCTAAATGAATGTGATATAATGTAATGGCAAGAAGCAGGTCACGAAGAAACAAGCAAGCCCCCACTCAAATCTCCAAAAACACATAACCCTGCAAGAGCCTGTGGCGGCATTCCACTCAGACTCAGTCGCCTTGGTAGACGGGTTAAATGTGAACGGATCCCTGGTAGGCAGAAATGAGTGAAGGGACTCACAGAGCGGCACAGGGCGATGAGCGGAGAGCCTCTCACTGTCCCCAAGAGCCCTTTCACGCTTAAGCTGCATTCCTCCGCAAAAAAAGATCCAGGAGTATGAAAGGGAAAATTGCCTGCTGTCAGGAATAAAAATCTCTCCCTCTGTATGTGTGTGTATATATAGATAGATGTGTATACACAAACACTAACAGATACACACAGACAAACACACACACACACACACACACACACACACACAAACAGACAAACACACACACACAGACAAACACACACACACAGAGTTCACATTCCTTCCTTATAGCAGGCATATTACTCTTTCATATTCCTGCATTTTTTACAAATCGGGATATTTTACACATGTGCCTTACATAGAAATAATAAGCAAACCTTACTTGCATATTGGACAGTGCACACTACCACAGAACAGCAAAGCCTCTGGTTTTAGGCAGAGCAGCTCCTCTCGCAGGCATGAGCAGCAGTGCCACGGTCTATTATTCATCCACACAGCGGGCCAACGCCTCTGCTGACACCTGCGCTCTCAAAGCCTTCAACCCGCTGACACAGGTGCAATCAGCTCCCAGCAGGAATACAGGTTAAGTGTCCTGCTCTCTGATACAGTGGCAACATCACAACCCAGGAATGGGACCTGCAACCCTCTCTGCACCAAGTTCAATGTATCTGATCCACACTGATGCCCTGACCAATGCTTCACACTGATGCTCTGACCACTGCTCCAAGCTGCTACTCCGATTGCTACTCCATACTGATGCTCTGACCACTGCTCCAAGCTGCTACTCCGATTGCTACTCCATACTGATGCTCTGACCACTGCTCCAAGCTGCTACTCCGATTGCTACTCCATACTGATGCTCTGACCACTGCTCCAAGCTGCTACTCCGATTGCTACTCCATACTGCTGCTCTGTCCACTGGTTCACACTGCTGCTCTGATTGCTACTCCACACTGCTGCTCTGATCGCTACTCCACACTACTGCTCTGACCGCTGCTCCACACTGCTGCTCTGATTGCTGCTCCACACTCCTGCTCTGATTGCTGCTCCACACTCCTGCTCTGACTGCTACTCCACACTGCTGCTCTGATCACTACTCCACACTCCAGCTCTGATCACTACTCCACACTCCTGCTCTGATTGCTGCTCCACACTGCTGCTCTGACTGCTACTCCACACTGCTGCTCTGATCGCTACTCCACACTACTGCTCTGACCGCTGCTCCACACTGCTGCTCTAAGCAGCGCATGGACCATCCCAACAGTACGTACTGGGAGACACGCGGACTGCTGAGAAACTTCAGACTAAATCACTCCAGAGCCCCTGTAAGGGCCCCCCCCCTTTTAAACGCTTCTCCGCTATAATCACAGCAGATGCAGGACCCATCCGTCATTAAGTGAAGATATACCCCATCAATCCCTCCCTTCCCACCCCTTCCCCCTGTGACCGCCTTGTGCTGCTGCCGCCGCCTGTGCAGACTGCCTCTCCGGCTCACTGGCTGCCGAGAGGAGGTACTCCCTCAGGGGACGGGTGAATGGGCCAGTGAAGCGCTCTCCCTGGAGCTGGTCCAGGTTATTATCGCACGCAGCACGGCAGACACGCTGGGGGGAGGGGCTGTTCATTAGCTCACACCACAGGGGCGTGTGTGTGTGTGTGTGTGTGTGTGTGTGTGTGTGTGTGTGGGGGCGGGGGCGGGGGGCGTGTGTGCGGCGAAGGGACAGGAGGCAGCGGTCCGACTTCAGTGTGGCCACTCCTTCGCCGTGAGGACGGGAAGGAGCACTGCGGCAAATGAATTTCAGCTCCAGCCGATCGATCCCTGCAAGAAGTGCACACAGCCTCCCCAACCCCCCCACTCCCACCCCCACTCAACCAGCTCCTACATCAGCCAACCGAGGTAGCAAAGAGAGAGAGAGAGAGGGGGAGTCTGGAACAGTACGATAATGAGGAACAGAGAGCACACTTTGGGGCAGGGTGATGGTGGTGGTGGTGACAACGTTGAAGCAGAGACAGAAGAGCTGGCACTAGAATGCTGATGATGATGTTTAAGTATGGACACAGGCACTGGCACTAGAATGACAATGAGAGTAACATGGAAGGAGAAAAAGAGGAGAAGAGAGTAGAATGATGAGATGACGATGTTGATGATGATGATGATAATGTTGATGATGATGATGATGATGAACAGACAGGAGATGGGGTAGAAGTACGATGATAATGATGACAGTGATGATGATGACGATGAAGTGCAGTCAGGAGTTGGGTGTAGAAAGACGATGATGATGATGATGCAGAATTCACTCCCTGAAATGGAATGCAGTGTACCCCTGCCCTGGGACTCCCTCTAGGGATTGCAGGAGGATGTGACAGCAGCGATTCTATCCATGGCTTAGCAGACACTGCTGTATTTTTCCTAATACAGTAAAATAAAAACCCTGACTACTACAAAAAAACAAAACATGTTTCTCATGCTCATTTTCAGGAAATATATTGCATATCCATATGCATCAATTTCACACCTTGCACTCAATATATTTTTGGCATGGAATTCATTTTGGCGACACAAAACAAAGCTCAAAACGCTCAAAACAAACCACTGACTTCTTAAACCTAATCCGAATCTATCCGTAAATAGTGCTCCCTTCTACCAAGGAGTTCTCACCCGTTACGTTGACATGACAACGCACCGCTCACTCAGCACTCCCTGGTAACATGTTGACACGACAACGGAGCATGCCACTTTGCTCTTTTTAAACATCCTGTTGTCTGAAAGAGGCAAGACAGTGACGCCAACATGGGAGCTGTGATCCACCACACACAGCCATCATCACTGTCTATGGAGTGATACGCAACTGTGTAGCATAGCAGCCACAAGGCAACTGTTAAGTTTGGTTAATTTAAGTCATTCAGTAAACCAATAAGTTTAAGTCTGGCTCCATGTCTGCTAGCATTCACTGCCTCTCTGAAGTACATGCTTCAAGCACAATCAAACAGAGTGGGCATCACAAATCTGACACAGTGATACAATTCACACTTTACTCTTGCAGGGAGGTAAACACACTTAACCAGAAGACCAGCACAACAACATGTTTTTTTGAAGTCTTTAGTTTAGAGAAGACAGAAAATTAGAAGACTTCTGAGTCGCGGTTTGGAGCACTGGACTCAGTATCGGAATGTGTGTATGTGTATACACACACAAACACACACACACACACACACACACACTCACACACACGCACACACACACAAATGTTCTGAATAACAGCACTAACATGTGAAACAATGAGCCCAGTGTGGTGGTCTGGCTGTCAGTCCTGCACAGCTGGCAGTAGTAACTTGCGATGCAGACAGTGCTGACAGTCCCCCATTCCCCAGCAGCCTGTGGGCTCCTCAGAATACAACAGAGCAGAGCGGCAGACGGGAGAGACACGAGCGGGAGGGTGTGCTGAGTCACTCATACATATTTCCTAAAGGAAAAAAGAGAGAGAGACACAGACATGGAGAGAAGACATCGAGAGAGACAGGGAGAGAGGAGAGAGAGAAAGGGAGGACGCTCTGCAGAGAACATCTTTTACTCTGAGGCATTCGGGTTTAAAAACAGGAAAAAGGAAAAAGAGGATGTCAGTTTCATCTCTGACATAAAGAGAGGGAGAGAGAGACTGAGTAATAAAAAAAAGGAAAACAAAACTATGAGACAAGGACAGTGTGCTGACCAGAGCCCGGCTACGCTGAAACTAGTGGGCAAGTCTATAATGTGGATGGGCCCTGATCAGTATCATTAAACAAGCAGAATACAAACAAAAAAAAAAAAAAAAACGCAAGAACTCAAAATCAAAAAGACAAATACAATGAGAGAGCAGACTCAGTGGGCAAAACCTCACAGTTATGAAAAGGGTAAACACAAAAATCTTGGATTTTTGTAGAGGAACAGCTGTGCAGTCCTTGTGAACTGCAGGAGAGCGGAACAGAGCTTTATTTTCTGTTCGAAAACATGCAGATACAGAGGGAAAACATATTCACGAATTCCACTACCAAAAACCCTCAATGTAATCCTCCCTAAGACTACCCAGCAGCTAATGTGTCTGCCTGCTATGGCTTGAGGGATTATGGGAAGACAGAGCGGCACTGTAGTTAAACGGAATGGAACCGGAATCCTGGGGGGCTGCGAGTTCAATCCCACCGCAACTGTAACAATGAGCAAAAAATTTAACCTGAGAACTGTAAAAATGTGCCACATGTAAGCTACGGTAGGGTGTCTGCCAGGCACATAAATAGTAATGTTACCAGACTCCCTACAAGGCTGAGCTGTGTTGCTGTCTGTGAGGAGGCGGGGGGGGATGAAGGACAAAGCACTATTCATACACAGACAGAATATTTGATTTTGTGCATCATGTTCTCATGCCAATAAAACTCATCTGCGAATTTCAAAGATACACTTGCTATGCACAGAGGCACGGTCTGGTAAATGTGGTGAAGCACTTTGCTCTACAGCTCTGATATCACTTTATTTCATTTTCACTTAATTCGTACTTTGTAGTGTTTCTTTGAAAGGATCCGGACGCTCTGGGAGAGGTCTGGGTAACAGCAACTGAACAGTGCAATCCTACCACATTTTCAGCATAGCATTGTCCCTTTCTCCGGAGTTCTTAAGTGAAGTGAAACAAATTCCACGTACTTGCACTGAAAAATATAATCACACACTCATAATGCTGACTACATTACCTAAGCCTGCTCCATGCAACACACAAAGGGAAGGTGCTTGGGAGGGACCATTTAGGAATAATTCCAGTCTGTTCCAATCCAGCTGCAAAATGTATAATTACCATTCTTATTTTTATTACAATTGTATATCAATGTACAGTATCAAGTTCCATTAAACCACTTTTATGAATTTGGCAACGTGCCTTGAAGTTATGCCAGTGACGCACATTGAAACTGGATCGTGAGACAGGACGGAAAATGAAGGATGGGTGGAATATGAATAGCGGAAGACTGAGAAAGAGCAATGGAGCAGTTAAGAGCGTGTTTGCTTTATTCGCATGGAATTAGTTTCAGGCTCATCAGCCTTCTTTCCATAATAAAGTGCCTATTACCATGATAATTCACCTGCTGCTGTGTTTGCGTTTCTGTCAGGGTGTCATCAGTATGGAAGAGGCCTGGAATAAATTAGCGGAAAACACAAACCAACCCAATAAACGTTTTTAGTTGTTGGGGTAATCAAATTATGAAGTGCTTTGAATAACGCATTCATCATACACTAGAGCAATCCGAAGCCTGCCTGCCACCAACCTAGATGAAGTAAAGTTTGCCAGTGACCAACTGATTTCTCTGGGTTCTCTGCCCCTGCCCTTTTTCTTGCCGCCAGGCGTGCCCTGCAGGTATCGACTGCTTCCCATCGCTCTGGGGAACCCTGAGGGCAAAGCCAGTTTGCTCTCCCTGCCATTTTGTCATTTTCCCCGACATTTGCAAGAGTTGTCTTGACTGAAACAGTAACAAGGACCTGTTTGCATTATTGAGGCAGTGGCTGTTTTCCCATCATTATAGGCCTGGCAGAAATCCCTTCCCCGCCCAGTATAAATGATGCTGAATGATATTACATCTGCAACATTCTGTTGCTGCTTCAAACGTGGTCACACATCTATCCTGCAAGTGGGTTTGTTCCACAGGGATTGTCATCCATGCTCAAGGGTACAATACAAAAGCTCCAAAGCTCAGTGCTCTGACACTTCCTCCACACTAAAACGCTGTTAGTGAAAGTCTCACGATTTCACCCTCACTGGCTGGGGGACTTCCCGACATGGCTCTTACTTTTTGACTAACTCTACAGTCCCGCAATGGCTATTTAAACATGCAAGCAACAGGCATTCAAATTACAGGCAATGTGTAGACAGTATATAGGTTTTATTTATAGACTTGTGACTAAAAAAGTGCAGTCATTTACACATTATCCAGTTGTACCGCTGGATAGTTCCTGAATTAAGGTGCTCTCCTCTACGTGACAGCGGCAGTATTCCATATGGGAATCAAACCCATAATGTTCAGGTTATAAGCCCAGCACCTCAACCTTCATTAAAGCCCTGCTGTAAATGACATTATAGCACTCAGGTTCAGGTCAGGTCAGGCACAGTGTTCCTGGATGTCATGTTCCACTGTCTAAAATCTGGGATAAAATTTCACTTTGAATGAATAACATATGCACAAAGGGAACTAATGTTATAAAAGCTACCATCTAGCTTGAATGGAGAATTAATTAATTTATTCACTTACTTAGACAAGAAGAACGTTTTCACTTAGGTGCCCTCCATTTTCCCGCAAATAACTGCTCATTTTGTTGAACTGTTGCGCTGAATTATCCATTTTTCACTTGTTTACTTGAACAGGCTTTATTAACTGTATAGTGCATTGTTTTCCCAACAAGGACAGACTGCACTGTGTTCATTTGTTAAGCTGCCACAAACCACATACTGCAGTTTGGTTTATCGAAGAGATGAAATTTAGGTAAAATAATTTTGATATATATTGGCTGAATGTGATTTTGATTTGAATTCATGATCACCAGTAGATGGTTTGGTTTTCATTTTTACCAGTATATTTTGGTACACACACAGACACACACAGACACAGAGTGCTGACTGCACAGCTTCTCTCTCACCCAGGCTGCTGTGTAAAAAAAAAAAATTGCTCAGTGCTTTTATTTCTTCAAGGACTTAATGGAGATAACTGTCACCTGATGTCCAATCCAGACCAGTATTTATACTCCCGCTCAATCAAACCTAATCAATGAAAAGCCCCTAGAACAAAAACTAGCATACACAGCAAGCCCCAAGAATCAGGGCTGGAAACACTGCAGAGAAAACACTGATATGGCGACCTCAACGGATGCACAAAATAGCCATGGCTACCTAACATATACAGAGGGCTTCTCTAGTCCAATATAGTCAGCTTTTTCTGTCAGGACTGTGGCTTCCTAGCCCTGTTTGTTTTTGTTTTCCCCGTCCATGTGCTTTTGTTTTTCCCCTGTGTTCCTGCCCTGCCCTGCTCTCCGCCCTGTCTCCGCCCACCTCGTTACCTGACCAGTCCCACCTGCCTGCCAGCACACCTGTATCCCATCTCCTCATTAGCGTCACCCTATTTAATCCCCGTTTGTTTCTTGTCTCGTCGCGAGTTCGTCCCAGTTTTCTCTGTGTCGTTACGAGCGTTTTTTCTGTTCTGCCTGCTTACCCGTTATTCTGATTTTCTGCCTGTTCTTGTGACCTTGCCTTTGGATCTGTTTTTGGTTTTGTTTGCTGTGTCTTTTCTGGATTGTGACCCTTGCCTGCTTTTTGACTCTGATTTCTGGACTGTGTTTTTGGATTCATTAAACTCGTTTTTGCACCTGCATTCCTGTCTGCGCCCGAGTCCCTGCCTGAGCTGTGACAGTACGAACTCGCCAGAATGGACTCGGCAGACAGTAGCCAGCTGCGATCGGTGTTGGACCGACAGGGAGCCCTCCTCGGCCGACATCAGAACCAGCTCGAGTCTGTTGGCAAGACCCTCGAGAGCTTCGCGGTAAGCCTGAACAACATCTCAGTTCAACTGCAGCAGCTTCAGCTCGCACAAGACGCCCCAGCAGATCCCCCTGCACCTGCTCCGCAGCCTCTTGCCCCCAGCCTGGACGGGAGCCCCGTCTGCCGCCTCCTGAGCCATATGCCAGTGAGCCCGGAACCTGCCGCTCCTTTTTGTCTCAGTGCTCATTGGTGTTTGAGCTCCAGCCGTCGACCTTCCCCACTGATCGGGCTAGGATCGCCTACATCATCACCCTGTTGACTGGACGTGCCAGGGAATGGGGAACAGCAGTGTGGGATGCTCGTTCGCCTGTGTGTTCCTCCTACGCCACCTTCTGCGAGGAGATGAAGTGAGTGTTCGATCGCTCCAAGCACGGTCGTGAGGCTGCACGGGAGATGCTGCAGATCCGTCAGCGAGGGGCTTCGGTCTCCGATTACGCCATTGACTTCCAGACCCTCGCTGCAACCAGTGGCTGGAATCAGGAAGCCCTTTATGACGCGTTCCTCCATGGGCTGTCTGAGGAGATCAAGGATGAGCTTGTCACCCGGGACCTGCCTGCTGATTTCGACGCCTTAGTTGATCTCGCCATCCGCGTTGACCACCGCCTGTCCGCTCGTCGGAGGGAACGAGCTGAGTCCCGGAGACCAGTGGAGGAGTTCCGGAGGCCCTCCGCACCCCCTGTGGCAACGCTCTCAGCCCCTGTTGCCCAGGGACTGCCGACAGAACCGATGTAGATCGACCGCACGCGTCTGTCTCCAGCTGAGCACCAGAGACGGATGCAGACCCGGTCCTGCCTGTACTGCGGCAACCCTGGGCACTTTGTCGCCAACTGCCCATTAAAAAGCCAGCGTTCACCCGTAGTGGGGGAGATACAGGTGAGCGCAACCCCTCTGTCTGACTTCCCAGTTACTCGTCCACTGTTATCTGCCTCCCTCCTGGTGAATGGTCAACCACAGGTTGTTGCCGTGCTTATTGACTCTGGAGCTGACGGCAACTTCATTGATGCGAGCTTCGCCCAGCAGCTCGGGTTGCCTCGGATCCCGCTCCAGAATCCCCTTGAAGCCGTTGCCATCACCGGAAGACCCCTTGTCAGGATCACCCGCGTCACGCCCCCACTGAGTCTGCTGCTGTCCGGCAATCACCGCGAGGACATCGTACTTCACATCATTGAGACGCCACAAGCACCGCTGGTACTGGGGCACCCCTGGCTCTGCAAGCACAACCCCTGGATAAACTGGGTGGAGAATAAGGTGCTGGAATGGAGCTCCTTCTGCGTGTCTCACTGCCTCAAAGACGCTCTGGTTCCTGTCTCTTCTGTTCCTGTGACTGCAGAGGAGTTTCCCGACCTGTCGGGGGTGCCCCCCGAGTACCTGGACCTGAAGGGCGTGTTCAGTAAATCCCGCGCCGCCGCCTTGCCTCCTCACCGGCCCTACGACTGCGCCATCGATCTCCTGCCTGGCACCACTCCGCCCCGGGGCCGCCTGTACTCCCTGTCGCCACCGGAAACGGAGGCCATGAATAAATATATCAGGGAGTCGCTGGCAGCCGGCATTATTCGCCCCTCGTCATCGCCTGCCGGAGCGGGCTTTTTCTTTGTGGGCAAGAAGGACGGTGGACTCCGCCCCTGCATCGATTACAGAGGACTGAACAACATCACGGTGAAAAACCGCTACCCTCTCCCGCTGATGTCTGTGGCGTTCGAGTCCCTGCAGGGTGCGAGGATATTTTCGAAGCTCGACCTCTGCAATGCTTATCACCTGGTCCGCATCAGAGAGGGGGACGAGTGGAAGACCGCATTCAACACACTGACGGGGCATTATGAATATCTGGTTATGCCCTTCGGTTTAATGAATGCCCCGTCCGTCTTCCAGGCCCTGGTCAACGATGTTCTCCGTGACATGCTTGGCCAGTTCGTGTTCGTGTACCTGGATGACATTCTCATCTTCTCCCGGTCGCCTGCTGAACACTCACGTCATGTCCGCCAAGTGCTGCAGAGGCTGCTTGAGAACCACCTGTTCCTCAAGGCGGAGAAGTGCGAATTTCATCGGGACTCTGTTTCCTTTTTGGGGTGTGTTGTCTCTGCTGAGGGGATACGGATGGATCGACGCAAGGTCCAGGTGGTTGAGGAGTGGCCACCGCCGTCTTCCCGTTGCGAGCTCCAGAGGTTTCTGGGTTTTGCTAATTTTTACCGGCGGTTTATCCGCAACTACAGCTCTGTCGCTGCTCCGCTCACCTCTCTGACTTCCCCTGCCAGACGCTTCACCTGGACCCCGGCCGCCATGGAAGCATTCCAGGACCTCAAGAGACGTTTCACCACTGCGCCTGTGCTCATCCAGCCTGATCCAGCCCGGCAGTTCGTGGTGGAAGTGGACGCCTCTGAGGTGGGTGTGGGGGCCGTGCTCTCACAAGTTTCTGAGCAGGAAAACAAGCTTCACCCCTGCGCCTTCTTTTCCCGCCGACTTTCGGCTTCCGAGCGTAATTACGATATCGGTGATCGGGAACTGCTGGCGGTGAAGTTGGCGCTGGAAGAGTGGAGGCACTGGCTGGAGGGGGCTAGTGTTCCGTTTCTGGTCTGGACGGACCACAAAAACCTGGAGTATCTTCGCACTGCTAAACGCCTTAACCCCCGTCAGGCTCGCTGGTCTCTGTTCTTCGGCAGGTTCAACTTTGTCCTCTCCTACCGCCTAGGCTCCAAGAACGGCAAGCCCGATGCCCTCTCTCGTCAGTCCTCCCCACCTGAGGAGGCGCCTGAGCCCAGCACCATATTGCCCTCTCGCTGCTTGCTAGCTGCGGCATTATGGGACATAGAGTCCCTAGTTCGCTCCTCCCAGCAGGGAGACGCCAGCCCCAGTTCATGTCCGGTTAATTGTCTGTTTGTTCCCGAGTCTGTTCATTCCCAGGTCCTGCAGTGGGGACACTCCTCCAAGCTGGCCTGCCACCCAGGGGTTAGACGCACCAAGGCCCTCATCGAGCAACGTTTCTGGTGGCGCACCATGGAGGGTGACATCCGCAGCTTTGTCTCCGCCTGCTCGGTCTGTGCGCAGAACAAGCCCTCCAATCGCCCCCCTGCTGGACTGCTGCGCCCTCTGCCTGTTCCCAAGCGACCCTGGTCCCACATCGGCTTGGACTTTGTCACCGGTTTGCCCCCGTCTGAAGGTAATACGGTCATCCTCACCGTGGTTGACCGCTTCTCCAAATCCGTGCACCTCGTCGCACTGCCGAAGCTGCCCACGGCAAAAGAAACGGCAGAGGTGCTGATCAATCATGTGTTCAGACTGCACGGATTGCCTGTTGACGTGGTGTCAGATAGGGGGGCCCAGTTCACGTCACACTTTTGGAGGGCTTTCTGCAAGTTGTTGGGGGCATCTGTGAGTCTGTCCTCAGGTTTCCACCCGCAGACCAACGGCCAGACCGAGCGGGCTAACCAGCAACTGGAGACTGTGCTGCGGTGTCTTGCCTCAAAAGATCCCAGCTCCTGGAGTCGGCTGCTGCCCTGGGTGGAGTATTCCATCAACTCTCTGCCATCCTCTTCCACCGGTCTGTCCCCATTCAACTGCTGCCTCGGCTACCAGCCCCCACTATTCCCGGTCCAGGAGGAGGAGGTCGGCGTCCCCTCGGCTGTGGCATTCGTCCGTCGCTGTCGGTGAACGTGGAAGCGCACCCGGACGGCGCTTCTACGTGCATCTACGATCAAGCGGGCCGCTGACCGTCTCCGTTCCAAGGCACCCCGCTACGTCCAAGGGCAGCGGGTGTGGCTGTCCACACGCGATCTTCCCCTCCGAGTGGAGTTCCGCAAGCTGGCTCCGCGTTTCATCGGCCCCTTCCCCATTGCCAAGGTGGTCAGTCCCGCTGCTGTCCGGCTCAAACGGCCGCCCTCTCTCCGCCGTATACACCCGACGTTCCACGTCTCTCGGGTCAAGCCCGTGCTCCGCAGCCCACTCTGCCCGGCTCCGCAGGCTCCTCCGCCTCCCCGCCTGATCGATGGATCCGAGGCGTATACTGTACGTCGCCCGCTGGGAGTTCGGCGTCGGGGCCGTGGACTCCAGTACTTGGTGGACTGGGAGGGCTACGGTCCGGAGGAACGGTGCTGGGTCCCGGCCCGTGACATCCTTGACCCGTCCCTCATCGCAGACTTCCGTCGGCGGCATCCTGGGCTGCCTGCCAGGACGCCCGGTGGCGTCCGTAGGGGGGGGGGTACTGTCAGGACTGTGGCTTCCTAGCCCTGTTTGTTTTTGTTTTCCCCATCCATGTGCTTTTGTTTTTCCCGTGTTCCTGCCCTGCCCTGCTCTCCGCCCTGTCTCCGCCCACCTCGTTACCTGACCAGTCCCACCTGCCTGCCAGCACACCTGTATCCCATCTCCTCATTAGCGTCACCCTATTTAATCCCGTTTGTTTCTTGTCTCGTCGCGAGTTCGTCCCAGTTTTCTCTGTGTCGTTCTGGCGTTTTTTCTGTTCTGCCTGCTTACCCGTTATTCTGATTTTCTGCCTGTTCTTGTGACCTTGCCTTTGGATCTGTTTTTGGTTTTGTTTGCTGTGTCTTTTCTGGATTGTGACCCTTGCCTGCTTTTTGACTCTGATTTCTGGACTGTGTTTTTGGATTCATTAAACTCGTTTTTGCACCTGTATTCCTGTCTGCGCCCGAGTCCCTGCCTGAGCTGTGACAGTTTCTGGCATACTTTCAGCAATGGATTTCAAAGAAGAGAGCTCTTCTAGTAGTTCTGTTTCTGTGATGGCACTGTTTTGAAATCTGCTCTGTTCCCTTCAGTTCTGTTCTCAATGTTCCAAATCAGTCAATAACACTTTCAAATTCATAGCTGTCTGTTATGAGCACTGTGTTCCGTGAAACAATCAATCAAATTCTCCATAGACCAAAAACTTCAAACTTCATTGCCGAGTGTTGAATTTAAACTTAAAATGCAATGGTGGCAGGAACAAGCTGGTGACGGGAACATTTTCTGCACTGCTAAGAAGACATTCAACACAAAACCCATGACAGTTGATGATCCATCATGCTTGGATTGTCTTGGTTCATCCTGTCTTTGAAGAGGCTATTTAAAGCCGATGTGTAAAGGCTTAAACTAACACCTGCCATGAGAGTAATCCCTGGGTTTGGATGCTATTGGGACTGCAGGGACAGCAAAGTGATTCGGACTCCCAGATGACCCATGTGCAATGTGCCTGTAAACAAACACTCCATAAAACAAACTTTGTGTAGCCTCTCAACACATACCTCTGCACATTCACATTACATTATTGTCATTTAGCAGATGTTAAGCACTTTGCCCAAGGGTACAGCAGCAGTGGGGATTTGAACCAGCAACCTTTCAGTTACAAGCTCTGCTCCTTACCACTACACTACACTGCTGCCCTTTTACTGTGCATTAGCAGTAATTCCAATGGTTTGAATCCTTTCAGTGAATGTTTGAGAGAGTGAATGAGTATGTGTTACTCTAGGTCAAACAGAAATTCATACAGTTCACCATTGTGAGAGGACGCAGGTGCGGCTGGTACTGGTGTATGTGTATCTTCATCCGTGTGCATACGAGGCAGAGGGGTCCTTGACAAGTCCATATATTGCATATCTGTTCTGCAGTAGTTTAATAGGACTGCAGTAATTTCTGACTCACCAGAAAACACACACAAATGCATGTGAGCACAGAAACACACACACACATATCAGTTAATCCACCAAGTTCCTTTTCAAGAAGACTTTGTAAACTTCTTCCATATCTAATGAACCCATTTCTTCACAACTTTCCCTCTCAGAAGTCAATTACTAATAGATAAACAGGCGGCCCCACTCTGCATATTCATTAGGCCTTTGAAGGAAACGACTAATCCAGCAACAGAGTAAGCCAAAACTCCAGCTCCACTTTCGCCACTTTTCCATCCACCCTCTACAGACAGCACTTCTCCATCAGTGATTATGCACCATGCCCTGACCTGCTGCAGGCACCTCCAGGGTCAGGTCAGAAGGCTCTCAGGTTGACAAGGGTCTTGCACTCTGTCTTCAGGAACCTTTCATGGTAGCGCTGCCAGAGCCCTGACACCTGATCCGGAGCAATCTGCGTGGCTTCCTTATTTCATGTATCATCTGTTTATAGAGCTGGACATTTACTGAAAGCAATTCATGTTAAGGACCTCGCTGCAGCCACTGGGAATCAAACTCTGGGCCACAAGTGCAGCTCCCTAACCACCGCACCACTCTGTGGTCCAGATCAGAATGTCGGGTCACCCCGGTAACCAGTCAACGTGACATCACACCTAGTGTGTCACTGATGGAGGTTTCCGTGTCACTCACAGATCCAGCGCGGGCTCTCAGCCCGGTGGGTTTAATTAAGAGGGCATACCAGGACCCATCTCCTCTCTGGGGGGCACGGAGCGGACCGCTGCAGATGGGGAGACAGGTGTCCCCAGGGCTCCTTCGTGACACCGCACTGGTGGGAAGGTGTTGGAGTGCCACGCCAGGCGTTTGCCACACTGACAGGCCCCGTCTTGCAGGGGCCAGAGAGCGGACCCACCCACCCCACGCACAGCTAATGGGGGCTGGAGCCGCTCTCCAGGACATTTCCATTAACCTACATTACGCACAATTACGACAACCAAACGCAACTGCCTTACATGTGCAGCTCTGAACGACATGCCAGCCTCAGAACAACACCAGAAGAATGACAAACATTCAATAACAGCGAGGAATGCAGGTTTCAAAAGATGGTGTGATGCAATAAAGTTTCCGTCTGCAACACCACAAAAAAAACCACGATGCTAATTCCCCTCAGCCGATACCCAATGCATTATTCAATACTGGCTTGAGAACATATGCTGAGGCATGTCTCGAAATGATGCAAGGAGAGAGCAGCAAACAGCTGAATGTTTAGCCCCAGGTTTTAGCAGAGGAGGGATGTGAATTCCTTCTTTTGGCTGTGTGCTGTGTGGAGTCAGATTTGTATAAGGAGAGGCTCTGACAGGCAGAGATAAAGCAGAGGGAGAAACACTCCCTTTGGTCTGCTCTTTTCTTTTCCTATTTTCTTCTCCCCCTCCTCTGTTCAGCGCCTTTCCCCGTTTCTGTGAGAGGAAGGCTTTGATAATCAGAATGCTTTGCCGTAACCCCCAATGAACTCATTTGAAATATTATCCCTCTGCAGCAGAGAGAGGAGTGCCTTTGTGTGTGTGTGTGTGTGTGTGTGTGTGTGTGTGTGTGTGAGAGAATGTGTAAGGAATAAGGGAAGACAGAGGAGAGAACTGATGGTACACTGCTCCTCGCAGTGCTGGAAACAACCCAACCCTCCCACCCCTCCAAGAATGTGTTTTTAATTTAAATCCTAACTGCGGCACGCAGGCCGAGATGACTCCGGGGAGCATGCTCCTGTGTGATGGTCCAGGGTTTTAGGTGCTTAGTGGCCCCCAGTTGGTGCTGCACTGCCTGCGCTACTACGCATGACACATTCACATTCAAGGGGAGGAGCAATGCCAACAGGTCCAAGCCTCAACCCCTCTCCCATCCTACAGATCACGTCTTTCACTGGCTTCAACACCAGCACTGGCTTACCAGCGTTTCCTGTTCTGCTCCATTCACGTCTTTATAATCAGCCAATTATTTTGTTTGCTTCCTTGGGAGTGTCTTGAGGTCTTCTGTGTCTTTTTTCTTCTGTTGCTAAATTTAGTTTTTTCAAGTTCCTGACCACACTAAACCTTACTACTTCTAAAATGATACTTACTGTTCCACCATATTTAATCTGTACTAAAACAAAAGCATTTTCTTAGCCCTCTGATGGTCAAGTCAGAAACAAAACAGGAGGAGAAGAAGAGTTTGTGAGCTGTGTGCAGCTGAGAGGGGCAGGGGCTGCGCTAGCCTCGTCTGGCCCACTGGACCCTGACAGCGCTGCTCGGCAGTCTGTGATGAGGTATCGATCGGCGCGCAGACGCCACGGGACGGGTTCTCCAGCCACCAGCACGAGGGGGGCGGGGAAACAGCGTTTTGCACCACTCTGCCGCGGCCCCGCTGCACCCCCCAAACGCACATTACTCTCCGCCCCCGGCACCATTACAGGGTCCTCACACGGCACTTCCCCAGGACATTCGCGGCAGAGGCAGCTTGAGCATCACACCCCTGTGAGCACCGCTGCCGCAGGTCCAGCAAGATGGATCACCAGGAGCTCCTCTGGTGACATTCTGTGCTCTGTGACACATCTCTGCTGTGCCTGTGTTCGCCAGGAGTTCAGCATCCACAACATCAGGATGTATCCTGTTTATTTGTTATGTCAACTTTTAGCAGTTGGGAATCCTGTATTTTTCACCTGTAATGCGGTTTTAAAACCCCTCCCTATATGTGTTCTTCAGCCATCACTATGGAGCAGGGATGGCAGCTAATGTATTCTGTGGCTATTGTCTGCTGCTGGTCTCCCACAGCTCGGGATGGTTTCAGGACCTTGGACAGCGGCGGTCTCACAGACAGGCACCCACACAGCTGAGGCCCAATGTTTATCAGCCAGATGCTGCTTGTTTCTTGCTGACGGCAGAGAGAGGGTCTCCACAGCCCTCTAGGAGGGGCGGAAGTTCACTTTCTCGTCCAGCCAGCTCACAGAACAGTGAGCACCCCTGCCCCCAGCCAGCAGGCTGCGCATTCCTCTCTCACACGCTTTCATCACAGGACCTCCAGCTCCAGATGGTGCAGAGATCCCACTCCAGCATCTGTTTTACTGCACACGCATGTAAAGGAAACTCCTCCGGCCAGCACAGCGGCCCCATTCCACTGTGAAACCTGTATCTGCTTTCCCCTGCTCCAGCTGCGCATAACCGATAATGCAGTGGAGTGTGTGAATGTGCTGCAGGTTAGTGTGTTCTCTAATCATGCTATCAATCAAAATAGACAAAACAGATTTGCTTTTCAAGTTTATCTTTGACTGCTACTCGACAACATTTAGCTATTTTTTCTCATGCTAATATTCAAGGTTTTTTTGTGTTTGTCCTCTCTGGTGAAAATCATATCTACATCTTACTATATGCAACTGTAGGGCGTCCCAGTAGGACACTGCTGTCTAAGACTTAGCTTATATTGGTAATACACCATTGATTCTATTATCTCCTGTCTGCTGCTACAGTGTCATTGCTACTCCTCTACACTATCTGCTATGACTTGAATTGTTGATACGACCTGTGCTCCGTCAAACACTTACTGCGGTAATTCCTCAGTTAAGAGCGGCACATCAAATATAATTTGATCGATTCATGACCCGTTCACAGAGACAGGGCTCCACATGGGGCACTTCAGGTGAAGCATCTCCCTGGAGGGAGCAGTAGCAGCAGCAGCAGGAACCGCAAAACCACAGGTCTCCAACCCAGCACCCTGCTGTCACTGATGCTCTCTGCAAAAATCACAGTCTTACACAGAGATGTATGTAAGACTGCCGTCATCCAGTCCCAGAGGTTCCGAGTCGCAGCTTACCACTGGGACTGGTGTGCCCTGTCCAGCTTACAGCTTACTACCTGCACCATATCCACGCTCTGGCAACTTTCGAAGGGCAAACAGATCAGTTCAGCTAATGCATTCAATCACTGCCTTTTTAAAGAGCTTTACAGTCAGTCAAAGACCCGGGCATCACCGGATACGGTTTGTACGGAATGTGTTTTATTTGCTTTTACAGTAGTGGGAAGCACCCTCTGTTCTTGCTCTTTCAGAAAACCAGAGCTCAGCAAAGGAAAGCAGGTTCCCACTGATACTCCACACACTCTGCTGCTCCACAAATCCCTTGCCCTTACACAAATAACAATTAAAATGTAAATTCCCAAATAATATTTGGGGTTCAAGCTCATGAGATGCACAACTCATGATGTTGACATGATCACCCATTTTGTTTTGCAGTGATCAAATGTGCGATTTACATTCACAGATCTGTGCCACTCATTCCCATTCAGAACAACAGCTACCCCTTTGGGCACTAGTAAAGAGCATCGCCAAGTAACTCCATGAGACAGTAACACTGTGTCTGCATGTATTACCTCCATCCTCAAAATAGTGCCTTTATCTGCAGAGAACACAGCTCAGCAAGTCCACCCCTCCAGGTCCAGCTGTCCTTGCCAGCGGCTAAGCTGATTTCAGGGTCAGATAGGCAGGCAGATGCTGGAGGTGTTGGGCTAAGGCCTGGGCAGCAGCACCCCCGGCTCTGCCTGAAGACGAGTGTATCTGCTGAGCACACCCACAAATTATCATAAACCTGTACATACCTACATGACCATTAGTAAAAAATCAGCCTCCTTAACAGGAAAGGCATAGAAAAAATCTGTTAGTTACCGGTTAAACGTCATGACCGATCACAAGACACTGGGACACCTTACAGACCCTCTGCCGCCCTGTCCGGGAACATTTACAGACATACGGGACCCCTTCTTCTGAAGTACAGGGAGACTGTGTGATACTCGAACTCAACCCCCCAATTCTGTATCCCACTTTTTTAATTTCGCTACCACACTGTCACCTCAGACTCCAACCGTATTTTCTGCTGGTTAAAAATTTTGAATCTACTTGACGTTCTGTCTTGATTACAACTAATGTAGTGGTTTTGTAGTATCACAACAATAGCACAGCAGGTACAGTTAGTGTTATCATATCCATTATCGCATCCTACTGTTCTTTCAGTTCACTTAGATTTACACAATGAATGAAAAACAGGCAGGCTGACACAGACCATTCCCTCACCACCTTCCCTAGAACCCAAACCCACCTCTGATCTCAAGCATTATGCTGCACAAAAAACAGATTTCCAAAACTACTAATCTCTGGCCTTAGACAGCTAAAACCAAGACTCTGTGAACCTCACATTGAACCACATTTATTAAATCCTAGACCCTCTGAAACTCTAAAATAAAAAACAAGACCATCTGCACCTAACTTACCAAAGCCAATGCCATATGAACTTAAGATATGAAAGTCAATACCTAAGCTGTAACGGCCAATACTATATAAACTCAAGATATGATGCCAAGCATGTCTGAACCTCCAATATCAAAGGCATCTAAAAAGTGAACCTCCAAGGTTTGGTGCCCATCACCAAAGTTTGTCTGTGTGTATGTGAGACAGAGCGTGTGTGTATGTATGTGTGTGTGGTGGGGAATCTCTGTACTGAAGGAGCTCTCAGTGCTGGAGAAATGCCCAGAACTCCCAACATTACCTCACTTCACCCCTTAAGAAACACCCTCAACACTCAACACCCTCTAGACAGGAACAACTCCTTCCCCTGTCGCAATCCTCTCCTCTCCACTCATCCCTCTCTGTCTCCTCTCTTCTTCATTCCAGTGCTCTCCCTGTTACCGTTCCCTCCACTTCCCTTCTTCATTCCTCCGCTTTTGTCCTCCCATTCCTCTCTACCTCCCTGCAGCCTCTCTAATTACAGCTTGTCTCATGCAGACCTTCCCCATCCTCCAACCCGAGTTTGGCTGCTCCTAAACATCTCAGCTCCTGCCTCACGGACTGATGAATAATTCACAGCAAAACATGCCTTTCTCCTCTGGGGCGGGGTTACCATCACGTTCACAGTTGCAAATGAATCCAAAGAAGACAAGATCTGAGCCCTGCCCGGTTCACAGTGAGACCGGACCAAAAAGCAACTCACACCAGGCCTGCCTACTATGGCATGTAATTCCTGCGCACGTGTGCTCGCTCTGTGGGGAACAGCTCCCTCAGCACGTGCTGTTCTGTATATGCACAGCAGTGCACAGCTGATAATTGATGTAAGGCAAACAGATGTAAACACAAAGCAAACAGACAATAATATCCGCAGCCTGATGCTGCAGTCTTCAGAAGTCACCCTGTCATAGAGATGTAGATGTAGTGTTTTTAATGCGAAAGAGTGTGCTGTGACTACACAGACTGAGAGACCTGATCCCGTGCAGGTAGGCCTGAGTCTGCTTCTGTCTGGGATTTCTGCCTGCTCCACTCCCCCTTCCCTCTCTCTGCCCCCACACACACACACACACACACACACACACACACACGCTGAGTCTCAAACTCACACTCCACACAAGCAGAACCAAGCACAGCCATTGTGCATAAACCCCCCTTCACTCATTCACTGGCAGGTGCACAAACACTCCCGCTGATTTACTTCCTCTGACCTCTTGTTGTTCTGTGACCCTGACTAAATGCACACTGCTAGTGTGAGGGAGAAAGTTTCTCTTCATCTCTCTCTCTCTCTCTCTCTCTCAGTCACACACACACACGCACACACACCCACACATCCAATCACACACACTCACAAGCACACACAAACTCATACACACACTTATGCACACACACGAAAGCAAGTGACAGGAATACACACTCAGTCGTACGGACATACAGACATGCCCCCACTTATTTTAGCTTTGTGCCAGCTGCACAGCCAGAGAACACAGCATGTGTTATATAACCCTCCAAATCTCCTCATTCGGCCTGCAAAAACAGCCACCTCATAGGCTGAGCGAATAACACTATTTTCCCCTTAGCACAAGCCATCGTTTGCAACTACACGTGCTGCTCGGGTTAGCTAACAAAGCTTTTGTTTCCATAGAGATATACTAAACAGAGAACCTGAGATGCTGAGGAGGACCTGAAACAGGCAGCAGGGAAGGATGAGGGACTGTGGGAGTTGTAGGCCCTGCATTAAAATCAAGTCACAAAGACCTGTCACTTTGAAAACCTGTAGCAGAAAGTACTATAGACGTCCGCCAATACTATTGCAGCATTGTAAGATTGTTGCCATTAAGCTACATAAACAATGAGAGAACACTGCGCTGGCTGGGAGGAGAATGTGGAATGCAGAATGTGGAATGTCACAGGAACACTGTGCCTGTAAGAGCAGGTTAATGTCACTCTACTTGACACAGGTCACCATGACGATTCCATCTACCTTGGAAACAGAATTACAAGAATGTTCCAAAGCATTACGGGCAATAACTCAATGTACGCAAGAGCCGGGGCGGCCAGAATCTAATCAGAATCGGCTGAAATTCAAATATAATTCTTTATCTACGAGAGCAGACCCTGGAAGCTATGCTCCGTGTGTGCCCCCATTCAGGGCACCACATTAGATGGGACACTATTATGTAAATCAAATAGAGCTTTCAGCCAATCTAATAATGCTACACCATGGTTGCTGCAATGCTCTGAGCTGGAGAGCCCTGCTAAGGGCGGGGGGGGCAGTGTCCAACTGAAGATGAATCATTCAAACATGAACGAGAGAGACGGCTACGGCACTCAGGGGCTCCTTTTGTGCTCCTGATGTTTGTCTCCGCTCTCCAAACTTTAAAGGGCATTCCCAGTGACTTTGGAGAAGGCAGGCAGCAGCAAACACCCCCCTGCGCATTGACAACACTACAAACAGGCAGTTTTGCTCTCGCCTTTGTGATTAAAAATAACCTTCAGTGAGTGTGGCGGCTGAGCTGGAAGGAACTGGAGAGTTTGCATGTGTTCTTAGGTTTTTAGCTGGAGCTGTGCTGAGAGCAATCTCTGACTGGGCAAAAATAAACCTGCAAGCTCCCCCCTCTCTGGCCCGTTCTCTCTCTCTCTCTCTCTCCCTTTCTCTCTCTCCCTCACTCTGCAGCGGGAGCCAGCTTCCTCGGCGATGCTCGGAGGGAGATCTCAGTGTCCTGGGCAGCATTTGGCAGAGCTGACGGGTCACGGTTCGTCTTATGGGAGCAGAGGCATCAGAGAGAGGGGGGTGAGGGAGAGAAGCAAGAGTGAAGGGCAGCATTCACAGTGAGGGGCAGGGGGGGGGAGTGATGAAGAGGGGACACGGTGACAGAAAGGAGCTGAAGCGACAGAGAGGAGAGAGCGAGAGTCAGTCAGGAGGAGGAGGCGTGAGTGATGAGAGAGGGAGGTGTGGGGAAATGGGGAGGGGTGGGGGTTGGGGGGTTTGACTCACAGGTTGCTTGGCTGAAAGCCGGCCGCTGACTGTGCTGGTCTGGTTCCAGGTGGAGGAGATGAACGTCTAGGGGAATCCCAGAGAGACGTCAGACAGGACAGCCCACGGCTGTCAATCAATCCAGAGGGTACGACAGACAGAACACATGCTGCACAATGTACCAGAAAGAAAGCCCTGTTCACATACTCACGTGATCTGATAAGCTACAATCCATACCCACATCGTCAGAAATGACACTGATCAGCCGTAACGTATCTATTATCCAATTGTCTTAACACACCCTTCATACAAACACCCCACTGAAACCCTCTAAAGCTTTTTGCTGTTGCTACAGCCATTGACGAGCAAAACCAGTGGGAGGCCTACAGATCAAATCTCCATGCATCTAACAATTGCTGCTTGTCAGAGATTGCTGAGAATTTCCAAAGCGCGTGCCCAGCTCACTTCCGCCATCTAGTGTCTGCTCCAAGAAACAATCAGTTACACCAAAACATGCATCCGTAACTCCACTCAGCGAACCGAGTTTGTGTTTGACACCACTGCAGCAAAAAAAGGGGATCTGTTGTGCATGGAGAAACCAAACAAGCCAGAGCCATTTCACAAAGGGGAGCGCTGATCAGAGCGGACAGCTCTGATCTGTTTCTGGCTGGACGGAAACGCGAGGAAACGCCGGAGAGGCCACGTTTACAGCTCAAACAAGAAACATGAGACATGAGACATGAACTCATTAACAATAAAATGCCTGGCTTTGCGGTGCAGACACTTAGGGGCTGTAGATAAGGGGAAGTGGACAAGGGTTTACAGCACAGTAACCCTACCTTCTTCATGCATGACAAAATCCCATCCACGAAGGTTGATTTTATCTTATGAACCTGCGAGAAACAAACACTATTTATGAGAAGGGCAGCGGTGCTTACACATGCAGACGCTGACGTCACATATGAGATTGAAGTAATCCCAGCTCTCCCTACCACTGTCACCACCCTGAGAATTACGGCTGGCAAATTTACTGCTCGGTGACAATTCATCTTCACAGAAACCCCCCCCCCCCAGCACTGGGTGTTCCTAACTCACTAGAAATGATTTACCATCAGCTATGAATACCATGCAACTGGTACATACTGTACCGTCATCCAATTCATCTCTTACATGCCAAATCTTACATCTCAATCTAATATGTTTCAAAACAACAAATACATGAGGTTTTATTGTAAAGTTATGGACCTGGCTGCAGGCTAAATACCAGGTGTACCACTTCTGTTGTACCCCTCAGCAAAGTAACCTGAAGTGTTTCAGTAAGTGACCAGCTATATAAATGGATATGTACAAAATTCAAGCCATAGCATGGTGTTTCACTCTGAAGAAGCTTTAAAGCATGAGGTTGAGGTCTAAAAATACATACTCCATTTCTGTATAGTTAGAAGAAGTACAAAAAAATTGTCTGTTCCCCTGTTCTGCAATATTTAAAATATTTAATAGCACAGAATTGAATCACTCAAGACAGAGCTGAAATCTAACCTCATAAGATTATATGTTAAATGAAAGCAATGTTCTGTTAATAAGCAAGGGAAAAAGGGGGAATGCAGTGGGCAGGAAGCCCCCTTTATTGATTGGCATCTGCACTCTGCCAATAAAACAGAAGCTTCTATTCTAGAACCTTCTGCCCAGTGTCCGGGGTCATCCAAGGGTCACAGAGCAAGGGACCAGATGTCAGAGAACAATACCACATCCACAGAGCAGCCACTGTCTTAACACACAGTCCTCACAGCACAGAGAGAACAGAGCTATCAGAGAAGCAGGGAAAATCACCTGTCTGTATTCCAGTATGATCTTGGGCAGTGGATGCAGGTCCTGGAGCTGCAACAGCTACATAAAGAGAAGGTGTGAGGGAAAAAAGCAGAGTTGCTATTGTATTATTTATAGTTGATACTTAAATTCAAATGATGGTGGGTAGGTGCTACTAGGCTGAATGCTTCCGCTCACAGTGCATGTGGAAAAACTCCCCTCAGAACCACGGACAGCACCCAGGCAGTCACGTATTACGCACAGCCCCGTACTGCAGGGAGCAATCACCTCATTCGCTCTCCCACAAGAATACACACCCACAGACACACAGACACACACACACATACACACACACACAATAAGCTCACACACATTAACACGGTTCACTCAGAGCATAGTGAGAGAGAAGGCACGTCTAACGCCCCATCTACTTCACGTGTCTCTGACTTCTGCTCTGCACTTTTTTTTTTAATTTAACGCTGTCTGCCGCCGGTTCTTAAAAATAGCCGAGTCAGACACCGACCATTACGCAACCTCTCCGGGCAGGTCTCAGCGCATGACTGGCACTCTGTCTACCTGAAGCGACACGCGCACAGCGGTCCAGGAAAAGCCCGGCCCTCACCGCCGCCGTTTCCCAGGCTACAGCCAAGCGGCAGCGGCGTGTCTGCTCCTGATGCAGGCTTCAGCACTTCAGCCGAACAAACAACTGTCTCCCTAAATGTCCGGCTCAAGTGAGACGAGGCGCTGCTGGATGTGTAAATAACTGTCGCAGGCTGCAGGTGGCCCGCATTGTTAACTGAGCAAAGCTCCAGCACAGGACACTGCGGGACAGTGGAGCTGAGGAGAAAGGGGAAGGGAGTTGGGGTGGGGCTCATGACCCCACACCCATGTGATTGGTGGGCTCACGTCTTGGGTGGGAAAGCACGATTGCCCTACTGAGCAAGGTTCCACCAGGCATCAGTATGAAACAATCTGAAGAAGAAAACTGTAAAATGTAATGTGTTTCTCATGTCCACATGATATTGAGGTGCATGACACCCTTCAGCAGAGAGTGCCTGGGCACCCAGCGCAGTATTAGTCAGAGATGCAGTAAAGGAGGGAGGACTGAGGAGGTGGAAGGGGCATGCTGGGGGGGTCAGGCTGTGTTGGGGGCGGGGGGCCTCACCGCTGCCTCGGAGGTGGACTGCTGCTGCTTGAGGACGGTCCTGGGAAGCTTCCTGCTCTCACAGCGTTCCTGCAGTCGCAGCTTCTCAAACAGAACCTGCATCACAGACAGGGAGGAATCGGACACAGTGCCCAACATCCTATGATCCCTGAGACTGCCGGAGCCCCTTACTGCCACCCAGTACCACCTGAATCAATCAGACACAGCCAACACCCTGAATCAAACGGGAGGAGTCAGACACAACCAACAGAACCTGAATCAAATGGGGGAGGAGTCAGACACAGCCAACAGAATCTGAATCAAACAGAGGAAGAGTCAGACACAGCCAACAGAACCTGAATCAAACAGAGGAAGAGTCAGACACAGCCAACAGAACCTGAATCAAACAGGGGAAAAGTCAGATGTAGCCAAGAGAAACTGAATCAAACAGGGAAGGTGTCAGACAGACCACAGAATCTGAATCAAACAGGGGAGGAGTCAGACAGACCACAGAATCTGAATCAAACAGGGGGAGTCAGACGCAGCCAACAGAAGCTGAATCAAACAAGGGAGGAGTCAGACACAGCCAACAGAGCACGAATCAAACATGGGAGGAGTCAGACACAGCCAACAGAACCTGAATCTCCCTGTCTTAATGCAATCCTCTGACAGTCAGACAGAGAGATACTGACCAATCGCAGCTGAGCACTGCTGGACACCAGGAACTGCTGGCCGGCGGCCTTGTGTGCGTCCTGCTCCAGCTGTTTCAGCTTCGCCTGGAAACACAGACCATGAGATGGATGAAACAAAGAGAGAGAGACAGGAGAGACAGAGAGAGACAGAGTGAGAAGGAGACAAGAGAAAGGGAGTAGGAGGCATACAGGGCAGACAGACAGGGGAGAAGAGAGACCAAAGCGAAAGACAAATGAACAAGAGACACAAATGAGGACAAGAGACACAGGAAACAGGGAGCAAGGAACAAACGAGGCACAACAGTGACATGAAAGGAGGTGACAGGACACAGGAGAGAGGCACAGAGAGAGAGACAGGTGGGCAATGGACTGTGACAGGCAGGTCAGCAGCTTTACGTATTACATGATCCCAAGAGAAGGAAGGGGCACAGAGCGACAGGTTGGATTCTGAGCCAGAGAACGGTCAAGCATAAAAACTAATTATGCATAAATATTGGTGGACACTAATCCTACAAATGTATTAGTCACTACTAATAGCTTAAAATTCCAACCTGGAGGCAGCTCAGCGGGCATTTGCACTAATATTTAACAACCAGTGTTTGTTCACCACCATCAACCTCGCTCTGCACCAGCCTTTGTGGTGAATTATGAGTATCAGAGGGATAAGACAGCTCTGTGAACCTAATCAACACGGTGCTAGGACTAATTCCCTCCCCCGTGCTGATTTGAGACAGCGTGGCGTTAATCCAGCTGCTTTAATGTTGACGCGCAGAGACAGGCTGGGAGTGACTCAGGCAGACACAGCAGGGCTGTCTCACTCGGTGCCAGAGTCAGCTGCTGCTGCTGCGGATTAATAACAATGACAATATTAAACTTCACAAGCCAGCGGCCCCAGATCAGAACGGGTGTTACTGCTGTACACCACCGACGCAAGACCATACCACTGTACACCACCAACATGAGACCATACTGCTGTACACCACTAATGTGAGACCATACTGCTGTACACCATCTCCATCACGGCCTTCAAGGGAGACATGGCTTAAATGCCTTGCAGTGAGGACTAACGTACAACTCAAGAGCCACTGGTTTCTCACAGGACCTCACTCCAACATTACTGAGGTCACCTTACAGAAGCCTGTCTTCCAAGGCACTGGATGCAAGCTCACAATGAGGATGCACACAGGATATGACTACATTCGCCACAATGCGGCAGAGTCATTAGGGGAACCGGCCTTGTAACCAGAGGGATGACTGTTCAGATCCCGGGAGGGCAATTTGCACTCGCTTTACCGGTAAATATCCATCTGTATAAATGGATGCTACGTTAGTTACAATGGGTCAGAGCATCTGCTGAGCGCATCAGATAATGCAGTTTCTCTCTCTGCCCTGCGTCACAGACCTGGTCAGAACAGTGTGATAATGCTGCCCACACTTACACCTCCCTGCCACGCACACACACACACACACACTCTCACAGACACACAGTCATTAGACTGGCTCTAAGCTTTTAAACCCCGGACCAGCATGATGCAGTTTTGCTCCCATTACTCTGTTTGATTGCCGCACTGCAGCTCAAACATCACGGCCAGAATTTAAACCCATAATCCCCAGCAGGAACATACTGAGGAAACTTTCATTTTAGTAATTGTTTGAACATTCTTCTCGACATTTTTAAAAAATGTTTCATTTTTCGATGGAAGTCCTTTCTCTCAGCTGCGAGGTCAGACCCAGACAATGACGATGAACAGTGAAGGGACTTAAACTCAGACCTGCCTCTCCTGTCTATCAGCTCTCTCCCCACAACCCATTCAGAGCCCTCAAGAAGTCCCCTCTCTCATCGCTCTTCCACAGACATGTGACATAACGACTTGCATATATGTGCTGTAACATACTTTTTCTCACATTTACAGATATTGATCTCAGTAGACCTTTTTGCCTGGAATCAGCAATCATTTCTCAGTTTTTACCATTTTGCCTCCCTCAGATTTGTCATTTTTATGGAGATACACAGTGGAAAGTGGTTGTAAAGGTTGGAAATCTGACTGTAAAGGTTGACAGATACTGATTAATAGACACTAAGCTATGTGACTGTCAACACATAAAGCTATTCCACTATAAATCTGATTTACTGAAGCAGCTGCATTCTGCATAATGAGGATGCTGAATAGTCAGCGTTTGCACATGATCCTGTCTGAGGCTGAACGAGTATTGCTTCACTTTACATTAAGTTACATTACTGTCATTTTACCAGAGCGATTTACATAGGTTGCAATTTTAGCCATGTATACAGCTGGATATTTACTGAGGCAATTCTGGGCTAGTTACCTTGCCCAAGGGTACAAAAGCAGTGCCCAAGTGAGGAACAGAACCACAAACCTTTCGGTTACAAACCCTGCAACCCTGCTACGCCACAATGCTGCCTGTAAATAGCATTTCTCTAAGAGCTTGGCTGGACTGATGAGGCATATGGTGATTAAGAAAACATGTTTATGAACTCAACAAAATAAAGAATGAAACAGGGCACTCCACTTGTGGACTGACAACAGGATTCTTCACTTGTTTCTAAGTGACTTTTTGAGCTGCAGAATCTGATGCTGTCAAGCTCCAAAGCGGCTCTGAAAAGGAAAATTACCATAATCTTCAAAGCGGAGATGCAATAAAAAATCTGTAAGACAGCTTTCAAAGCCAAGGAAATCCTCTGGTCCATTTTGTTTAGGCTCGCCGTGGTGCACTGTGCCAGGATCAGTAAGATTTACAGAACAAAAACAAAACACATCAAACACACACAAAGAGCTGAGTGGAGTGCTCCCTCCTCCACAAACTCCTCTGAACCAGGGAGTGTGTGTGTTAGGGTCGAGGTGTATGTGTGTGTCACAATGATGTGGATGCTTCTGTGAAAGAGTGTATGTTTGAGTGAGTGTGTATGATTGTGTCACTGCTTTTAATTATGTTTCATTCAGCTGTAGAATGTGTACTGGTCTGGATCTGACTTCAAGTGAGAGTGATATGAAGTCCTTGAAGAAAGGAAAGCATGGAGTTTTGTACACATTAGCCCAGGTAGGAGAGAAGCTGTGCAGTCAGCACCGTGTATGTGTGTGTGTGTGTGCATATGTAAGAGTGTGTGACTGAGTACATGTTTGAGAGTGTGGGTACATGTATAAGAGTGTGTGATAATGGCATCTCCTTCTGTAGCTAGGTGCTGGCACTACCTCAGGACTACCCAAGTGCATGAGGAAAAAGTCAATCATCTTCCAAATAATTTCACATCAACTCTTGGACACACAAGAGAATCATGCATTACTTTCATTTACGTATTCAAAGATGTAAGAAAATGAAAACAAATCAAGATCCATAAGGGTTTTGGAACGTACACACACACACACACACACACACACACACACACACACACACACACACACACACATATTTTCAATGGCTGGTTGTTTGCAGCAACTATCAACTAACAGGCATACATGATATAAGACAGTATGAGAACTGCAAGGACATGTTGATGTTTTTATATTATTTTAATACTACATGTATGCAGTAATTCTTTTCTTTCAACTGCCAAAATTTCTCCTAACAGCCTCTGCAGCTCACAACACAGTTCTCTCACTGGAGGAGACAAGACACACCATGCTATTTATAGACTGGCAGAGCACAGCAAGATACAGGACACATACTAATATTCAGCCCAGTTTGAATGTGTGTGTGTGTGTGTGAGTGTGACTGTGTGTGCACGTGTCTGATTATCCCTCTTCAATAGACTCCAAACATCTGCTCTTGCAAGGCAAGAGGCAAAAATAACCCTAAATACTGCTCATGTTGCCTGTGTTAAAGTGTAACACAATAGTCCTCTGCAGTAAGCAGAAAGAGCTGCCTCTCTCTCCACCCAGCCCAATGACACTTATCAGCTCAGAGCTCAGGGGAATTAGGCATCCGCACAGCAAGCGCAAGAAAAGTGACACCACCTAATCTGTTTTTTCCTGCTCTTTTACTGGTCTGGTTTTACCTCTGCATGCAGAATGAGGCTGAACTCGAGATACTGCAAGCGCTGCGGGCAGCGAGACCCAGACTGCCTGCTCTCAGCGCTGAGATTCTGGCAGTGATACAGCAGCTGACTGATGCTAAATGGGTTGGACAGCTCGGCAAAACTAGGCGGGACACCAGTCCCAAGCCGGGTCAGGACTGAAATCAGTCTCTTCAATTCTGAGAGCCAATGACAGGGGCGAGAGGTGGCATTACTGATAGAAGGCCACACACCCCACATCTTATATTGAACACAAACCCGCAAGGGGGCAACCACAGGGTAGACATTAAAACCACCAATCATGTGACTCACAGGGAGGGCCAGAGTAACAGGTACAACTGCTCCAGATGGCCCAGATATATAACCACTGCCGGTTTCTGTGAGACATCTCCCTTAAATACAAACACTGTGATGCAAAGGCACTAGATGAACATGCACGCACACACACACACACACACACACACACGCACACGCGCATACACACGTGCATTCACGAGTGCGCACACACACACACAGACGCACACATACATGCACACTTGTGCACACACACAAAAATGTGTGCATGCACACACACATTTATGTGCGAGGACACACACACACGTATTCATGCGTGCGCACATACACAAACAGACACACACACAATCATGCGCATGCACAAACAAGCAGACACACACACAGTCAGGACACACAGACATACACACACACATACAGGCATGCACACATGCACATACTCACAAACACGTACACACTGACACACAGGTACACATAAGGGGAAACAGTGGTGTGGGGGGGTCACTCACAAACAGATGATCTCTATGGAAACCACATATACCATTCTTCTACCCATGTATCAGTTTTTCTGGTTTTTCACTCAGGTTTACAGGAAATAGGATAGGATAGGATAGGACTCCTTAAAGGTAGTCCGGGGAAGCCTGCAGTCTAAGGGAGCAGGAGAGTGGATTGTGTGAGGCAGAGGGGTATTTACCCCCAGCATCTCTGAGGTCCTCTTCAGAGCCTCCCTGTCCACATGGATCCGATGGCTCTCCATTGCTGCACAAAACACACGTCTGTTTAGCAACTACAAGCCACCTGCTGCACACACCTGTAAGAGTAGTTTCCACACAGCAGTGTCCACTCTGAGAGACAACAGCAGGGCCAATCAGCACGCAGCGTGTCCGCAAGAATGACGTTTCCCATAACATAAGGAACATAAGGGATGACCATAAGGGATGGAGACACTCGGCTCTTACTGGACTGAGCATGCCCTGCAGCTGCTATCCACGCTAACCTGGACTACCGAATGAGAGAGAGGGAGGATGGGGCTCACCTGCCAGCACCGGGATCATGCAGAGCTCCACGTTGGAGAAGAGCTCCCACAAGCCCTGGGTCTGCAGGGAGGATGTGCGAGTCAGTGGATGTGGGTGAGATGTGACACACACATGCGGGGGCGTGCAGGGGCAGACAGAGGGTAAGACTTGCCTGTAGGCTGGGGCGCAGCTCCGCCATGAGCCGGTAGAGCTGACAGAGGCTGGCACTGACGGGAGAGGGCTGAGAGAGGGGGAGAGACAAAAACGAGGGAGGAGGAGGAGAAGGAACAGAGGAGAGATTAACCAGGATGGGGGGGAGAGAGACTGAGGAAATGGCTGCCAGAAGTAGAAACTGTCCTCTCTGTGTCATGGAGGAATATAGCTTCCTAAACACAGGGGAGAGGGGAGAGGGTTACAGATGACGCTCTCACCTTCCTGGGAAGCAGGTGCGCTGGGGGGTCACTGGGGCCCCCCCACTGTTTGGTTACCAGGTCCTGGAAGCAGGAGGCGGGGTCGGCTGGGTCCAGCAGCCAGGCGGCAATCTGAGGGTCCTGAATGCGGCACTGGGCCACTGTAGGGCAGAGAGATGGAGCAGGGAGAAATGGAGCAGGTCTGACGGTCAACCATAAACTGAGGATTACACCTAAAGCAAACTCATCACCAGACCACGGGCAATGTGAAAACGGGGAAAATGTTTATTTTAATAACTGTCTCCCTTCAAGGGCAAACAAATACAAAGAAATACAATACAAAGAAAAGCACACACACAAACCATCCCATCAGTCAAACACATGAAACACCTCAAACCTGACGCAAGATCTTACTGGTTCAGAATACGAACCCACAGTATGTGGCTATATTGACATTTAATGTGTCCAATGGGTATCTAAGTAAAGTTCCTGTCAGCAGTGAGCTCGCAGGCCTGGGTTCATCACACCTCACATTCAAACACGCAGTCTGAGTTCATTCAGACACCCCCTGCCTTGTTTCCAGCTGAGCTCTCTCCTGAAGTGTTGCAGCAGCGTGCGGAGCAGGTCCTTGGCCTTATAGCACACCGCCAGCTGTGCTCCACACACGGCACGCAGGACCACCTCCCTGGAGGGGAAACAAACCGGGAAACGTAAGGAGGGGTGCATCGCAGGGCTCGCGGCCTCACACGGATACCGCTACGGTCATCGGCAGGCAGGTCTGAATATTCCCCAGTGTAAACCACCGACTGTGACGAGGAGGCACAGCTCGTTAAAGACCAAACCTTCACTCAGATTCAGCTGGAGAGGCCCACGGTGTGAGGCCCAACCTGTAGAAAATGGGGCGGTGTGGGAAAACTATCGGTGATTACATGTGTACAGAAAAGCTGCTCCCCCCCGCCACACTGCCCTTATTCTCGTGATTCTGTAGCACCTGCGCTTTATCTCTGCCCTAAACTGAGGTCTCACTTCCTCGGCAGTGTGTGGTTTGCCAGTGATAATGAAGAGACTGCCGCCGTGGCGGAGAGCCAAGCAGAAAGCGCTACAGTGAGAGGGCGCTGAAGCTGGAGCAAGCGCACTGAAGCCAGGAGGAGAACGCGTCAAAAAATAATGCATGAATTGAAATGATCTGTTTCTGGAAGGTCATCTAGGCATTCAGGATAAAACCTAATATAGCCCTATCATAATGGGCACTGTTTTTTGAATGGTACAGGACACTTCCCGCTTCCTTGAGTTTTGTGTTGGGGTTGAAAAACCCCTTAGGTTTTACATCCCCCAAAAAAAACAAAAAACACAACAAATGGTGAGAGCAAACAGAAACTCTGGGTGCTCTGTGGCGCTTGGCCCCGCCGCTGCAGATGAACACGGTGGGGTCTGCAGTCCTCCAGCACACTGGCTTCCACAGGAACGCAGCCTCGCTGCTCCCCCCGTCTCCCTGGCCGCCTCCCCGCCGGGTCAGCAGACGCGGGCCATTTGCGCTAAACTGCTCATGCATATTTAATCTCTGCAGCGCCTCTGTGCCGCACGGGGACGGTGCGCCGCAGTTGCTCACTCTCAGGCCGGGCAGGGATCGGGGAGAGGGACGGGGGCGCGCTCGGGAGCACCCCGACCCCCTCACGCTCAGCTCACTGCCCCTCCGCCTGCCGCTGAAGCCCATCGCTGCTTAACATCACACCCCGAGCGTACCGGCACAAGCTACCGCCGAGGAAGAGGAAGACATACCTGCCTCCTCCCCTGTGCTGACTTCTTGTGGGTATCTCCAGGTACACGTGCTTAAATTCATGATGAAATCAGATCAGCTCACAACCAAATGGGAATAAAATTATAATAATACTAATTAACAAGAATTTAAACAACAAAAAAAAAGAACAAAGGATATGGAAGTTGATCCAAAAAACCCCAAACCGGCTGCCGGTTCTAAACCCTGACCTGGTGAAGAGGTCCTGGCTTTGGTCCGGTTCCTGCTGCGCCCAGGCCGGCCGCTGCTCCAGCCTCAGGTATATGAGACTGCCGCCCGGGCCTGGACCCTCCTGCGGCTCGGTCACGCCCCCATCCCTCTTCAGCAGAACCAGTATGCCGGACACCGAGGGGCAGGCTTTCTGCAGGGGAACCGCATCAGGCACCAGCGTCAGCGCTGACATCACCATTAAGCAAAATGTCGATACCAGACCAACGCTGACGCACACAGCATGCATGTGTCCACATCAGCACCATAGACGCTACAGGCACTCATTAACACAAGGTCTCTACGCCCTGCTCTTTCCTCTGCACCTGTGTGAGCCAGGCGTGCAGCTGTGCTGTGAAGGGATAAGGCCTACCTGCTTAGGGCTCAGCTGGGTGCTGCCGTCCTGGTACACCATGGTCAGCACCAGCGCCTCCGCCTGCTCTGCCTCCTGCAGCAGCTGGGCTCTCTCCTCCTGGCTCAAACGGGCCACGTCCCGCACTGCGGGGTCTGAGCTGATGACCGAGGAGGATTTTGGGAGCTCTGGCACCTCCCCGGCCAACTCCCGCCCCACCTTAGAGCTGTGGTAATCCTGGCTTCGGCCCGTCTGCTCTTGTTTCAGGGGTTTGGGGGTTTTGGCCCCTCCTCGGCCCACCCCCTGTTCACTCAGGTACGGAGGGTCACCCTGCTCCCCTCCAGCCCAGCTAGACCCCTCTCTTTGTGGGGGTTTTTGGGTCAGAGGCACAGTCCTCCTCATCTCAGACCTGTGGACGTTCAGGGCCTGTCTGTATGTCCTCTGCAGGCTGGACTTCTTGGCTGGGGACGGTCTTGAGGGTCTGGGGATTTCTGGGACTCCTCTACTCCCCTCCAGATGCCCTTGTGTCCTGTGATCTCCCTGGGATGGTCGCGGGGGTTCCCACCTCCCTGTCTTCCTCAGAGCAGAGTTTTTCGGTGGAGAGGAGGAGCACCTCCTTTTCAGTGGGACGTTCCGTGCGGTCATACCCCCAGTGCTGTCAGGGCAGAACAGAGATTGGGACCCCTCTGTGGGCAACAGGTTGGTGGGGTTAGGGACGTGGATGGGGCCCGTGGAGGTCAGCCCTCTGCTGCCAGCCTGTGAGGAGCAATACAGAGAGATGCATACAGCACTGACAGAGCGCATTAGACTACATCACACAGAGCACACAGAGTGAGAGCACATTACATTGCATTACACTGAAGACATAGAGTCAGAGCACATTACACTGCATTACACTGAAGGCATAGAATCAGAGCACATTACACTGCATTACACTGAAGGCATAGAGTCAGAGCACACTACACTGCATTACACAGAAGGCATAGAGTCAGAACACATTACACTGCATTACACTGAAGGCATAGAGTCAGAACACATTACACTGCATTACACTGAAGGCATAGAGTCAGAGCACACTACACTGCATTACACAGAAGGCATAGAGTCAGAACACATTGCACTGCAATGCACAGATCACATGGAGTCAGAGCATGTTACACTGCATTACACACAAAACAGAATCAGAGCACTTTACACTGCATTACACAGATGTCTTTGGGGTTTTCAAACCAGCTTTACTTCAGCTGTAGCCCCTATTAATCTGTGAAACTGGAAGTATTAAGATGTCACTATCTGAGCACCAATGCCACAGGAACAACACAGAGAGCTGAGCTAAAGACTCCCGGTTCTTTGCCTGTCCACGCACACCAACCCCAGCTCATTGCCGGGAATCTCATGGTTACTCTGACAGCCTGCACCCAGTGGCCATGTGTCTGAAGGTCTGTGGAGGACAGGCCGTTTCAGTGAGATGCTGTCAGGTGTGAAGGAGGCGGGAGAGGTCGGGCGATCTGGAGGGCGAGGATGTGTCTCAGGCTGCGCCTCAGTCTGGCGTCCTGGCAGCAGCGGCAGCAGCAGCTGCTCAGGGCTGCAGGGTCTGGCCGGAGGTCAGAGGTCGTTCTCCCTTATAAGGTCAGGAGGAAGTCCGCCTGTCGTTACGCGCTCCTCCACTTTTTCCCTCCGGTAGGAAGGGGAAGCGGGGGCGGGGTGACTTAAGTCTAACTCTGCGCTGCCAAAAAAAAGAGGCTTCTTAAAAGTACTGCACAACCTCCCAATAACCTCTTACCTGACGTAACGCGAGTCTCCAGCACCCAGGTCCTCTCTTAATTCATCTGCAGAGGCCCTAAGCCACTGCGGGAGTGAATTAATGGTCTATATCTTTCACATGCGCCCTATCAATTTAGAAATGATATAGCAGTCTGCCTGTAATGCTGGAATAGATATTCTCAAGTCCGGAATTAATAACCCATCAGACTCAGGAGTACCACTCAAGTCTGAGATTGGAGAAAGTCCAACATCTGTTTTTGTAACTGTATAGCTCGTTTCCTTCTCCTTAAACATCCAACAAGACGGTAAAAAACAAATACTGACAAAAAATAAATAAAAAAAAAATTTTGATAATTGGCTATGTGGCAATGAACAACCCACCACTTTGTCAAAAAATACATCTACCCATCTGGCATGATACATTCAGCCTCCGTGAGAATGAACTTGTCACTGCGTCGGCAGGGCCAAGGTTCCGTATCAAATTGGTATTTCTGTCAGACAAATGAGTCTCTTGTTTACATTGTACAGAGGTTTCATGGGCATGCCAAACTAATACCCCCACCTTGCTCTGTCCTTCCTCACTGTGAGCTTAATGAGACAACAACAGTGAAAATGAGGACAGAGGACCGCTACTGTGGTCTGTTCCAAGCACGTGAGCAAGGAGCGGGGGACACAGAATTTAAAAAAAAAACTTTTAGAATCGTCCAGAACTTGTTATTTACTGTTTTTCATTTTTAACAAATTCAACACTTTATGCAAGGGAGACCCCCTGCTGTTTCCTTTCCTTTAAATCTCACAGCGCTGCAAGTACAGAAGAGTATTTTAATCATAACAAAAAGATTATAACAAAGACACAGATAAACAAAAACATGCATAGCTAAATTGGCTTCATATGAAGTATAGAAAGGTAACAGGATCCCATAAAATGCAATCAAGTAAAAGAAATTAGCTGCCAATGGGTAATGCATATTTTAATGTAGTTACATTCTTCATCCTGCAGAACAACTGTAAACAGGTTCAGGTATCAAATATGAGCAAGTTCCCTGCCTGCCTATTTATAGGTCATGACCCAACATTGCTGTTGCCTCATAATTCATAGTACAAGACAAGACAAGACAACACACACACACACACACGCACAAAGAACTATATACATGCCATGATCACATCATCCCTGTTAATGTGCCCATCACACAGTAGGGTTTTTCAGCAAACAATCATTCAGTAACTATCTCAAACTGAATGGGTGGCTCATTTGTCCGTAATCAATTCAGTGCACTCCTAATTGACATGGCATACTGCAGGTAACCTTGTCCATAACAAAACACTGTCACCAACTTGACCTGCTGTCCAGGTTAGTTTCAGGGAACCAAATTGAGTCTGTGTCACTAAGCACCCAGGGTACAGCTGTCCTATAGAGGCTCCAGAGAGATACTCCAGGTCTGAAAGTTGTTTCAGTACAAGTTGTACTGATGCAGTGTTCACTACAGTGCTGCAGTGTCTGTGTTGCCCTCACTCTGTCTCTATCTCTCTCCCTGTCTCTATCGGTCTCCCCTACTGCCTCTATATGCCTCTAAAATCTACAGCTAGGCTGGCTGTGTGCATGTGGAGCCAGCTGCCACACTGTGTGTGTGGCACTTTCTGAGTGTGTGTGGGACATGTGACCATAGGAAAAGATACAGTCACTCCCATAAATCTCTTCTTAGAGAGGACTCTGCAATACCCTTGGGAAACAAAGGATTCCTTTCAGAACAGAATAAGTGCTGTAAATATGACTATATTTATCCCAGCAGCCTAATATATACATCTCTCAGGTCTTGTAATGTTTGTTGTGAACATCCTGAACAGAACAGCGCCAATCTCAAAGGCCCAAATTTGAAGAAGTGGCACATTTACATAATACAGTGCTGACTACAGCAAACAGTGTTAAATACCTCATTGTTTGCTTTATTTTTAAGTCAGTTTTAAAATGCTTGATTGTATGTTGTTATTTTAACTCAGCTTTCAGTGTTAAATGCCTCATTGTTTGGTGTTATTTTAACTCAGCTTTCAGTGTTAAATGCCTCATTGTTTGGTGTTGTTTTAACTCGGCTTTCAGCGTTAAATACCTCATTGATTGTGTTAAGTCAGCTTTCAAATGCTTGGTTGTTTGCTGTTATTTTAACTCAACTTTCAGTGTTAGATACTTCATTGTGCAGAGCTATTTTAGCTCAGTTTTCACCATTGTTTTGTATTATTTTAACTTGCACTGTAAACACCTCATTAATTTGTGTCATTAACAGCCCTTCTCCTCTTTCAACTCAGTTGTCCGTGCTAAGTAGCCCATTGCTTGGTTTAATTTTTTTTAAATACCTCACTGTTACATTCAGTGTTGCCACCGCTGGCCGCGCTGTCGTGAGAGGGGTCGATGCACTCCTCGGTGCTGACGCCGCCCTCGGGGTGTCTCTCGATGTGATGCTCTTCGTGCCAGGAACACACCGCCGGGGCTCCTGGGTAGAGAGAGAGTCACATCACAGCCCAGAGTCACATCGTATCACATCACATCTCAGCCAAGGCTGGACCTGACGGCAGCCTGTACTGTACTGGTGCCAGACAACTGCCACTCCAGGTAGCTCAGGGCCTGTCTGCCTGTGATGTAACAACGGAGGAGGAGACTGTCCGGAGCTCTAACTGACAGCTGTCAGAGGTCATCGCTTTGGGCTCTGAATCTCCGAAACTACTCAGGCTGTGGAACATGGAATCTCTCTTCTGCTCTCTGCTACTTACTCTCTCTCTGTAAGGATAGAAATTACATAAAAAGTGTAAAAAGCGACCAAAGCATTTCTATCTGCTTACTGCATGCAGCACAGATAATGCTGCAATCAGCAGGAAAAACACTGCTGGAGTAAAATGCACAGAATGGCAAAGTGATCACAAAAATAGCTTCCTTTAATCTCTTTCATATTCTGAGCGCTGGGCCTTTATGCCTTGCTCTGATCACACGTCCACTGAACTTTCCTGCACAAATCAGACCGTGGGTGATCTGAGGAGAGTCGGGGTTGAAAGGAAGGCGGCTGCTTCAATGCTCACGAAGGCCTTCACTTTACCGCCACCTGCTGGCCGCTCGCAGCACAAGCGTGCCGATATGAAAGGGCTGCACTTGTCAGCAAGATTGATGTTTTGTGGCAGGCAGCCTAAGACGTTCCTGAATCATTTCTGCCCAGTCACCGCTTGATGTTTTTGTCAATAACTGCCTATGTGTGCAGAGATTCAGAGAGCGGGTCTTCAGTGCTGAGAGGCGAGTAATCTGTCAGCACAGATGGGCTTTTTTTTTTTTTTATTGATGAGGATCAGAGGCACAGAGCCGTTCAGCACTGCGGAATGGAGGGATTCACCTGGGGGCTCCAGCGTGCTTTGCTTTTCCTCCAGATCAACAGAATTCCTCTGCCTCTGCCACACGAGATCGCGCTGACGCAGCGGTGGCCGAGAGGCAGGGCGCGTGGGCGGAGCAGTGCAGCGCAGCACGCGCCCCTGCAAACTGCGTAATTCTGCCTCACCACCACCACCGATACGCGGGTGCCGAACCTCGCAACGCACATTTAGCTGCGCTTGGAGCAAGGAGCCAGCGCACCCCTGGTGCCCAAGACTGCTGTGTAATACAGCAGGCTCTTTAAGGGGAGCTAGACTGTTACCAGGCGAGACGAGTCAGCTGGAAGTAGAAACGATTTGATTGGCCGCAGCTACTGGCTGCGAGCACCTCATTGGCTTAGGAGTATGTTCCCAAAATGTCAGGCCACCACTTCCTCCTCGAGATGCTTAGATCCAGAGGTAGCTCAGAAGTGTTTTTAAGCACAGACAAAGCACACACAGCAGAGTGCAAATAAACCTTTTGAGCTTATCAAATACTTTCTCTAGGTGAGGTTATGAAGGACAAGTGTGAACCACTGATGTAAATATCAACATAGACCTACGCAGTTCAATATGCTTTATTTTTAGGTTGCCGGCTGAGCCCACAAAGTTGCAGGTATTAATGTTAGGGGAATGAGACTTGGCTGTCACAGTGCATACCCATCATGCACTCGTTCCCAAACGGGAGGCTGTGATTTATATCGGCCCCTCCCACCTCCTACAGATAGGGCCCCTTTATTTCCACTGTTCAGAGTACCACGGTACTGATGGATAGAAACGGCTATAATCTACCCTGTTGTGTTTGGCTTGCATGTGTACTGCACCTACCTGGACTCCCAGTGTGTCCTCTGTCCCTCTGTGCTGTGTGTGCCCCCAGCATCTTTCTGACCTTCCTCTTCTCTGAGTGTCCATCTCTTTCTGACCCTTCCCTGTAACCCCCACCCTGAGCTTCATTCTGGTCCCTAGCCTGGTGCTCCCTGTAGCCCCCAGGCTGAGTTTCATTGTAGTCCTTAGCCTGGTCCCCACCTTGCTTCCTCTCTGCTGCCCAGCAGAGTCCACCTGGGTCATCCAGCCCTGTGTAACTCCAGGCTGCGTCCATCCTGACAGGCTGGACTCCCTTCTGCACTGTGTATGATCCTGTGTCTGACAGCGGGCCCTGCCTGCAGAGTCTGGCCTCCTCTGCCTCAGTCACGCGGTCCCTTACTGGCTGCTGCAGTTGCCCAAACTGCACCCTCTGTATATTGCTCTCAGCCTGGTCACCTCCCTGCGTCACGCTGTCTCCAAGCAGTGACGACAGCCCTTTCACGGACCAATCACCTCCACTGCAACTCCTGTCTTGTTCCTTCCCCAGGACTTCGGCCTGTCCGCTCTCTGACCCCTCCCACCTGTCCTCCGTGGTCATGTGATTCTGTGGCGGAAGCATTAGTTTCCCAAATTGCCACTGGCGACCCCGTGACCCCGTCTTACTCATGTGGGAATCGCAGTCCCCCTGTCCCACCTGCTCTCTGAACACCTCCCTGTGCACCCTCTCCCTCTCACTGTGCTCTTCAGCCCCAGCTGCGCCAACCCTGGTGATGTCAGAGCGGGGTGGACATACCCCAGCACCCCCCTCCCTCTGTATGGCAGTGCCCTCACTCTGGGTCTCTGCCCGGCCCAGCTCCACCGCAGGGATCCGTCCCCCGCCTTCAACCTCCTTCCCCTGGGGAGTCCAGAGGGAAAAGCGGCTGGCGAACATGGGGTCCCTCTCTCCATTCCTGCTGTGGGACACATGACATGTGAATTACTCCACTCATTATCAACAGCCAGCCAAATGCAAGAGCCAAACAAGCCGGGTTGCGCTGGCTGCCAAACTGTGAGAGCTGCTCTACAGCAGGCTGAGAGAAGGAGCTGTACTTAAAAACGTCAAAAATAGAGTTAATAACAGTTATCATTTTGTTCTTTTTTTAACAGCCTTCGTCATTATGAAAAGCTGACAAATGGCTGCCTGACATTTTTTGCAGCAGCCTTATTTGCAGGCAAATTTCAGTTTAAAAAAAAAAAAAAAAAAAAAAAAAAAGTCAGAAACTGCAAAATGAACACTGTTTTTGAGTCTATTTTTGGCCTTGTGGAGCCCGTGCCTCTCCTCTCAGCTTGCGCACTGAGCGTGAGCGGTACAGGTCGTTCTGAATGAGTGTGTCCACTCGGCTGGGTGTGTGCGGAAGCTCTCCTCGGCCCTGGTCCTGGAAGTCAGCGCTGGGTTACCGACAGATGGCTCATCCACGGTTCACTCAGCAGCCCTTTGGGCACGGCGCCGAGGACCCTGGTGGAAAAGTACCGCCGCGTGCCGGGTGACGCCCATTTCCTCCTGCTAACGTCCTGCAACGGACCGCGGGGGGGCAGCGAGAAGCTCTTTCTGGAAGAGGAGGGGGCCGGGGGTCACCTCAAGGTCCCCAGCAGGGAGATGACCCCTCGACCAGGATGTGAAATGCAGAACAAGCCATATAGCTTGTGATGAATGCAGTGCGCCCTCTACCTGCCTACACCAGCCCTGGTGGATACACTGATATCAAATCACACAGTGTTCTCTGATATCTGTGGGTGTAACACTGGCGAAACCACAATAAGGAAAAATTTGCTTGGACCATTCAAGGTAGACTGTTGTCACTATCTTCCAGCATTCACACTGGGTATTCCTCTTCTTCCCCTGGGACCAGTCTTATTTCCTCATTCCACTATTTAACTCTGATATGCTAACAAAACAGGACAATATTCCACCCCCCAAACTGTCTCCCCCTGTAACCTTCCAGCCCCATCCCTTTGGCCAAACCCTCACATAATTAACCTATGCCCTCCACCTCTCATGCTTGCCCCTCTGTACAACACACCCCTGCTCCTCACCCCTACCTCCTCCAATTATCCCACCACACCACATGTAACCCCCTCCCCCATCGCTCTCCCCCACCTCCCATCTGTCTCCTAACTCCCTCTCCAATACCCCCACTGCCCTTTAACTCCCTTCCCTCCACACACTAACCTGCCTGCTCCTCCCTGCTCCCCTGTGGCTGAGCACTCTGGAACAAGGCTCCAGCTGCCCTCCGGAGTCTGCCTGAGCCATCCGTCCGGTCTCTCCGCTGCTGGAAGCAAAAAACGCTCAACACTCACTCCAGAAAGCAAGACGTGCCCAATTCTCCTCCGTCCAGCATGCATCAGGCACCCATGCACTCATATTTATTAGATCAATAAAGCCCAGCAAATCTAATCACAGCACTTATCCTCCCTCACCCTCATTCATTTTGAGCGGGAAGTCGGAAACCCGCAGACAGCTCAAACCCGAAAGCTGGACCGTCAAGCGTTATCAGAGCTGACACCAGTTCTAATGTGTCTGCCAATCCTCAGGCCCATTAGAGCCCTCTCCAGAAGGCTGCAAGTGTCCAGTTTCCAATCAGTTCGCCAGTGCTTCATTCTCTCTCAATTCATTCAGAGGGACATGTGGATTACCAACCCATCCACACAGCAAACATATTTAGGAATTTCCAAAGTGTTGATGAGTGAACATTTTGACAACATGTAAAGGGGCTCTTCTCTCAACAGCTACCATTTCAGATGTTGTGCAGCAATTATGAAAGCAGCTCTCTGCTGAAGCAGCAGTCAGTACGAGGAACCAGTTATCAGTTGAACTGTTCAGTCTGCACTTTGGTCTCTGACCATTTAAAGACATGAATGAATGAATATAATGTTTTTAAATAAAGACTACTGATCTTTTGTCTTATCTGTCATCATCTTTATCCATTTGAGCACCCTGTACATTTGCCAGAGTTGAGAGTTTGGAGACACAATATCTTGGGAGTCCTATAGGTCTTGGGATTTGGGGGAAGAGACTCACTCTGCCTGCTATTGGCTGATCTGTCAGCGTACTGGGCGTGTAGTGCAGCGAGGATCCTCTGCGCAGTCGCAGACAGAGGGCCTCTGGACAAACCGCAGAGCTCCATCTCTTCCTGTTCAGTCAGGGGCCTGCGCAGATAAGGAGTCACACTGAGAAAATATCCACTGCTCTCAGGCCCCTCTGCAGTTAATAGGCTTACATGCAAAGCAAGGGGGAGACACCTCCGGGATACATGGTGGTAGTACTGCCCTCTCTGGCAGATTGTCATAACTACACTACGATCATGTGAAAGCTGCATAGGCCAGTACAAGACCTTAAAGACTAGACTACTGCATAGCAGTATATGCAATACTGTGGCCATCACAGTTTTGTTTTTGTTTGTTTTTTGCAACATTGGGCAACAAAAGTGAGAAAAGACAAATGACCTAAACCAGAACCCTTCATACACAGGTCTTATGATGCTTTAACCCACGCTGCAGAGCCGCAATGTTAATAAGTGCTGCTTAGGCCAAGGACTCCATAGCGTGGACCTCTCTTACCCCCACGGAAACTGTTGAGATGATTTATGTCAGAATTTCATTGTCAGAACAGAACAGAACAGAAGAACCCAACCTAAATGACACAACCCTCTAAGCTTACAAAAAGGATTTCAAAAATATGGTTCACTGATCTTTTATCCGATTAATCTCAACAGTGTTTCTGAGTGCATGGGGGGATGGAGCAGTGACAAACTCTTCTCTCCTCTGTAATGGCTGGGTTTGAGTTGTCAAACCACAACTATGCAGAAATAATCTAAGATAGGAGGGGAAAAAACCTCAATACAGTTATGCGAGTGAACACAAGAGGTCACCAAGACGTCCCTAACATCAGGATTTCTCTTTTCAGTTAAAATACCAAAAAATTCAGTCTTATTGAAGGCCATAATTTTCCTTCTAATACTTGTAAGTTGTCCAAAGAAAAGCCACACAAAATGAAAAGCTGAGCCAGTAATACAAACAGACTAAATGTCAATACCAAAAGGATCAAAAGTTATAAACAGAGATGTGATTTGTAAGATACTTCCTAATAGACATTTTGTGGTAGCACAAACAAATTAACCTCATATTGTGATGTTAAATCACTCTGAATTTTTAAATGAACAACTGTCATACTGCAGGTTTCATGTTTACATATGAAATTTCAGATTTACAGACTATATTAGTTAACATATTACTTCATGCATATAAGTTGAACAGCACTCATATCTTCAGTTCCATAGAAAAAACAATCAATGCTGTGTATGTTGTACATAATATCCATAGTTTTTCAATTTAATTGTACAACAAATCATTTACAGTTTCACAAGTGCCCAAGGGGCCCTTCAACATATCCATAATAGAAGACCAGGTCCCACTACACATTAAGTGGCCCCAATACCTGTGTACAGTGTACCTAAGAACAGGGAAAGTGTGTACATACAAATAGTTTTTTCAGCGTGTAACCTTGACTGTGGCTTGGGTAATTATACTTTTGCAATAAACACAATATGTGTAACGTACTGGAGACGAGCAACTATTAAGGTACAGAGTAAACAAACAGGTAACAGGGCACTTAACGTGGGACCTGAGACCAAATACGAGATTTATTGCCAAAGATGGTAGAAAAACACAGAAAATAACAACAGTATAAGGGCACAGAAATTGAGTTAGAAAGTGAATATCGTACAAAGCACTAACAGTGTGAGAAGTAGTGACAGGGAATGCCTGATCATGAGAGCCAGGCTGCTGAATCCCAGGCAAATCCTGGGCACTGGGTCAAGTGAAGCCACCACAGCAACACTGATATCACCAGAGTCCAAGTGTTGCCATGGAGAGCCTAATCACTCCCTATTGCCTTAATTGTCCATCCACGTTCTTCTGACCTCTTGGTAGAAATTTGCAGGCAAAAATACACAGTTGTGTGTGCATTGGTCTGCTCTTCAGCATATGCTGCTCTCTGGCAGAAGGACTTCAGCTGGCTTGTGTACATCCATACCAACAGAGCTGCTGCCCTGCAGCCCAGAGGGAGTGGCGTGTGTGCGTGACAAAGTGCGAGAGAGGAAGCGGTTTTAGTGTTGTAGAGGAGTATAGAGGAGACTCTGCTGCAAGGCCCTCTAGTACTCCTGTGCGTGGGGGCGGGGTGAAAGTCCCTATGCTGTCCGTGCCTGGGGCCCCCGTGGCTGAGGCTCTCTATGCGTGGCTGCTCCTCCCAGCGACCCGGGCCTCCAGCTCCTCCAACACCTTCCTCAGCAGCTTCTCGTCCAGGTGGAAGTAGACGTAAAGGTCCCGCTCCCGCTTCAGCGCCCAGCTCCGCTCCAGCTGCGCCCTCTTGCCCCGGATGTCCCCCACCATGTCCTGCATCAGCCTGTTCAGGCTGTTGAGCTGAGACTCCAGCTCCTGCAGCTGGCCTCTGAGCTCCTGCAGGACAGGCAGGGAGAGACAGAGAGGGCAAGAGAGAGAGAGGGACAGACAGCAATAGAGAGAAAGAAACAAAGCAAGAGTGCAAGAATGAGAGAGTGAGCACAACAGAAAGACACCTTAGTTCATATCGTTGACCAAAGGGATTTTCTGAATAGTCATTCAAAATTTCCTTGGTACAGGTATTCCCAATTGTAGCAACTGAGGTAAAAACCACAGCGCCATAAACACCCCGAGCTCTAACTCTCTGGTAAAGGGACGGACTACCTCTCCACATCTTTACACTTTGTCTTCCATGTATTAGGGAGTTATTTCTAAACCATGACAAAACAGGACTAAATTTAGCAAAGAGAACAGGATTATTTTATTTTGTCTATTCTCTTTGCAACCTGCAGACTGACAACCTCCAACACATTCTTTTGCACACATTGACTACACCAGTAAGAATGCTCATTATTGGTCCAAAGCTAGAGGCACCTAGAAAAAATAAGACGCATCTGATGAGGGAAAAAAACACTGCAAAAAAGAAATTACATCAGGATATACATGATGCTGGAATAATGAATGAGTAACAGTAGAGTGAACAGAGAACAGGTGCTTTTAGGTGAGAAAGCAGAGGCCAAGTGCCTTCCACAGCTTTAACCTGGAAGGAAAACCTGGTGTCATTAGACAAACAAGATCCCCAAGGTGTAGTTAATAGCAACCCATCCTTCATCACCAAAAACCTGCATGCACAGACTGGGACACCAGTGGGTTTGATGAGTTTTGGAAAGAGGAGAGCTACAGTATGTGTAGTCTGACAACTGGTTGTGAGTATCCTGAGTAGATGTCACAAAAGAGCACAGTCCAAAGTGAAGACATATTGCCTATTTACAACACTGTCAACCCACACTGATTGACTGTTGGGAAAGGTTAGAACACCTGCCTTAACTGGGAATGAGACAAATTCAGCAAGGAGTTATTTTTTCCCCCTGGTTCACTCTCCATGAAACTAAGGATTCTCAGTACAAATTACATTTTTCTTTAATTGAGAGAAAAAGCAAATGATACAAGTCAATTAATGATGGTCATGTGCCAGCTGTTCTTACATAAACCCAGAAGAGTGCAACCACTTTCCCCATGAAAAGGTGGCTGACATTGAACTCTTCACTGTACCTTGGGTATGCAAACTGAGGCACACACAGCAGACGACGGAGAGGAGGAGGAGGAGACGGTGACGTACCTGCGAGCTGGGGCAGAGCTCCTGACCGGGCGCGGCACATACCTGCGGCGTCAGCACCAGCTGCTGCAGCCCAGAGTACGTGGCGCCGCGGAGCGTTTCGCAGTGGCCCTCCAGGCGGGCCGCGGTGAAGGCCTGCTCCTGGGCCGCCGCGGCCAGCGCCTCCCGGGCCGAGCGCAGCTCCTCCCGCAGGTCCCGCGCCACCTGCTCCAGCCCCTCGAACGTCTTGAAGGGCTGCTCCCGCTCCCCTGATGGCCCCTTGCCGCACTCCAGGATCTTGTACAGCCTGCGCCAAACACAACAGTCAGTCAGGGCTGCTGAGGAGAGCAGGCCTAGAAAGCAGTGCCCCCTGGGGGTAGCCAGGCACTAGGACCAGTAACTGGGAGCCAGCTTTTTGAGTTCCTCCATTACTCAGACCGACTTGTGTTAAGAACACGTATAACCGAGAAATGGAGAAGGCAAGGAAAGAGGAGTGCAGCAGCACCTCAGGGATTGCAGCATTTAGAACCACCACTTTTCAACTACTTGTGTGTGGTCCAAGACTGCGTATGCAAAGAGCATCCTCTGTAACTTTAAAGAGACATCATTCGCTGTCCCATTCCCCAGACGTGCATTAAACTCCTATCCTGACCTGTACAATTCTGCTCCACTGGACCTCCTGTGTCCTGATAGAAGTGTATAGAACCCAACAAACATTGAAACACAAAGACAAGCAACAGCAATGCCCCACCTCAAAGAGTAAGAAGCTACAAGGATGAGGAAGGGGTTTGCAGAGAATAGGAATGAGCAGGACTGGGAGACGCACAAAATCTCAAAAACAGCATCTATCGAAAAGCTGCGGTAGCTACCTGCTGAAGGCGGCGTCCTTGGTGCCGATGATGGAGCTGGGCCGGGCAGCGAGGGCGAGCTCGGGCTGGGAGAAGACGTGGAGCCGCTGCTTCAGGGCGGTCCCCCTGCTCTCCAGCCGCTGCGCCAGCTCTCCCAGCTCCCTGTGGAGCTGCCTGCCCTTCCTGAGCTCCAGCTCCTGGGCCAGGTGCAGCAGCTCGAAGGAGGCCCTCTGCCGCAGCAGGTAGCCGCACACCTGGTCCTGCCGGGAGGTGTAGTACTCCTGCCGCGCCACCTGGAGGTCGAAGTCGCCCCGCACCACCGGCACGTTGAGCAGCCGCGCGCTCTCCCTCAGGGTCGCCGGCACGGCCTCGCGCGAGAGGGCCTGCAGCTCTCCCTCCAGACCCTGCAGCTCGTGCCTGAATCCTGCCTCCCGCGTCTGAAGAGCCTGCACTGAAGCACACGGCTAGAGGAGAGGGAACAGGGAGGCAGAGAAGGAGGGAGATGGTGGGGAAAGGCAAAAAAGCAAGGAGACATATAAACACACTTTCTTTGGACTGAGTAACTTCTCAAACATCGGCAAACTTGAAAAGGAGACTGCCGGTGCTGGTCCCTCACCTTGATCTTGCTGCGCAGGGTGTCTGTGAGCCACTGCAGGCCGGCTCTCACCCCGTGCTCCTCCGCCTGGGCCTGGAGCAGCTGGTGCTGGGCCACCACGTGGGCCCACTGGAGCCGCGCCATCTCGGTCCGGCGGGCCTCCACCACCCGCTCGTCGTCCTCCGAGCAGCTGCTGAGGTCCAGCAGCTGGAAGTTCTCGCTGCTGGAGCTCTCCACCATGTCAGAGATGCCCTTGAAGAACTGCTTCTGCGTGAAGAGCGCCAGGGCCTTGGTGTTGAGCTCCTCCTGGTGCAGGTAGGGATCCAGGGAGAGCTGAGAGAGGAAGACGGGGGGCCCCGGGGCCGGCGGGGGCGCACGCTCGTCCGGCTCCTGCTGCGGCAGCTCCACGCGGAGGTAGGAGGCCAGCCGCTTCACCTCATCCGTCAGCGCCTGCAGCGCGGAGTTGGTCTCGGCATTCTCGGCCCCCAGGGCAGCCACGGTCTCCCTCAGCCGCCGGGCGCCGTCCTCCTGCCGCGAGGCCAGGCGCAGGGCAGCGTCGGCGCGGCCAGCGGCCAGCACCTGCAGCTTCTTCAGCCGCCGCGCCTTCAGCTTCCTCTCCCTGCGCAGCGCCTGCAGCTCCTCTGCCAGCTGCGCCACGTCGGCCTCCTCCAGCCACGACAGGGCGGAGGCCGGGTCCCCCCGCGCCGGCGCCGCCTGGCAGGCCTTCAGCACCTCCCCCAGCGCGGCCTCGTCCAGGACGGGCTTCCCGGACGCCCGGAGGGCCCGGAAGGCGCGCACCTCCTCGGGGGTCAGCACATTGCTCTTGTTCACGCTGCTGCAGAAGAAGCGCAGGAACTGCCGGTGCTCGGGCGAGTCGAAGAGCCAGTCGAAATCCTCGCCCTTCAGAGCGGAGGCACCTGGATAGCCCAGTCTCGACACCGCCTCCACAAACTGACCCCCATCCAGCATGTCTACACTGGCTCCCACACACAGGGGTGAAGTTATGGGAATTTAAATATGAATACAGTGTACAGGACAACGGCAATTTGACACGTCATTCACAGATATTTGCTCTGCATTTCAACAATTGACATTGAGGCTTCGACAGAAGGGGAGAATTTTCCTGACAATGCTTCCTGGAAAAACAGGCAGCCAAGTGACCACAAGTTAGCCAACCACATCTGTACACTTCCTGAACTTTGCTGGGGAGCAAATGTACTGAAAAAAAAATTCAAAAGTGAAAACCATACTAAAAAATAAACATTAGAACATCTAGACAACTCTGGGTGTAATATAACGTTACATCCTGATGTACTTTCCTGCACAGCTATGCCTACTTAACTACGGTGACCTACTGCAGCTAGCTTGCTACAAGTGACACGACGACAGAGCAGTGATGTTAGTATAACCTCAAATCTATGTCACAAGATTTAGCCTAACGTTACAGAGTTATCGATGGTCAATGCCGCTTGCAGTTTTCAGGGTGCAGTCAACTTGCGCTCCTTCCGTTTCACTATTAGAGTTTACGCTTAGCCGTTGGCTAGTTACCCAGCGTACCCCGCAACTACGGGTCCTCCTCCTGTAGACACTCATTGGTTTAACGAAAAGCGGCGCGTAAAATGAAACGAATCAGTCGTGTCTCATTTAACACAGGAATACAAAACATGGCTAAATATTACATCTGGATTAAACTGTACTGTACTATTTTAATCGTCAAACTCGACAGCTAGCCTGCTAGCTATGACGCAGTTCCTCGTGTCCGTTACTTCAATAAACTGCTGCTAACATCATCTTAGCAGGCGTCGATTTCTGGCAGCGATATACATCTATCCACAGCCGTTTCTCGCAGAATGGAAGTGTGCTGTGACGGTTATGTTGGAAATTGTGTCTTTCTTACCTTCCAATAATTTCTTGCTGTATGAACTGTCAGCCCACTTTTGTTGTTTCAACTCAGGTTCGTTGTGCCTCGGTTTGCTCTTGCGCTTCCTTGTGAAGGCAGCTGCGCACGCGCATGTCATTTTTGGTTGTTTCGCGCGTTTTAATAAATGGAAAATCACTGGTTCCGTGTGCTGACGTCACACACATGCTTAGAGCAACTTCCTCTGATGTGAACGGCCATATACTCGGGTGTGGCTGCATTTCATTGTACAGATGTGAAAGAAGGTCAATGTATAATCTCTGAATTAAATAGTTTTTTTGGTGTCGACTTCATACACGTCACCGGTTTGATGATCCCAACCGCACACAATTGAAACACCCTATGCAGCTGTCCGTTTAGAACAGGCGCTCTGCAGATTGGAACTTCATATGGATGCTATTATGTAATCACCTGGATCTAGCATTAGTCGATCCCGACAATATACGGATCAGTCGATCTGAAGCGACAACCACGCATCCTCGTTCTATTGGACGTTCCTGTGCTGGAAAAGAGCGGATATTTGAATCATCTTGCCAAAATGGAAAACGGAGATAGGTAAGTTACGAATTGTCCCCAAAAGTAATGGTGGCTGTTTAACTATTCATTTGTGACTGATAGATAGCTAGTTAACGGATACAAAGGCAAAGTAAATCTAGTTCACGAAGCAGTAGTTTTGTAGGTACAAGCCAATGTAGTTGTACTCTCTGCAGCCGGCTAGCTAGCTGTCTGCATATTTTTAATGTCAAACGCTTCTGGGTAGCTTGCTAACTATGTGACTTGTGCATGGTTTCGTACTGCCAGCATTTGGTTAAACAACCAACCACTTATAGCTAATTGCTAAAATTTGTCATTTCTGAGATGCAGAAGCACTGGTTAGATTCCATTAGGTAGCTGTCCGGCTAGCCAGGATACGTTTGCAATACAACAATATGATAGCTGGCAGCTCGCCAGCTGGGTACCTTATACGGATTTTTGAACTTTGACTTTAGCTAGGTAGCGAGCCAGGTGTCTCATGTTGCAAAAGTTCCGCGTATGTCGTTGCAACCAACAGTAGTCTGTTGGATGCAATTATGATTAAGTTTGTATTCGTGGCAGCTAGGCAGCAAACAGTACAAAACAGTGTCGCGGGAATATGTAAGTGAGCAAACTAACGATGACTTGTCTTAAATCAAAACTGGCACTAGGTGGCACCATCTCAAGCTGGCACCATCTCAAGCAAAGAGCTGTCGATTGTATAACCTGCTTCGGACTGCCTGGAAGTATATGTGTTGCGCCCGCGTGCTGTCCATGTTCAGGATGCTGTGCTGGACCACTGTCCCCGCCTTTACCGTCCGCAGGCCCGGCGCCAGGAGAAAATACAAAGGGATGCAACTGCAGTCGGTTGGGGGGGGCACAAAAAGTCATACTTAAAAAAAACCATTGGCATGCACTTTAATCGGTTTGTTTTGTTGCTGTTGACATTTTGCTCTATTTTAGGGTTGATAAATGGAGGAATTGTTAGTAAAGACCTTGGAAGTCTGAGAAGTGGGGTGGGGTGTTTGTGTGCCGGGGGGGGGGATTAGTTCACTAGTATTAGTGCTGGCATGTGCCTACATGAGTCATGGGGTCCATGCGTGTAGGGATGTGCTCAGATAAAGTGGATGGCAGTCTGGTAGTCACACCTGTCAGTCAGCGTGATGTCACTTTGTAGCAGGGCATTCCTGCTTCACTGCAAAGCCTGGCCTAGGAATATCAATGTTAGGATAGGTGAAGCAAAGTGTCTGGACAGTATGGACAGTGTTAAATTGACCTCACATTAGGAAGCCAGCATGTATGCCAAGTCACTTGTGGTGGTGTTTAAATTAAAACTATATTCATGTATGTTTGTGAAAAATAATATTTCAAGGCAAGTCTTCCCTCCTCTTAGCAGTGTTCTCTAGGATGATCTGGTAATAAAGATGCTGTTCAGCCATAACTGATGACACCAGTATGTTTCTGAATGTGTTCAGCAGTGCAAAGCAGCGGACTGTGGTTCAAGCCAAGACCTGGGTTCTTCGGCAGCACTTTGAGGGCTTCCCTAAGGACAGTGACTTTGAGCTGAGGGTGGAGCAGCTCCCCGAACCCAAAGATGGAGGTACTGCAGGCAAACTCCAACCACTCTTCAATCTGCAATGATCACTAAAACACCAGTGTTATCACACAGGCCCATGACCAGTACACACTTGATTCCCCCCCACGCGTGACAGTGCAGCAGTGTTTTGCAGACTGTGGCGCACTGAACAAGATTTGACAGGTTTCATTGTGTCTGCATTTCAGAGGTGCTCCTTGAGGCGGTTTTCCTCAGCGTTGACCCTTACATGAGGTATGGCAGTACATTTCATGGAAAAGAGAACCAGTCGGACATGTCTAAGCTGCAGGAGCTGCGTGACAAAGACCCTTCAGACACATATTAACACGGTTTATGATAATCCACAATCTTTATTTCTTGCTTTATTTAGAAGAAACCAAATAGCATTAGTAGTGAAACGTTGCTGTTAAACAGCTGTGTTTTAATTTTTCCTGATGTAGGTTGTGCTCATGGCTCTGAGCAAGACTGTGTCTGAAATTTACATTATAAAATTGTGCCTGATTTGAAATGTATCTGTTTCATAGGCCATACAGTCGAGTGCGCATGAAGGAGGGCGATGTGATGATCGGGACCCAAGTTGCGAAGTAAGACAAAAAAAAAAAAACTAAAGACTTTTGTATAGTATGTGGCATATATCCTGTAGTACTGTAAAAAGAGAGCTTGTATATTTTATTTGTGGAGGCTTATTTGTGGTGTCCATTGATCGTCCTTGCATTGATAGCAAGCATTGTCAGGTATGTTCGGTGTGAGCTTGAGGTTGACTTGCGCTGTGTGGGGTTTTGCAGGGTGATCCAGAGTAACAACTCCAGCTACCCGGTTGGATCCTATGTGGTTGCCAGAAGTGGCTGGAGGACCCACACAGTCTGTGACGGGGCGGAGCTGGTACGGCTACTGTCAGACTGGCCAAAGGACTGCCCCATGTCCCTGGCTCTAGGATCCATCGGCATGCCTGGGTAACGTGCGCCCACCAGTAGCATGTGTAGTGTAGTGGTGTAGCATGTGTAGTGGCGGCAGTGTAGTATAGTGGTTAAGGAGCAGGACTCGTAACCGAAAGGTTGCTGGTAATGTAATGTAACCAGTAGCACCAGTTTGTCAGCAAAACGTACTAGTGGTGACCTGGGCTTGGTTGATGTGCCAACTCTATTAACGGTTATGTTCCATAAACAGAGTGTTGCTACGCATTTCTCTATGTGTCTAATCTTGCATCAGCTGCATAAACAAATATAATGCCTCACAGTGATCTGATCTTTTGAATGGATGCCTGTGAGACACTGATGGTGATGAGGATGTTAAGAGTCATATTTGTGTTTTCCTCTGCAGGTTGACTGCTCTGTATGGGTTAGAGGAGGTGTGTCAGATTAAACCGGGAGAAACCCTTCTGGTAAACGCTGCTGCCGGAGCTGTGGGGTCTGTGGTGGGGCAGATCGCTAAAATCAAGGTGCGTCCAATCTTCTGCAAAGTCCTGCTGCTTCCTGTGAAAGCGATAGAGCATGGATGGAATACAGGGAGAATCTTGGTTCAGACTCAGTGTTTAATTTCTGAAATGTCAAAGTAAGACTTTTGGATGGTATTTCCGAGTCATGATTATGAACAACGATGGGATAAACGTTGTCATTTTTTAGATTACAGCAGTACAGCAGGCCATCGTGAGGATGCACTGTTTTGATTGCTCTGCTGACCGGTGTGTGTGTGTGCGCGTGTGTGTGTGTGTGTGTTCTCAGGGGTGTAAAGTTGTGGGCAGTGCTGGAAGTGATGCCAAGGTGGCTTACCTGAAAGAGCTCGGGTTTGATCACGTGTTCAACTACAAGACCACAGCTTCACTGGAAGACGCTCTGAAAACCGCCGCCCCAGATGGATACGACTGCTACTTTGAGAATGTAAGCTGATTTTTTAAAAAGTGGTTTATTCTTCGATATATATTTCACACATCACACAATTATAATTTAGTACTTTGTTATTGTAGCAAAAAAAAGCGAAATTCCATTTAGGAAGGTGTGAAGTTTTTTGCATTAAGTTAGTGGAAGATAAAACTGAATCATTTCTGCATTTCGTCACATTCAGAGTAGGGCTATTCCTCGTCATCACCACCTCACATATGAAATGTACATGCTGGCAGTGTGAATTTTAGTTTGTCAGGTCATGTCAGGTGAAAAAATGACACCCACAGATCCATATGAGGTAACTGTAGCTGGTATCAAAACCTCAAATGGTATACTCATGAATGCCAAAAAACAAAAAGCCACACATACAAACTGTTTACGTATTGTCTTTGTAATTCATCCATTTATGGAAATGTCTAATGGGAAGGGGTAATTCTCTTAAGCAGCTAGTTGCTAGTCAGATGGTTAGCTAGGTGATCTATCTAGTAACACAGCTACATGTGTGTTTAACAATCTAATCAGCTTGCTAAGTGAGATAATATTGTCTAGTAGTCCCTAGCAAGCTGTTTTTGTATTCACCCCAAGTAAGCCCCAGAAGTACTGTATGTATTGCTGTTCTACAGCGCAACATTACACAAACACAGTATACCTCTCCCAAAAGATACCCCATGTGGGCAGTGAGATTGCTACACCCTTTGTCAGGAATCACTGCATATAATGGCATTGCTTTACCCTGTGACAGCCCACATAGTCAGGGGACATGCTGCCAAAGTCAAGCAATACCCTTACTGTGCTTTTTAGGTACATGTGCTACATCTGTATGGAGGAAGTAAACTTTCCTTTTTATGGCACTTAGGTTGGAGGACCTTTCTCTAGTGTGGCCATACCTCAGATGAAGGCGTTTGGCCGGATTGCTGTGTGTGGGGGCATTTCCCTGTACAATGACACCGCTCCCCAGAACGGTATGTTCCTCTGTCGTTCAGGACCAAGTCAGAGATATGGCCATTGCCTACTCGTACAGCTGTATTTCTGACTGGGGCAATTTGGATTACGCACCCTATGTAGAAATTATGTGATGTTCTAGGTATTTGAACCCTTAACCCATTGGCAGTGAGTTCTGCAGACACTATGCCACACCTATGTCCTGTATCTCTGCTCAGTGTTTTTAAACAAGCAGGTGTTCCTACCCTGGTCTCTTCAACTCCTTTGCAAGTCCAATTCTCTGATGTGTTAGTGGGGGGAAAAAGGGGCATTTAAGTATCTTGTCATTGTTCTCCCCCATCCTGTCTTTGATGGATGTTTCAAATTTTAACCACTAGAGGGCATTGTTAATCTTTATGAGACATAGAAGGAGGAACCATGCTGTAAAAAGTTTTGTTTCTTTCACACAAACTAGTCTAAATTCAGTAATTAGTACATTCAGTGAAATAAAGTAACCTTATGTTTTATAATACTGATTCTTTACAGAATATTTCATATATATGAAACAGTAATTTTCCTGTAGAGATATTTTGACTCCCATTAAACAGACCTGTCTAGATGAATACTTGTAATAAATTAACAAGGGTAAAGTAAGACTAGGGTGATTCTTTTGTCAAGCAATACCTGACTTGTCCTGATTTGGGTTTCTCGCAGGTCCTTATGTACACCTCCACATGATCTTCAAGCAGCTGAAAATGGAAGGATTTCTCGTCGGAAGATGGGAACACAAGAACGAGGAATCTCTGCGGAGGCTGATGGCATGGGTGAAAGAGGCAAGCAGAGAAGATATGATATGGATGAACTAAAGCCACTTCCTGTCCGCTTTCATTTGCATTGTTATGACTTTATTAATGTCTGCGAGAAAGCTTCTAAAAACCTCAAACGTACCCACTACACAAGTGAAATTGTAATCCTTATGGAATGATTTCAGAATGAAACAGTTACCTCTTTTTAACTGAGTGAAGTATCATATTTTGCCTTTTTCAGGCAGGTTAACATACTCTGCTCTTTCGCATGAACAGCTATCCCCGCCACAGCAACTTATGTATAGTGGACCCCGATACACTAATAAAAACCAGTTTCTAATGGCCAGGACGTGGGCTATGTAATTGGAGGGACTCGCCGTTAATTGTACCTCTTGTTTGACTTGCAGGGGAAGCTGAAGTATAAGGAGCATGTCACTACAGGCTTTGAGAACATGCCAGCATCCTTCATGGGGATGCTGCAGGGAGAGAATACGGGGAAAGCCATTGTGAAAGTGTGAGATGTTATTCCGGAATCCTCCAAGCATTCTGTTCTCTGGAATCCACCCGTGCACATGTTCTCCCTTGTCCATAACTGTTGTACACACAATAAATCAGTTCTGGTTTTGTTGTTTTTTAGTAAGTTCTTTTCTTGAGTTTTTTTTAACATGTAAATGATGACCACCTCAGAGACCTCTTTAAGCAGTTTTTTGGGCCCTTGACATAACAAAAAGTAAGCCACAACATTTAGTTATTTTAGTCAAAGCATGGGATGTAAAATTCTGTAGATTTAGCTGTTCACCAAAAAACACAGGGGGAACTCCCATTTAAAATGTTGCTTTAAAAAATGACCAAGGAAAAATATTTAGTGTATCCTCTTGCCTATGTCTCTTATGAATAGGCTTATGAATAGCTGCTGTCTTCATACAAGCTTTTGTTTAACCCCAATGCAGGGCAGTATTTTTAGACCCTGATTTGAATTTCATTAGACTCATAAGGGACTTGTTTCTATGGTAAATAGTCTGCCATGCCAGTGCCAAGACAGCCCTCTTTGTGTGAACCAATCACAATGGTGGAGGAAGCTATCAAAGGAAAAGATGTCAGGAATACCTGCCACAACAGTATTGTGTGAGATGCTGATATTCTATGAGAATGCTTTTAAATGAAACATGCTTTGGGCCTTTTAGGTTGTCCTCTTTCCACCTCCTTTTCTGTTGTACAATAAAACTCAATACAATACAATACTATATATATAATATATCAATATACAATACTCAATACAATACTATTTGAAAACATTTATGTCACGGAAAGCAGTAAACTATTCCACTGTCCTTGATAAAGTCATAGATTTTTCTTGTTAACTATTTTTATTACATTTACATTGCAATGTCAGTATGCTGATGTTGCTAACAAACTGGCTAGGTCTCTAGTGTGTACACTGAGGTGAAGACCAGCAGGCCTTGGTGAATGATATACATCCACAAGCATGATGCCACACCTACTCAAAATATTTTTAAAGTGGTATGACTCAGTAGGTATCTCCCACCCTGGTTACTTTTCCAAACTAATCCAGTTTTATAGGAATTTAACTATGAAATTGATCCCTGAAAGTTTTATGTTTATTGTTAAAATGTATGGACATAAAACAAAAACACAAAATATGAAATTTAAGTGGGAACCCTCAACACAGACAGCCACAAATTTTAAACAGAATGTCCACAGGTGTCCAAACTCTTTTGAAAGGTGTATTATACTGAGGTAATGTTGCAAGTTATATACCAGCGACATCTGAAGATTCATCATTTACAAGTAAATAAATAAACTGAAGTGCATCAAAAAAAAACTCACATTACCTTTTATACTGTTGCACTCCAGACCTACCTGGTACACAACCTTTACACTCTAAGTTTATAAAAACGGTCCTATACATGTAGTTGCATGTCACTTAATGTAATTCGACAGAACGTATCAGTATGAAAAAATGGAAAAGGTGCCAGCTACCTTCTTTGTGCCACATCTCTTGGGGGGTCACAAGGAAGGTGCACTTGAAGCGTATCAGAGAAAACTTGCAACCAGGATAAAACGTCAAGTTAAAAAAAACTTGAAGCCACACCCATTGCTCGTCACAGTAGCTTCTTATTGGACGGTGCACACGACAAAAAGATTGGTATTAGATAAGAAATTTGTCAAGTCATTGCAGCGTTGCCAGATGTACGATAATTATCGTATTTGTACGATTATTTTGCCCTCTGTAGGATGTACGATCAATAATGTCAAAAGTCCCATAATGTACGTTAATTTGATCATTTTGTGACTCTTAGCCTAGACTGATTACAACTACTAATGCTATCTCATTTTAATTCATTCCCTGACACGATCAGGATAGTAAAATATATGGATCCTACGTCTGTGTTTACGCATCTCTTCTCACGTGAAGTCTTTCCAGCCAATCATGCTTGTGATGATGAACGGTTTTCGCTAACTTAACCATTAATCAAATCCTCTTTGCAAATCAGAAATTTTAGGTATTTTATATTGAATGCAGTAACTTAAGGGCCAGTACTATATTTACCCAGTGCAATGCAGTTATCGTTATAATATTACAAGTTAAATGAGCTGTCAAAAAGTCGTTCGTCTCAATGTTTTCTGAAATTACACATTTACGCCTATTTGTTCTCTTGGTTATGACTCGCGTACGATAATTTTCCCTTAAAATACGATCATTTTAAGCCTCTGGTACGATCCTTTAACATTTTCCATTTGGTAACACTGAGTCATTGCTATGTGCTAAGTAAAATGCAAGTAGCTAACCGATGAAAATGCGAGCGTTTGGCCATCGAACACCACTTTTCAAAGAATACATTCTTTCAAGTAATATAATAGTTGCTCCGTATGTAGATTGATTGATATATTTGTAGCTGTCGAGGTTGATTCTAGCAAGTATTTCCAGTAAATGGGTGGGTAACTGTGTCCACTCCCACAGCTGGAGCTGGTCATTAAAATTTTAGATTAAAAATGAGTTTTCCTTCCAACCAAGAGCCTCCCTACCCTGATCATGCTGACTTGTGTAATGCGCTGTAGGATAGCCAGTAAGGGGCAGGGCCTCTCACCGGGATATAAGCGTTTCCTACACAAACTGCGCCGTCAGTAGGTCAGTTGCGGTGGAATCAGAGGGATACATCGTTGTGCAGGGTTTTAGGGTGACATATCAAAATGCTGATTGTTATTGAAGACAAGGTAAGAAACACTAACTAGTTCAAAGGATCATCGCCTGTGGCGAAATGGCTTTCCAGAAGTGTAGCTGCTGAAAGGCTTGAAACTAGCACATTACTGAATGCAACGTAGCAAGTTAGCTAACTTGGCTAAGACAGCTGTTAACCTGTATAATTTAACAGTACTGTGTTAAATGTAAGTAGCTATCGAGCTCACTATTGCCTTCTCAGTGATGTGTGCTCTTGCCGAAGAAAGTCATTCCATGACCACGTGTAACCTGCCAACTAGCTATTTCGTTAACATCTGGTTATCGTGTCAATCAGCGAACGAGAGGCTCCTTATTTAACTTTGTGTCAACGTTGGCTGATGTGAATAAATGCAAAAATAATATGTTATATTATTGTTTTTGTACAGCTAACCTGTCAGGTACGGTTGGTGATGGAAACCGACTGGAAAATGTCCAGTCCTGATAAATAAGTAGCTAGCTGGATGGCTAACGCGGGTGGATTATGTTTCATGGTGTCGACTTAGGTGAACTAAACGATCGAACTAGCTCGACAGGTGGATTTAGGTTTTCCATTTTTCTACCGTCTGTTTCATGGCGTGAAAATATGAGGTTTCAGAAACAAGTGTGTGATCTGGATAAAGTGTGACTAGGTTACTCCCAAGGTTGGGTGAACTTGCAGTTTAGCATGGAATCTGCCGCCTTATTCATCCTTCGTACTTTTCTTGCAGCTGGGTAGCTGCGTAGTTCTGATAAATATCATATCCGCTCCATCAAGTGTGTTATTATCATACCTAGCTGTAACGTTTCACAACTTGTTCAGCTAGCTGGGTAACTACGTCTCAGCAATTACATAACTTTGTTGGCTGGACAGCCATCTCTGTAGGGGGACACACCTAACGTTGCATCCGTGAGGAAACGTCTCCACACTGCCCTAGTCTGCAGTAAGAAATTGCGCCATAATTAGAACACCGGTAGCGTCTTAGCAAGACCGGAATGTGATTCACAAGGAAAGCAAAATTGTTTATCTTTATCTTAGCTCTTTGCGCTTGGTAGGGAATGCATGTCGTGTTCCTAGAGGGTTACTAACAAAGACATTAAGCGGTAGCACCCATCCTCTATGGTAATTGTGCCATTATTGAGGTACAGAAAATTTAGTGGGGAATGCATAGTGTTCATTATGTGCACTTTTGAGTACAGTGCATTTTAGATAAAATGTATTGTACTGGATAAAGTTAGACAAAGTGATATTATCACGTACCAAGCAACTGTAAAAACATTCAGGTAATGCCCCTTTAAAAATGCGCTTGTCTGAATGGTCCCAGTTTCTTCGATTTTAATTTTTTGTTTTCATTTATTTTATTTATTTATTTATTTATTTATTTATTTATTTATGTAGTCAGGGGGGCAGTCCAGTTTTATAGCTAAAAATATGCATATGATTTACACAGAAATGTGGGAAAACTCATTAAAATTGTGAAAAAAATGTGAAGAATTCATTTAAATGCTAAGAATTCATTTAAATGAATTTCAGGAGCCATGTCATTTCTTTTTAGTTATTGAACTTTAAAACTGAGTTTCAAATAGAGTTCCAAACATATAGCGTTGTGCAGTGTTTTTCAGTCTGTCATGTGCATTTAGCAGGTGAACTGCCCCATTGTTGCCTAGTCATTTAAAGCAAACGTTATTGGAAACTATAATTAGTGTCATCTCCTCTCTGATGGGCCCCCAAATTGAACATTATGCCTGGGTTGTAGTAGTCACAAGTACAACACTACCTTAATATTCTGCATTTTAATTGCTAAGCACCTGAACCTGATATGAAGTCAAACAAATTTCTGCCCATAAAGATTTATTAATTATTAACTGCAGGTTTTAATTTTCTGTGTTGCACAGATCCACTGCACAAAAAAAGAACCTACTTTTAAAAGTCTATATGCTTGTAAATCATCATCAAGGTTGAATTTTTCTTTGTCTTGTTAGGATGCCTTTGACAAAGCCTTGCAAGAGGCCGGTAGCAAGCTGGTGGTGGTGGACTTCACTGCTACCTGGTGTGGTCCTTGCCAGGCCATTGGCCCTTTTTTCAAAGTAAGTATTCTGTTTGGAGCATTGTTCGTCAGCACAGTGTCACAGGATGCTTTCGTTTGGACAGCAGGAAATGCAGGGAAGCTTGGGTAACTAAGGCTGCCTCTCAAAGTCAAGGAAGGATCCTTAACAGCCGCATTTCAAGGAGACTACATCATTGAATCCCACTGAAGGACTGTTCCGATGTCGAGGATCCTTCAAATTCTACCAAGGACCGAGTCCTTCATTCAGAGAATTTTCAAGGATGCGTAGCATGTATCCTCAGCGTCCTTAAAGCACCCACAATCCTATGCGCACGTACAAGAGTCTGTGGCACAGAACTGAAGGCGGGACCTTTTCAATGACGCACACCTGCATACTCGCTATACTGTTCCATTATCTGTTCTCCGAATGCTAGGAAGGATTCTTGCCGACCTAGCACTCCAGCTGTGGTAGGACCTCCTATCAAATCCTGTATACCAGTGTCCCATAAGTGCACAAGACCGTGTTTGCAAGGGAATACAGTCATGTAAGCCCCCTAACAGAATGCTGCTAACTGGTCTCTCCATCCAGACTGCATCAACTAGTTACCAATGTCTCCATCCTGTTCTAACTTTTCCACCATGGATTTGTGTCTTCCTCTTCCCCTCCTCCGGTCACTAGTTTATAGGCTTACCTGGAAAGGGAGCCTGCAGAATAACATTGCAGCACGCGCCAAATAAAACTAAATACACACTCCTCACACACGCACACATTTTTGTATGTGGCCTTAACCCTAATGGGGGCCATTACAGCATTCCCATAATTTCTAGTAGAGAACAAAGGATTGCTTAAGATTTTGCCTTTGATTCCTGCAGTCACAAATGCAGTATGAGCATAATATCTTCTATGTTCTTTCTTCAAAGAATTCTTCCACAAAGTGCCAGTGTACAAAGTTTTGAACATGTCTGGCGTTGTTCGCAGTGGAAGGGTGCACACTCGTCAGCTAAAAGCGGGAGCCTGAGGTTTTGTCACCTTTCAGAGCAATAAACATTGGGGTTTTTTTGGTCCATTGGAAATGCGTCATTACCGCTGTTCCCACACTTGCATTCTGCTCAGCCGTTAAGCACTGTGATGGAGCTCTGTTGTGTCTTGTTGCCGGGATACCATTGGGGAAGACACCTTCTACATGAACACCTTGCTGTTCCATGATAATGAGCCATTGGTTGACCGTTAGTGACAGTTAGGCCATTGCAAACCTGTTTTGTAATATGCCAGAGCAGCTGGAGGAAGATCAGCTTGGGAGGAAGCGGGAAGCTCTGCCTCTGGTTCTTCTTCAGCTTTGACATGCAGGGGAAATTTATTCCTGTAGACCTGCTATACGATTGGCTGGATTTTTGTTTCTCCAGTATTTATTAGTGTGAGTCATTTTTATTTTAATTTTGTTAAGCCATTCTCTGTGAATGCTTGCCACTCATCCACCCTATGACAGCATTTTGAACCGTGAGACAGCACAGATCATTTCTAATCAATCAAAATCCTGTAAGTCCACCCTGACCTACTAAATGGTGCCTATGATATGAAAATGGTCAGTGTAATTTTTTAAATTTGTGTTATGACTTTAGTTAAGTGAGAAGGTGCTTGTCATTGCATTATTGTCATTTATCAGACGTCCTTATCCAGAGTGACTTACATGGGTTACAATTTTTACATGTTATCCATTTGTACAGCTGGATATTTACTGAGGCAATTATGGGTTAAGTACCATGCCCAAGGTACAGCAGCAGTGTCCCAGCAGGGAATTGAACCAGCAACCTTTCAGTTACAAGCCCTGCTCCTTACCACTATGCTACACTGCCACTCAGCGAAGGACTTATGTGCTTAGAGGCAATTGATAAATGTACTGGATATTGCAGGTGAGCAATGAACAATATGACTGGAAAATACTCAGTGTTTCTGTATAAACTGTGTGCTTCTACAAGGAGGGGTAAAATGCTTACCGTTTCTGTCTCGTGTTCCACAGGGACTCTCTGAAAAGCCTGAGAATAAGGACGTAATATTTCTGAAGGTTGACGTGGATGAAGTTCAGGTATGCCTTATGGGTGACTCTATTTACATTACATTACATTCATTTAGCAGACGCTCTTACCCAGAGCGACTTCCAGCACAATAGAACAGAAGTGTATCCATTCAAGCTGAATGAGTAACAGTGTCAGACCAGGCTAACAACACTCCCAGACCAGTGGATGTGAGCATATTTATATATTTGTGAGGGGACATGATAGTGTAACCTCTTCGTTGTGATGAGCAGGTTGCAGAATGCAGTCCTAACCGCTGCAGTGCAGAATAGATAAGTGACTATTCCAGGAAACTTTGCTATCTGTGCATAGCTGTTTTACATAATAGACGTAATAAAAGTGGATTATTCAGCTTCCTGTTATTCAAACCTATAGTGGTTTCTCTGTGAAGGTCCTGTGTGCAGGTGAGCACGTACTGTGGCTAGGAGGTTTCGGCGCGTCAGGGTGCGGCTCACTTATTTGCAGTTGTGTACGTTCACTGCTGCTTATGAGCTCATGCAAAAAGATCCAATGCAAAAACAAATGTTCCCTGTAAACCCAAATTCTTCTTTTCGGTTCTGGGCTTGAAGTAGGAAATAGTCCAGTGTAATGCGTGAGGCTGAGATGGCCCGCTTTGCTCAGGCTTGAGCCATGATCTCCTGCCTCTCTGCCCTTTCCTTGCCAGGATGTGGCCACCTCCTGTGGAATCAAGTGCATGCCAACATTCCAGTTCTACAAAAATGGAAATAAGGTACACACTTGTGTTTGGTCTTTTACACTTTAATTCCCAGGAATATCAGGGATAAAGCATGCCAAGGTCCACACTGAATAGCTTTGAGCAACATATGTATTTTATTTCTGGAATAAGTCAGCAATATTAGTTCAAAATTAGGCCAGGTTTCAGTATGCTTAAATACTGAAAGTAGTAAAGATTTTGTATAGAATCTGAAATGGCTTAATTTGAGAAAATCATGTCAATATTGTTTCAAACTGACTGTACAGTTGTGTCCAGCAAAATGTCATATATGTGATAGAAAAATGCACATAATGCACTGATCGATAGGACACAGTCTTTTACTCATTTGATTCCTTCTCTTTTCCAGATCGATGAATTCTCTGGAGCCCAGAGAGATAAGCTGGAGGAAAAAGTGAATCAGCACAAATGAATCTGCCCCACTCTGTACAAAGGACCATGATATCTATACATATCTGATAATATTCCAAATTTGCCTTTGTATAATAAACATTGTGTTCCTTTAAAGTGATGACATTCCCTTTTAACTGTTCAACAGCAACCATTCTGTGATGATGTAATCAGAGGCAGACATTAAATCTAGAATCCACTTTTTGTATTTCCTTGTTTTTTTTGTTTGTCTTTTGGATGTCTTCACCATTAACACCCTGAAATGAAGCCTGTGATATTTTATCAAGTTGGCTTAATAAATTAAGACGCCATCTCTTGAATGACAAAATCTTTGCACGTCATTTCATAGGTTATTCTTTTTTCTACGTGGACCTTTTTGGCAAAAAATATGCACATCTGTGTTAGAGGTTTTGTACTTCATGTGTGTTGCACAGTCAAGGATGACTCAGTATGAGAATACCGCCTTAAAGACCAGCTTCCACCTGAGATCAGAAGGGATTTCAGTGCACTTCAGTACCGTTAAACTCTTCACTCCAGCTCAGAGACAGAGAAGTATTAAACATTTACTGCAAGGGTGAGTTGAATGTGACATAATGTTCCAGACTCCATCAGGCATGATTTTGGAAGGTTAAAAAAAGAACTTCTGTGCTCCGTATGGGGGAAAAAAACAAGACTGAGAAAGGGCTGGTGGTAGAGGGCAGGGTGAGAGGGGTGTGGCAGTAGTCACATTCCTGTCCCATTTATCACAGAAGGAAGGATCTTTCTTCATATGCTAGTTACTGCACACAGAGGTCAAATGGAAACTGATATGCTCTGACTGTGTGAAGCATGCGCAAAGGGAATTACAAACGAGAGGATTTCACACACAGATGGGACAATGCTGATTAAGATGTATGTTACAATAACATGATTTGAAAATTGTGCAGGTTTATTTGAATTTTATGCTTTAATAAAAACGTGAGAATAGTTTACACATATACATTGGACAATCACATCATAGTTTTTACACATAATACAAGTAAAAGTATATAGCAGCATATAATTAATACTGTTGATTTTCTATATGAAAAAATACAGCTTTATTTTACAAAAAAAAGGATTTTAAAAAGAATTTATGGTTTACAATGAAGAAGTTATGTTCCATACCAAGTTCAGCAAGAATACAATCTCATTCTGTGGAGCATCTCATGTGGAGAAACAAATCTTGACTTTAAAAATGAAAATATCCTGATTTCCTTTTCCTGAAATAGATGAAAAAGAAAACAATTAAATGCAATTCCCTTCTGTGTAACAGCAGCAGCAATTGCAAAATTTTGTTTTGATTGTGCAGGGCACTTCACTGTATTTTACAATACACCATATTGTGTCTGAATTTTCACTACCAAATTTATACTTGCAAGCAAGCAGGTCTTTATGCTTGCTGATAAAACTTGTAAACTGATAAAAAGCTTATAAATGCTAAATGAGACAGTTTCCACCAGAGGTGGAGGCTTAATTAGATGTCAGTGGACAGGCCCCCGGTGTGGCTTGCAGTTAGCTCATCTTCCGAGAAACACAGGGCTGAGGATAAGCCATGTGACTTACGAAGAAGCCAATTAATCACTGTCTTTGAATAAAAAAACAGCTCTCCAGTTAATGGCTAATTTCGATTTCTTGTACTCTGATCCTCTCTTAACCGCTTTAGCTCAAACGGCCATTTTCAAGGAGCTAAGTGAGCGCTAAAGCAAGAAACAGAAAACAAACCACATCAAAAACAAAACAGTCGAAAAAAAGAAAAAAAACACAGCAGTCTGTTTCATCAGAAAAATGATCAAATTTCTTTTCCGTTTTCAGACTTGTTTGAGTAGCCATAGGGATGACAAAGCGATGCGCTTTGAACAATGGTCGTATTGTCTGTCAGACGAGGCTGCTCTCATCCACGGAGGCTCAGGTTTCGGCTTTGTCTCACAGCCGGCCCGAGGCTGGCCAAGCTGCACTGAGCACAGTCACTCACTGATGGCGCCACCACGAGCTGTCTAACCCGAAAGTGGTTACGTGAGAAAAGAGACCTGGCGTGATGTTTCACTTCAACAAAGAGGAACTATGGAAAAGAACTTTAGTGAGTATAGTTCTAGATTTATTGTCTCAGATATACTGTCAGCGTGTTATTAAGCAACATTATATGCATTGGTGGTCTAACAAGGTCAAATGAATGAGAAAAGATCCATGTCACATAAACATGGCTAATATTGGTCTGTGAATGGTCAACAAGCTCTGTGCTGGGGTATGCGGGTGCATAATGCATGATGTTCAAATATTTGTGTGAACGGAGATTGTCGGAGATTGTGTGTTTATCTATGTGTGTTTCCAGTACGTGGATATGAATGCAATCAGACTTCGGTGTATATTTGGTGTGTGTTTGTGCATGCCTGGTTTTGTATAGCACGTGTGAGAGTAGATTTCACTGTGTGTACAGTGTGAGAGAGTGTGTGTGTGTGTGTGTGTGTGTATGTGTGTGTGCATATGTATTGCATGCATAAAGGTGGGAATAAGTGTCTGTGTATACTTGCACATGCAAGGTCTGCTGTCACCTGGAACAGTCATGTCCACTCCATCCCGGACTGCAGTGACATCGGTTTGGCCTGATGCACCTCCCTCCATTCAAACAAGGCGATGAGCAAACCGCTGAAGGGACATTTGCAAAAAGTTCCAATAAACAGTCGGCACTCAAACTCTCAGAAGCGTCATGGGGTCACCTGGCATTGCCTTGATGCTAGCCTGAGAATTCAGCTGAGAGCTCTTTTCATTTTGGACTGGCATTTGAAATTGGTGATTATTTGTAAACCCAATGCGTGAGGCACAAACACATTGCATTGTCACCACATTGCTGCTATTGCCTCACCGCTATTGTGCTGTAACAGGAATGTTTTGAGTATATTATGCGTTTCCTCATACTGTCTCTGAAATTTTATCAAAACCAAATGGTGGACCAACAACAAAATCCTACTGTGTAATGATCGAATTTTCCCTTCTCTATGATTGAAAGTGCTGTCAAACTATGGATGACGGCTTCCTCATACCTCCTGCTACAAAAAGAAAAGGGATCTTTTGTAGGAGGATAATATATGCTCATCTTTTCCACAGATGTGCACTGACCTGTTTCTCAACAAGCATAGTTGTGCACACCTGTGCAACAACCATAAACGACAAACACTGAAACTAATTGACACTCCAAAATCAAAAGTCTAGCCTCCGGGCATTCACCTGCCCAACAAGTTCCACAACATCACAGGAGACAATGTCAGAAACCAACCAGAATGATCAGAATGTCAGTCTAAAACGGCTGTACGGTGCAAATCCACCCACATCCATTGTATGTATTTGCAGAATGCCAAAGTTGCGCCCACAAAACCCACCCACCTGACTGAGCGCCCTTTGAATGAGATGTCAACACAGTTCGGGAGCAAGAATGATGCAATCACAGTCTCGTATGCTGATTGCAACACAGGTACAGACAATGCGTGGCTATCAAAAGGAAGATAGCCACCACAATACTGACAGCACACCACATGAAACCATGAAACCAGTGTCTGTCTTACACGCTGCTGTACATTGCATTACAAATTAGGGAACCTTAGGGGGAACAGTGACCAGCAAAATTATGATTGTCCTCCTTAATCATGACAGACTAACAGTCATTTGCCATAAGAGCTCATATTTGATCCTCACTGCAGGATCCAGAGCCAGAATCAGTTGATTGATTTTATGTTTTCTCAAAAAATAAAACTGCCTCTGATACATCCAAAATTAAAATGGACTGTCCCTGGCATGTCACATCAACCACAACAAGCTGCAAAGCAGTTTGCAGAAGAGACAGAAGCAAGAGAAAGATCTCTCAGAGTAAATATTTGTTAGAGATATTTATTCTGTGGTCCCTTTCCTGTTAGAAGCTTTGCATTGGACCAAGGCACCAACAATACCCACTGCTGTGAACAGGTGGTTGCTAGGGAGGGTTTGTCTGAGATAACAGCGTTAACCAAACAGACCCAGCGTGGGGTGGATGCCTCCCCAAGTCTTTCCAGGATAACCTCCACATGACCAGAATCAATTCTGTTTTACACACATCATGATAAAACTTGTCTACGACAGCTTTATTTATCTGTTTACTTATTTGTCAGGTGTCCTAATGGAGAGCAAAGTTCCTAAAGACAGGTGTATGTTTTCAAACACAATCCAATGGCTTCAAGAAAAGGCATGATAAACTAAAAAAAAAACAACCTAGAAAGTGTTTAAATCTGGGCAGGTTTTCTTCTGCGTGTCCTACTTTGATTGGAGAATTTTTTGTGCTTTTTGTGTCTGGGGAATCAAAGTTGTTTTAGACATCTCTCAGATCCCCCCCTCCTCTGAATGTTTTTCACTTCTACAATATTTGATGCAAAATGGAGTACTGCAGGCCTTTCACTTCCTTGAGAAAGCAACACAGCACGCTTCTCAAAAGGCCTGAGCCGTGGAGGGGAACTTTATCGCTTTCATTTGTGATCCCCATCTGGGCACAGTGAAATGAGCATGCTGATGGAGATGTAGCATGTAACATGTAAACATGCATGTAACGTAAAAAAAAAAAAAAACAACTATAACCTATGTAAGTCGCTCTGGATAAGAGCGTCCGCTAAATGCCAATAATGTAATGTAATGTAATGTAATGTAATGTAACGGCACTGCTCCGAGTAACTGGCTGAGGCTGTGCTGGTTTCCGTTCCCATGATGCCGAGGGTGCTGCGTGTGTGCGTGTATTTACCGCTGTGACACCGCGTCCCGCTCCATCCCTCGGGGCACTCGCACTGATACGGAGCCACGCAGCGGCCGCCGTTCAGACAGGGCAAAATGCAGATCGCTGGAAATCATAGACAGAGAGGGAGACAAAAAAAAAATCCCCTTCAGTGCAGCGGCGGCAGACCCTGCCGGAGCCTCAATGCATGGCTATGTGCTGTGTCATGCTGGGTTGGCCCGATCCCAAAGGAGCATAAACACAGCGTGACTCACTCGGGGAAGAGAAAATGAAAGGAAAAAATGCTTTGAATGAAGCACTCTGTGGTTTGGTTGCTTTTCCTTAAACATTTGCATATTCCCAACCTGCATATTCCCGAGATTTACATTTTAAATGACAATGACAGAGTGCTTAAAAATTAGCGATTAAGTCTTAAATGATTAAGTCTGTTGCTAGACACAGAAAAAAAAACATTACAAATCTTGGTATTCCCCTAAGTCACTGGGGAGACTCAGGGAAATTAAGCAATATTCTCCAGAGACCCTGTTGTCCAAATGTGGGTGTTGGTTGCCTGTAACTGGTGGGTTGCAGCAATTAATAATAACTCTCTGAGAGACATGTGAGTGAAAATCACCAGCCATCCTGTTTGTCACAATGAGGATGATTTGAGAAACAATGTGCACCCATTTTTTGTTATTTCTACAGCAGTGTTGCAATATTTCCTTGTATAACTTTATCTACCACTTCAACTTTATCTATGTAATCTATGAAACATTTATAAATAAACTAGGTCCATCTACATCTATCTCATACAATCTCTGTGGTGGAGAGGAAATGGAGTTATTGTATATAGCAGCCCTGAAAGTTGAGGGCAACAAACTGCCCAAATGATATCCCTCGCAGCAAATTACACAGCCTCTGTTTCAAAGACTCCATCAGGCAGGGAGACAGAGAGCTCAGACTAGGTGTAGGCCTCCACCTTAACCAAAGAGAGTGCTTTGTGTGAGGTCAGCAGTGCTCCACTAAGTCACTAGCCCAGCAACCTCAACAGCAGCCTGGCTCCACACTGATACTGACACTGATACATGGGACAGGAAAAGTTTGGGGGATGTGTGAGTGGTATCTGGGTGTGGGGGGGATATGTGAGTGGCAGTTGGGTTTGGGGTTGGGGGGGGGGGGTGAGTGGTAGTTGGGTTTTGGGGGGGGGGGCGTGTGAGTGGCAGTTGGGTTTTGGGGGGGACATGAGTGGCAGTTGGGTTTGTGGGGGTGTGAGTGGCAGTTGGGTTTTGGGGGGGGAGTGGGGGGGTTTTGGGGTGGGGTGAGTGGCAGTTGGGTTTTGGGGGATGGGGGTGACTTACGGTCCTCACAGAGCCGGCCCATCCAGCCCTCCGGGCAGGCACAGATGTTGGGCCTCTGGCACACTCCTCCGTTTTGACACTGGAGCCAGCACACCGCTGGAACGAGCAAACACAGCACACAGTACCTCAGCCATCTCCCGTTTAAACACGGTGATAATCAGGTCCCTTGCATTTCACCTCTTTTTGCGTCAAAATGATGTCCCCAAAGTTAATTTTTACCTAAGACTTTTACCTTGTGTGGTCAACCTGTAAAGTTAATGAATCCATTTGATTGAATTCCCATGCATTCACGTTGTTAAAAACCATCTCTGAAGGGTGCAATAGGGAAAGCAGGAGAGTGAGCAGACCTGACAGGAGACTCACTGAACACACAACAAGTCACAGGTAGATTCAGAAAGGTCTAACGAAGGCAAAGACTGGAAAATTAGAAGTCATAAAGTTGAAAGGTTTCGATAATAACACTTCAGTATCCACACATAAAGGTGTGTACTGTGCAAAAGAAGGTTAAAGACAATTTCATGTGATCATACCCATGAAAATCAGGTGTGTTTAAATCCCTGGGGTGCATTCAGTATGTGACAGTGACAAGAAAGGTGCCCTCTGGACATATGAAAGTGTCATGGTTTCATCAGCTTCAAACAATAAGAAGGGGGAAAAAAAATAAACAAACAACCATGCTTCAATCATGCCTAACCATGCCACAGACTGCCATGCTTTACCGTGTGGACATCCATGTACGCAGGCCATAGAGAAGGGACACCTCCCTAGCAGTGTGCTGGAGGGACTACCCTGCACCATGAAGGCTGTGGGGTTCAGGATCTCTCTCTCCCCTCCCTCTCAGATCTTTATAACATCATTCAGAACTCTGCGGCAGCAAGGGAAGGTGGATCTCTAACCGTCACGAATGAGCTGCAGGTCTGAAACGATGCTTTAGTGGAGTATGCTTCACTCCGCTGTTCCTCTTTTAATGTTGTTTTACCTTTGCACGCAAACCCACAACCATCAGATGCCAGGATCGCCTGCCACGCTGGAAGCCTACAACAGCCGCTGGAGACGCCATACGCCGAGGACAGTGGGAAAAGAGAGGCAGCCGGGGGGGGGCACACGCCGAGGCGGGAGGAGGGGGGATTGGCTCTCTACCTTTGCAGGTGGGAGGCGGGGTCCAGGTGCCGTTCTCCAGGCACACGCTTCTACTGGAGCCCTCCATGCGGTACCCTCCGAAGCACGAGTACACAGCCGTGTCCCCAAACTGGAAGACCGCCCCTCGCACCACTGCGTTGGCCACGTGGAGAGGGGGGCCGCAGGACACCCCTGCGCACAACCAACGGACAGGCTGTCTGATTAAAGCCGGGCCCCCTCCGGTGTCCCTCCCCTGCCCCCCGACGTCTGCGTGAGAGCAGCCTCGGCTCTCCACAGCGACTCCATCAGCTGATCGCACCTGAGCTTGGTGCGACTCACGTAAGGGGCGAAGTGCATGACTTAACAGGACTTGAACGAGCAGAGCAGATGTGCGTCACTGTAAAAATTGGAGTTTTGGCCTTTTTCTGGGAGCCGAGGCAGGGTTTTTGGAGGGGGGGACCAAAAACAGAGGACAGTGACTAACACAACAATGTTTACTTGTCGTTGTGCTGTACCTTGCTCTTTAAAAAGCTGACAGTTATCTTCTTTTGTGTGTACGTACATCTACATAGCATGTGCAAGAGTGGCTGTGGAATAGTCAGCTCAAAAATCAACACTTTGTCTAAAAGCAAACAGCACAGTCATGCAGGCACTGTTTCAACACACATCATGCACAACAGTGGGGGAAAACCTGTAACACATCGCACACCAATTTCCCCAGTATTTATTTCTGTCTTTCCTATGAAGAACCACACACAAGACGTCAAACGTGTTGTCTGTTGAAAACCACAGATACACAGATTGACTGTCAAAGACGAAAAAGCACAACAGGCAATGAGTCACTGCCAGTAAGCATATTAAAGGAAAAGGCCAGAGGCAAACGTAAGCCATGCAGAAACCACTAGGGTAACATTGCATGAACATGTCTCATAAATATGACCCTTTTTAGTGGGATTGGTTCCATACAATCAAACTTTGAAAGGGTTGTGTTTTGCTATACTGTGTGACAGTGAAGACAAAAAACTGGTGAAAAAACATTGCACTGCTTCAGCAAATATCCAAAATCATACATGGGTAACATGTAAGCTATGTAAAATCAAATCATAAATAAATAAATACATACATACATACATACATACATACATACATACATACATGCATCTGATACATTATTATAGAATACTGTTCTGTTCTGGCCCAATATATAAGGCAGGTGATTTTTCTGAACTGTATGTTTTAAAAATGCAACTCACCCTAAACTCACTGGCAGGTCAAAACTTTTAACACAAACAGAGAAAGTAGAGAAGTAGAGAAAATCCTAAATATTGTCAGTGCATAGAATGTGCCTTCAGCAGACATTAATGTGTTTTTTTTACTTTCACTTTTTTCAGCTGACTTTGCAATCTTCAGCTGAGCATTAAGTTGAACTCACTACAAGACCTTCTTATACTCCCCCTCAGACAAGTTGTCTGTAAGCCTTCAATACACTTGCAGACAGTCAACAGCTATTGTACATACCACAAGTCCCACTATGCAAAACAGAAGAGCAAATCTTGACTGGAGGGTTTAGCACATCTTGACAACTTGGCAACGTATGGGTGCCTGATGAGGACATTTGTTTTGATAAATGTTACAGCAGTTAATTTTGACTAAAAATTAAAAATATGTAAACATTTTTGGTGGAATATTGCATATTGGATGGCTTTCAGAGCAGAGAATAAAATAAGAGACAACTTGTCTTGACAAGAGGCTTGTTGGCGACATTGGTTTCGGCAGATGGTTAGCAATTAGATGATTGTCCTAAGGCACTGCTTTGTTGTGGGAAGTAAAAGGCATTTTCACATTGACATAAACCTGAAAGCAGTCAAGAGATTTCAATTTTAGTTCACTTTAACCGAATGGTGTACAACAGTTTTACATTCCCTTTCATCTTAACAGTCCTGCCATCCTTGCGTCGGTTCAGTGGATAGCCTCCCACACACCCCACTGTCTGAAGCTTGCGAGTATGTTGTATTGAATGATACTCTGACTAACCCTTAAGTAGTGTTAGGTTAATTTCTTAACCGTGGTATGCGGTTGGTGATTTCTCTCAGAGGTATGGGGATTTCTTGAAAATTCTACCCACAATTCTCTCTGTGACAGTTTATTAACACCTTCCCCAGAACCTTAGCTTTCCACCACCTGCTCTTGCTGAGTTTTAGCTGCAGTGTTTCCTTTGCCCTTTGGTTTTAATTGAGGAAACAGGGAGAAAGATGGAAAGGGAGAAAAAAGAAATTGATAGACTACAACACATTCCGATGTCCAGGAAGTTTTAATGCAGCTGTTGGAGTTACAACAGTAAGATATACATCCCAAGACTCCAGCCCACAAAAGCTCTGGCCTCAAATCCAGCAGCAGTAACTATTGCTACATTCAAGTAGAATGGGCCCACTGCAGTGATGTCACCATTTTCCCTCTTCAGTGATTGGGTACTGTACAGGTAATCAGGGCCAATCTACTCACTCTCACAAGCTGTGCTGCTGGAGGTCCATGTCTGGTCACTCTTACAGGTGATGGTTGCGGCCCCCTGGGCCTGGTAGCCCTTCGGGCAGCTGACGGGTACCGTCTGGCCTACGAAGAAAGCTTCCTGAGTGGCATTGCTGCCTGTCCTTGCCAGGCCTGGGGGTGGAGGGCAGGGCTTGGCTGTGGGAACAGGGGTTGATTGGTGTTGGGTGTGGAAGGAAATCGGCCATTCGAAAGAGACAATGAGGAGCGACTTGCACCAACTTGTACAATATAGCCAAAAGTGAAGATTGAGTAAAGAAGCATAAAATTGAATATGAAGCATTAAAGCTCTGATACAGAGAGCAGAGTTTAGAGTACTTGACCTATGACAGTAGGAACGCTGGTTAAAAACTTGGGAAGGACACTGCTGTTGTTCCACACAACGGACTTTATTTGCACTCCTTCTGGGAAATGCCAAACTGCATCTACAGGCTTTTGAAATACACTAATGTTTTATTATTGTGAAATCACTGTGCGCCTGTGAAATTGCATGTTACAAAAAAGCCACTCAAATCATGGACTTTTTTGTGTGATTTACTTGCTTGACAGATGCAGCAGGGCGACTTGTATAGTTAGTAGTTACAAGCCCAGGTCCTAAACAACTACACCTGCATCTGGCACTGTCATGGTGATTGTGTGTGGTTTTATTGGTTCCTTAGAGCTTGTGGTTTAAGACTGAGAAAACAGAAGTAGATCAAAGTAGTCCTTAGAGTCCAACTCCTTAGAGTTGATTCCCATGTTTAAATGAAAAGTTATCAGATGCATTAATTAAATTAATATATAAACACACTCAGTGATTTCTCATTGGCGATACCTTATGATTATACCAACACAAACATCAAATATTTCATTATTATTTCAAAGCAAGCTATAAGGTGGGTGCCACATGAACCTAGCCATTTTATCTCTCAGATTCCTTATCTTCACCTCCAGCAACCACTGAAAGATTATTCTGTAACAGGAGAAGATACTATGAAGGACAGAGTGGTTGAACAAATTCAATATTAGGCTAAACATCACTCACAATATTTATACAGCCAAACCGACTGGACTCTACACCAACATGGCTTAATGAGAGACATACGTGCACAAGTGGGGAATGGGGAGCTCCAGGACCCATTGTCTAAGCAGAAGATAAAAGATTCCCCTTCCAGAGAGTAGCCCTTGTCACACTGGAATTCTATAGCGGCCCCAGTGGCCAAGTGGTGTTCCTCAAACTTTCCATTCAGTATCACTCCAGGGGTTTCACAAACCTGAACAGCTGAAAGAAGCAAGACACAGAAAAAGAGAGAGGGAGAGATAGAGAGAACAGGAAAGTACAGGATAATTGTTAATAATTGTAAATTATTAACAAATTTGTTTTAAATGAATATTTATACACTATATATTATAACATTTTCATGTTTTTCTCACCTTCAAAACATTTTAAAGCATAAAGTTGTGATTGGTAGGTCAAAGTTTTTTTGTTTTCTGTGACACCATACCACTATTTAAATGATACACTATTGATTTAGCAGGAGCTTAAGTCAAGCCTAGGAAGAAGCAAACTGGGAATTGACCAAAAAAAGCCACAGAACTGAGGATATTTTTTCCAATATCTCAGGAGATGTATCTAAATATAATAACTGTAAGGGCTCTGAGAGAACTTTTGCTTACCCTCACACACTGGTACTGGCTGACTCCAGGTTCCATTAGCCAGACAGGTAAGGGTCTGAGGCCCAACCAGATGGAGCCCAGACATGCACACGTAGGTCACGTTGCTCTGGTATGTTTCACCTGTTGCTGTGGCAGCCGCATTTTCCACAGAAGGAGGTAGGCCACATGACACAGCTGAAAAAAAAGCATCAGCACTTACATTAGCAGATGTAGCAGCAGAGTGACACACCAGGGCAAACTGATATGTGCTCTACTATCAGGCTGATGCCTGAATGAAAATCTGCAAAGTCATGCCGTCTCTGTGCAGTGGTAGATTATTAATGTCTGATGGGTGACTGCAGGGGAGGTTGGTCAGTTAAGAACATATCCGCCACACACACACATAGAGACACCAAACACACACAATGGTACTCTCCTACCATTACACACAGGGTGCCCGCCACTCCATGTTTTGTCTCCTTGGCAGATCTTCATAGAGTCACCCTGTGATGTACACACATGAAGAAAGAGCATTTATCCATCCTCATAAGCCTTCCTTTCTTCACTTCGCAGTAAATAAAAACCAAATCAGGGGTGACTTCCTTCCTAAAAGGTCGTTATACATTCTCAGTTATAGTTCCATGGAAAGTGCTTTATAGTTTCTTCAGAATGAAACAGTGGAAACAGGTTATTGCCAGATCCATCTGTTGGGGACGCTGGGGGAGTAACTGCAGGAAACATTCTTGAGAGATGGTGAAGAGATACTGGAAAAGCTATTCATCAGACCTGCCAACTTTAAATATCATCCTCCAGAAAAACCTGGCACAGGTGTGACAGGTACAACCAACGATGTTCAGAGTTCAGTCCATATTATGTCTAATATGAGTCACAGCTGCACCCTTGGGTGAGAAATTTTACTGGAATGTCTTCAAAAAAGAACAGCTGTATAAACGCAGTATAAGATATGCTACATTCTGAGCATTGTTAGGCACCACCAAAGAAGTGTGTTTGTAAATAAGCAATTAGAGAATTACTTATTAATGCTTCTTCATTTTCAAATCTAATGATAAAACAAACTATGTGCCATGTAGTACCAACACACCTATACTACTACATATATTATTGAAGCCCACCAGTCATATTTTATGTAGTAAGTACCTGTATTTTGAACCCAGGGAGGCACTTGTATATGATCACATCCCCATAGTTATAGCTTTCCCCCTCAATGTTGCCATGGTGCAGGGGAAGGGGCATTCCACAGCTGACTGGCACACAGGTGTCAGAGGAAAACCCTGGAGACCAGCTACCACCAGGCTGCATAGAAAAACAGAAAAAGAAAGTTACTCACAATATCTGCAGACTTAACATATAACAACCCAAAGGGACTTGCTGACAGTTTGCTTACGAGCAGGTGACTTTAATTTCATTTTCGTGTCTGGGCGGCAGTGTGGCATAGTGGTTAGGTGCAGGGCATGTAATCGAAAGGTTGCTAGTTCAATTACCCACTAGGGGAAGTACTGCTGTATGCTTGGGCAAGGTACTTCACCCACATTTACCTCAGTAAACTATCCAGCTGTATAAGTTGACAAAATCATAACCTATATCATTTGCTCTGGATGAGAGCACCTGCAAAACAACAGTACTGATTTAACATAGTTCCTCCCTTGCAGAGAGTAAATAAGCAAACTGTTAACCAATGCATCAGTACTGTAAAAGACAAAAATGATGATGATGATTATTATTATTATTATTATTAATAAAATAATAAAATAATCAAATACATAGAATGATCAAAAATCACATCTAACATCATGGGCAGTGTCCATACGAGCCCACATCCAAGGCGCTGACTGGGAGAAACAGCTGTAATACATGCTGTGAGGTGTATTACATGCCTGTAAAATCAGTTGCCTGAGAACAGAAGGATTAAACACAACAGTCCAGTGAAGTCTACAGAGGTCAGAGGTCATAGGTCACTCGCCTGGCATTCGGACACCTCGGGCCCCTGCAGGTGATACCCCTGCTCGCAGGAGAGGGTGACGGTCCTGCCGGTGGGGGTGACCTCCTCCCCCGTGATGACGACGTGGGTGAGGTTGGGGAGCAGGGCGCAGGGCTGCGGCCTGCAGCGGACTCTGTGGGGCGACCAGCTTCCGTCGCTCAGACAGCTCAGGGTGTCCGTCTGCGTCTCCAGCTCGAACCCTTTCAGACAGCTGCACAGAGACACCACGCCTTACTCAATCGTGTCAGATTTACGGGAGAGTGAATTTCATAACTCTGTTCAACACTGCTTATGACAAGACTTTAAAAGTCTTAGGAGCAGGCGGCGATACCTATCCAGTAGGTCTACTGTGGTCCAATACCAATGACTTATAATGAATTTAAAGCGACTTCAACTGCACATATATACAGTAATCATCCATAATTCAGTACATCACCGACTCAGGCCCAGAGACAGATTTAACACAGCAGACTGGGCCTTTTTTACTTTTTTCTAGCAGCAGGTCAGTGTCCTACATGGTAGCCTCCTGTTGCTGGCTTCCACACAGTGGATTAATCTTCTTCTGGTAAAGCCTGAAAAGGCTGCAATAAACTGGAACAGCTATATCCTTCCCTGCAGTCCACCTAAAATTTGCATACATGTTGTGCAGATTCGGTGTTTAGCTGAGCTCATTTCGTACGGTCATGCGAACATGTCAGTTCTGGATGTGAAATAGCTGCCACTGCTCTCTTTACCTGTACTGTACTTGGCTCCCAAAAGTGAACGTGTCCCCAATGACCTGTGCATTCGGGACAGGCGGGGGCGCTCCGCAGGACACCGGCTTGCAGGTGGGACGCGGTTCGCTCCACCTGCCGCTCCCGGTACAGGTGAGGTGGGCGTAGCCACTCATCTGGTAGCCGGGCCTACACCTGTAGGTGACGGTGTCAGGCGAAGTGGCGCTGCCTCCCTGGAGGACGGCGTTGGGCACGGCGGGAGGCGGGGCGGAGCACCTCGCCCTCCCGCAGACGGGCACGCCCGGGCTCCAGACTCCGCCCTTCTCGCAGGTGGCCTCCGATGGGCCCAACGTCCTGTACCCCTCATCGCAGCGGAACCACACCCTGTCCCCGCAGGCGTGATCCCTGCCCAGCACCGCCCCGAACTTCAGGACGGGCGGGTCACAGACGCACGGCCGGCACTCGGGCACCGCCCCCACCCAAGTCCCTGCCGCCGAGCAGCGCAGAAAAGGGTTACCCACCACCTGGTACCCCGGGAAGCACACATACTCCACCACGTCGTCGAAGTTAAAGCTGGTCCCGTTCAGGTAACCGTGGCTGATGTCCTCTGGCGGGTCACAGGTGATGATCGCGCAGCTTGGAGGCGGGGCGTCCCACAACCCGTCGCCCTGACACACCAGCTGGGACCTCCCGATTAGGGTGTAGCCCTCGTCGCACACGTATGTCACCTCACTCTTGTAGCCAAAGTCTGACCCCTGGAGGTGGCCATTCAGGATGAGGGGGGGTCTGCCGCAGACTGCTGGTCGACACGTGGGACTCGTGTGGCTCCAATTCCCATTGGCCAGACACAAACTGCTAGCTGGCCCCTCCAGGACAAAGCCACTCTTGCAGCTATACAATACTTGTTTGTTGAAGGTGTACTCCTCCCCTTCCACTCTGACATCACCCGCGACTACTGGTGGCCCACAGGATACAGGCTCACACCAAGGCTTCTTGCTGTCCCACTGCCCATCAGAAAGGCAGGTGCTGGTGTCACTGCCCTGCAAGAGAAACCCAGCATGGCACTCGTAATGAATGACACTCGGATATGTGAAGGAATTCCCCAGGATCGTACCATTAGCAATTACCCCCGGGTCCCCGCAGGACACGGCCTTACAGTAGGGGGCGGTGTCACTCCACTGCCTACCCGAAACGCACTGCCGAATGGTTTGCCCCTCCAGTTCGTAGCCCTCATCGCAGATATACTGGACCAAGCTGCCCAGTGCTGTGTCTGAGAAAGTCACGGAGCCATGCTCGGGGCTGGCCGGAGGGTCGCAGTCTGCAGGGAGGCACACAGGGGCGGTCCCATTCCACAAGCCGTCCTCCTGGCAGACTAGCGCTGAGACCCCGCTCAGCTCATACCCCGTGTGGCAGTGGTACACGATCAATGTGCCCTGCAGGAAGCTCAAGTCTGTCGACAACACCGCTTCACCTCCGGGCTTGGACATCATGGAGAGGTGCAGATAAGCTCCGTCTGGTTCGCCACTGGGGTTTAGAGTTTTAACGTACTCCCCAAAGTCAATGTGAGGGGGTAGGCCGCAGTCGGTGGGCACGCAGGTTGGGATCGAGCTGGACCACCCAGTCTCCTCACAGGTCAGGTGGTTATGGCCCACGAGCTGGAACCCGGGGAAGCAGCTGTAGAATATGGTCACCCCAAACTTGTAGTCCTGGCCCTCTACAAAGCCGTTCTCGATGGGCTGTGGCGGGGAGCAATAGATCTGCACGCAGACGGGGGTCTCTTTGTCCCACTCGCCCGTTTCCAGGCAATTCAGCGACTCGGGCCCCTCCAGACGGAAACCCCGCCTGCAGGTGTAAGTGACTGTGTGCCTGAACTGCAGCCTGGAGTAGGACACCATCCCGTTGGGGATCTCCTTCGGCGCGGTACACTCGATGGGCCGGCACACCGGAACGCCTCCGATCCAGAGCCCGTTCTCCCCGCAAAGCACCGTGGAGTTCCCCTCAAGGCTGTATCCCGGTTTGCAGCTGTAGATGGCAGTGCTGAGGTATAAGAGGCCCTGCACGTCCACGATGCCGTGCGGAATCTCCTCAGGCTGTGGGCACTCCACCGGGGTGCATTCTGGGAAGGGAGCGCTCCAGTGCCCATCTGCCTGACAGGTGACCGTGCTCCCCGACCTCAGCGTGAAGCCGTCCATGCAGGTGTAGGTCACCACACTCCCGAAGTAGGAGGGCGTGACGGAGGGGTCCCCGAAGGGCACCTCGGGGGGTGACCCGCAGAACACCTGCTTGCAGACTGGGAAGGTGTCGTTCCACTCCTGAGCTGGGGTGCAGCGGAGGAACTGGGCACCGTGTAGGACGTAGCCGTCCTCGCAAGAGAGCTGGATGCTTCCGGAATCGGAGTCCAGGCTCTTAAGAACCAGGTGGTTCTCCTCCAAGGGGGGTTCAGGGCACTGGACGGGGGTGCACTGTGGGGTCCTGGACATGTCCCACTTGCCGTACTTCAGGCAGGTCCAGACGGCATCGCCCGTGAGCTCGTACCCCTCGTCGCAGACATACTCCACCTTCTGGCCCACCTGGAAGGTGGAGCCCTTGTAATGGCCATGCGCAATGGTAGGAGGGGTATCACAGGTGAGGAGAACGCAGGTGGGCGGGTCTTCATTGGACCACTGGTGATTGGCCTGGCATACGCGCTCCGGCTTGCCCATCAGGCGGAATCCGGGGTCACAGGCGTATGTCACCTTGCTGTTGAACACGAAGCGGCTTTTGGTCTGTGGGCCACAACACACAATATGTTTATATAAACAAAACAAAAAAGTAGTGTTTAGTACAAAAAGACCTATGAACTCACTGCTTTTCAAGACTTTGCCTATGTTTGTGTCTTGTACATTTGCTTTGGAATGGTTGCAGTTCAGACCTAACATTTTAGGGCAATTTACAGGACCACAAAAAACCCCCCAAAGGAATGCAAGTGATAGGAGGGTGCAATAATTATCTGGATACCTCAGTTACCTTGCAACACCCACCAAACATGACTATTAAGCAACTCAACCGGGGGGTAGCAGCAGTCCAACCCTTATCACTGGCCAGCAGGTCACGCTAAGGGCAGCTGCATCCTGGACTCTGAACTCTGTCTGCAGCCAGGCAACCTACAGCACAGCCACACTCAGGACTCTGGTCATCGCTTGTCAAGAGTATTGAATATGGTCATTCTCATGTGCAACATAATCATAATTGGTGTCATTTGAAAGCTCATTTCACATGCATGTCAATGATGTATGTAGCAGGGAGGTATGACGGGTTCATAATAAAGATTGTAACATGTGGCACAAAAGCGAACAGTGAGGAATGCACTTATCTTTGCATTCCTCACTTGCTAACACCCCTTCGTACCCCCCGGTTACCGCAAGATTCGCAGTATTTATAATTGCTGAATCGTGACTACACTGTTGTTTCAGAGCTTATTATGTTTGGTCACGGCACAATGTTCAGGTGTATAGGGGGGAAACTGGTATAGTTCAGGGAGACTTGTTAACACGACCTCCTAAGCACTTTTGCATATAGCCCATTCATTATTCTTAGCCTCTCCATTGTACTCTGTTTTTCCATCACATTGCCTACTGTTCATTATTTTGGATGATCATACATTGTAACAAATAAATTCATTTATTGATGCTCATCGTCCGTCTTACTCGCTGCAGCTGATCACCGTACGGTAAGATAACTGCTATTTACGCGCTTATAGAATCATTATGCTACTGGTATACTCCGTAGTCCCTCGCCTATACAACTAGTGCCATTTTAGGTCGAGCTCAGGCCACAGGCGTGTATGCATCTCTGTGAGAGACTGCAACCCGTATAGAGCAACACTACGCGAGACCAGAGGCTACAGTCCCTCGGTTGCACATATAAGCATTCTGTCTTAGCGATTAGCAGAGAGGCATTTGAGTGATTCGGTCACTAAATTAAAATGCGTTGACAATTATAAAATTTGGAGTCAGATGTATTGAAAGCAGTTATATTTAATGAATTTTGTTCCCGAACCGCCAAAGGTAAGACAGCACGCCATCCTTCGCCACTCAGGCACTTCTGTCGTTGGTGTGTTCGAGTGAGAGCTCTACGGGCAGCTCTACAACATCATGGTTGCAGAGTATAATTTCACAGGGGGTGAGATGCCAGCTGGTGCACAGTTACCTTGATGAAGCCATTCTTAAGCGGAGGAGGACTGGGGCAGGGCACAGGCTGGCAGGATGGGAGGACCCCTCCCCACTCCCCGTCGGCCTTGCAGGTCCTCCTCTTTTCCCCTTGGATCAGAAAGCCCTTGTCGCAGCTGTAGGCTATCACCGCGCCAAAGCTGTAGTTAGTCCCGCTGACGTACCCGTTCTCAATGCTCACAGGCTTGGCGCAACGCACGGGGACACACCCGATGCCGAAGGGTGAGGGAACCCACTCCCCTCCCATGATGCACTTGAGGGTTGCCGTGGTGTTGAGCATGAACCCTTCCTCGCACTTGTAGCTGACCTCGGTGTTGCTGCCGTACTTGGGCTTGTTGATCGAGTCCAGGATGGCGTGGGGAAGGTCAGGCGGACGCTGGCAGAAATTGGCGATGCAGCGGGGCGCCCCCTGGCCCTCAGGCGGCACCCACACGCCCTGGGAGTTGCAGAGGACCTTGGAGTTGTTGGCCGCGCTGTAGCCGTCGGCGCAGAAGTAGATGGCAGTGTCCCCGAACAGCTGATGGCCCGCCTCTGGGAAGGCGTGGTCGATGGGAGGAGGCGGGCCGCAGGAGCGGGGCACGCACTGGGCGGAGCTCTGGCTCCACTTGCCGCTCGACAGGCACTCCCTGGTCTCCGGTCCGATCAAAGTGTACCTGCAGCAAGAGGTGGAGGCCAACAGGGCCTGGTCATTCACTTCACAGTTAGCGTTCCTCCAGCATCAGAAACGAAAGACACTTGGAAAGGAACATGCCATATGGTTCAGCGAGCACATCTCTCTCAGACTGTTTTCTGTCCCTCTTTCAAACTCCTTCAAGTGAAGAGAGACATCAGCACAAAGGTGAAGGAGGAACAGTTACCCTTCTTTGCAGACGTAGCGCACCAGGCTGCCCAGGGTGAAGTTGACACCCGCCGTCATGGCGTCCCTCAGGGCAGGGGGGTCTCCGCAGTTCACCGTTGCGCACAGAGGGACGGGGTCACTCCACTGCCCCGACGCCTCGCAAGACACCTTTGCAGGACCCTGCAATCTTAAAGCTAGCGTCTCATTACATGTTACATCCACACAATGGACTGAAACCATCTGCGGTAATGTGTGGCCACAGTGCATTACTTGGCAGTGAGTAACACCTGAACAGCATGCCTGCTAGATATTTGCCCACAGTCAAAAAGCATATGCAGTCTACAGTAAAAACATACATAGTTTATGTCGGCAGTTTATGTGTGTTAAAGGCAGTAACAGTGATGAAATGTTGGCAATGGTTATGCAAAACTATCCTGCAAGAAAATAAGATCTTCAAAGCTTTTCTTAGCATAATTTAGAAGGGTCACGTGTAACCTTACACGACATTCCACAAGTGAGAGTGTTCTTACCTGTACCCCTCTCTGCAGGTGTAGGATGCAACGGACAGGTACGTTTTCCCAGTGACGGTGACATCCGCATTCTCCACGAATGGGGGCTCGTTGCATGTTACAGCCTCACAGACAGGGGGCGCTCTGCTCCACTTCAGGCTAGCCAGACACTGGATATCTGCTGGACCCCGCAGGACAAACCCTTTCTTGCAGCTGGAGAGGGAGTAAGGGCCATTGTTAACAACCAAAAATCCTGAGTGAAGACAGCAGTTTGATACCGTTGGACTCAATTATATTGAAAACCATGAGAATGCTTGAGAGGATAAGCTTTAATAAGGGCAGATTCTCTGCTCATATTTTTGCCCACTCAGTTAAGATGTTTGAACCCCAGACAATGTTCCATTTGATATGAGCTCAAATTGAACACTTTTTTGGATGTGTACTTATTCTTGGAATAGTTACCGAATTGCCTAACTGGAAGGTTACCTAATGTGGTACATGTAAACTGTTATGATGTGAATAGCCCACTCAGCACACCTGTGTTTTAGTTTAGGCTTTTAATTCAGTTCTGTAAATCATGTTGTTCACTCGTAACAAAAAGGTTGCTGGATCGATTCCCTGCTGGGGCACTGCTGCTGTACCCTTGGGCAAGACACTTCACCTGGATTTGCCTCAATGAATTTCCAGTTGTATAAAAGGATAACATGAAAAAATCGTAACCTATGTAAGTTGCTCTGGATAAGAGTGTCTGCTTAATGACAGTACTCTAATATAATGTTATATGAAAGCAGTGCATAATAACAGGCAGATAGAGAATGCATTTTTTGATTTTTAGATACATTTTCTGGATGTTGAAAACACTTTGATCCTACAGAAACCGCACCAATGCCTCAGGGGGCCTCCTCTTTCACATGTGTCGGTCACAGGAGACAGTGACATGCTTTTTGAAATGTCTGACCGCGATACCTGAAAGTCACCTTGCTTCCGAAAGTGAAGTTCATCCCTTTCATGAGTCCGTTTTCCGGGACGGCCGGCCTTCGACAGGACAGCGCTGATGGACAGACCACAAGGCAAAGGGGAATCACCATCAAACCACGCACATTTACTCACAGTATTTACTCTGCAGTTAGGCAGTGCGGGCACACAATGCCTGCCCCGTCTCACACCTGAGACCCTGCAGGGCTTAAACGGGTTCCAGCGCCACGACCGCTGCTCCACACAGCCCCACCGCGGTCAAACAACCGAGCACGTGGACCGGAGCCAGTGTTTGCTGTATACACGAGGGATTCCAGATTGCAGTTCCTGCAGAAAATCGAAATGTTCCAGAACCGCGGCGAACAAAGCGGCAGCTGCCTATATAATTGGCCGTCACTGTTCCAGAGGGTCGCTGACCTGGTTGGGGGTGACACCTGTGCGAAACCGCACTGCATGTGCACAAATCGAGTGCCGTTCGATTAATCCATTCGCAAGCATGTAAATAAGAGCGCAGGGTTTGTCTGGATCAAAACAAGCCTTTTGCCCCTCTGTACATTACAAAACCTCTGACTTCAACACCCAATGTGTGTATTATAGCCTGAGTTAGCTCTACTGTACCCTGGTGGCTTATAAGGTTAGATGTCTTGTCCGTCAAGAGCCATTTCCCCAATACACACCAAGCAGAGAGGTGATGGTTACCACTCTTGGTGTGTCTTAGCTGGGGAGTGGAACCACAGTAATCTGGTGTCAGAAAATGTAATGATGAAGCTAATTAATTAGTTCCTGTGTTGAAGATCTGGGGTCTTTTAGGCCAAGTTTGAGAGAGATTTATGATGCCATGTTGATAATCATTGGTTGTTGTTGAGTCTGATCACATGTGCTAACAGAACAGAGAGAGAGTTAAAACACTCTTTTACCTCTGCAGTATGGGAAAGGGTGATCCCAGTTTCCCGACTCTAGGCATGTGATCTCGGCCCAACCAATCAGCTCGTAGCCCTCCTCACAGGTGAAGACCACTTCACTTCCCATAATAAAGATGCTTCCATCCCGATAGCCGAATTCTGGTGACCCTGGGTCTTTACATTTCACCGGTTCTGATCCACAACAAAAAAGAGAAGGAGACATATTCACCCAGCCTGCTCTCGGGTGAAAGCAGTCCGATAGGCTGTGGACCATAACCAGCATTAAACATCCTAATGCTTAATGCTTAATTAAACTTATGTAGACAGGAGTTCAGCCTTTCACATTTAAGAAAGTGCAGTGCTACTTTCTGATGAATTTCAGCTTGAACAACAACTACAACAGCAATGGTAGTAGTAGTAGTAATAATAATAATAATAATAATAATAATAATAATAATAATAACTAGAGAATGTAATTCCAGGGAATTACGAGTGCATGAAAATGCAAACAGTCTAATTTTACATAGATAAAAGTATATAGGCCTACATCAAACAGATGTAGGTGGTCAGAACAGCTGCCACAAGATTCTAATTGCTTAATGGCTCTATTGTGATGTCATAAAGGCCAATGTTAAGTCTATGGGGAAAATTTTGATAGTTTTTAATTAATATTTTAAAAAGTATAAATGTTACAAAAATAAAAAATACATAGCATAAGTGTCCTTTGTAAGACCTACGCAACACAGTTTGAATGAAGTTTCTACGTTAAATGGTTGAAGCTGTATTAAACGCACAAAATTGGTTAGAAGAAGAAAAAGAAGAATAAGAAAAATCCGGATAACAATAGAGTGCATTTTCATGCACTCTAATAATAATAATAACACAGGTGAATGGTGACTCTCACCTGTGCAGTTCTTTCCATCACCACTGTAGGGTGGCACACAGGTGCAGGTGTAGGAGCCGTCTGTGTTGTGGCAGCTGGCGTGTGTGTCACAGTCTGAGCCGAGGGCACACTCATCCACATCTGCACAGCACACACACATTGATCACGGCGTTATAAAATGCCTGGTGTCGATCATTCCATCAGTTTTATTTTTTAATAGTGCAATGTTCTGTCTAAACAGAATCACCTCAGGCTGAAAGAGACAAGTGTGGGGATAAGATGATGCACCAGGGTCTGAGTCTGCAAACTGTGCCCCTACTGCCTTGAGACAAATGGCGAGGTGCCTCATACCAGTCTGTCTCAGATCGCAGCTACTCTTGGCCAAAAGAGAATGGAGAGGCTTTAATAGGCATTAGCCAAAGCTACAGACTGTCACACCCGCTCCCGGTCAGCCAGCTCAGCCACACCCAGTTCAACCTGCTCAGCCAGACCAGCCACACCCAGTTCAGCCTGGCTCAGCCGCTCCCAGTCATCAAGTACACCTGTAACCCATCCTCAATCAAGCCCTGGCTATTTAAGGACTCAGTTCAGTTGCCTCATTGTGAGGTATTGTTTCCCCTGTGACATTACCAAGCCTGCTCTCTGCCATCCGACTGTGCTATTCCTGTTCTTTGACCTCTTGCTCTTCATTGGACCTTGCTTGTGTTTTGGATTTTGGATTGGTGTTCTACAGCTTCCCGTTGCCGACCTGTTTTGTCCCTGACCACGTTTTTGGATTCTGTGATTAAAGCCCTTAACCTTATCTGGATCCCAGTCTGTTTCATTACACAGACTTATTATTAATGATCTTATGGTCTCTGATCTTTCCCATGCTTTATCCATGCATTATAGCTGGTTTGTTTTTTTTTTTTCATGTTTCAGCCATTCCGGGAAAGGTGACATTCTGTAAGGTGAAACCACTGTGGGCTTGCTTTGCATGCGCTATCATGCACACAGATGCAGCAGTACTCAGAATTTCAGAACTATTTAATTTGTGGAAGCATCCACAGTTTTATTAATTAAGACCCAGGCTCTTTGAACCTGTAGACAGAGAAGTGTACACTTGCACCATCTGGTGGAGACAATGCTGCACCCCCAGATAAGAGAGCCTCGCACGGCACTGAGCAGGCTGCACGCTGAAGCGGGATGATGAGTCTGACGGAGACATCAGTGCGTACCGAGACAGGCCGGAGGGTTCCCGCTCCAGACCCCGCTGTTGGCACACAGCACCTTGGCGTCCCCCAGCAGGTAGAAGCCGGAATTACACTGGTATGTCACGGAGCTGCCGGCATGGAAATCGGTGCCAGAGTACAGGCCGTGCTCCAGGGGTGGGGGAGGGCCACAGCTCACCCCTGCAAAACATCAGCATTGTAATATTTGTTGTTGGTGGTGGACTTGGGCAACTTATATTGCAAAATGGCTGGTGTCGATCAATCCAGCAGTTTTATTTTTAAATAGTGCAATGTTCTGTCTGAACAGAATCACCTCAGGCTGAAAGACACAAGTGTGGGGATTTTAAGATGATTCACCAGGGTCTGAGTCTGCAAACTGTGCCCCTACTGTCTTGAGACAAATGGCGAGATACCTCATATCAATCAGCCAAAGCTACAGAAATATTATTACTGGTCTTATGGTCTCTGATCTTTCCCATGCTTTATCCATGCATTATTGCTGGCCCGTCTTTTTTCTTCTCATGTTCCAGCCATTCCGGGAAAGGTGACATTCTTGGTGACATTTGCTGTTGGTGGTGGGTTATGTTGCAGGCGAGGCTGTGTGCTACACCAAACCTTCGGGGCGACTGTAGGTCCTTCTCAGTCGATTACTTAAGCACATGGAATGTACAGAGCAGCCATTCCAGAATCCTCTCCCCTCGACTAATCTTTCAACAGCATTCAACTATCCCAGAACATCAGCATCAAGGCAAAACTAATCAACAACATCCCTTCAGGATAAAAGCTCTTTTAGCTTGTTTAACAAGAGATCCCATTATAAAGTTTTAACTCCTACAGCATCATCAGAGTTGCCGTGAGATTTTATCTACCCAGTTATACCGGTATATTGGTAACATGTTTCATCTAATAGCAAAAGAGCGATTCGCAGGACAATTACGGTGGTAATTAAATATGTCCACTTTTTGTCTAGTAACAAAATGTTATGTAATTAATTTCAGCTAATTTCAGAGGTAAAACCTTGTTCTTTGTTCCTTGCCCCCACATTTAAAAGAGACAGTATGAATAACTGACATGTTGCAAGTATGTCCACCAGCTGTGCAAATTGTCACTTTGTATATGGTTTTCCCAGACCTCCTCCTAAACAGCAACATTACCAAAAATTATTAACGTAAAGCACACACAATTTAATAATAATTTAAATAAATAATATGGCATGAATAATTTTAGATATTAATTATTTATGATTTATTGAGCATCTACAAGGGCACTGTACTGTAAAGGATTATCATTATCACTGTCTGATTGAGTTAGGGTGTGGAGAAAACCTTCCCCTGTCTGTCCCCGCCCCTCTCTGCTTCTCCTGTCTTTCAGTTACTTACTGTCACAACGGGGCAAAGGGTGGCTCCACGCCCCCATGTTGAGGCACTGCTGCACTGACTCCCCCACCAGGTCGAACCCAGGATCGCAGTGCAGCTGCACCTGGGAGCCAGGGCTCACCGCAGCGCTGGAGGCACGCAGGTGGGGGACGCTACTCTCCAGCAGGAGGCAGTCTGACAGACAGACATAAAGCCATCATTATGCTTTAAGATGTAACAATGTTCATTTACTGAGCTGAACACCTATTACAAGGTTTTGAGTCCATGATAAATATATCAGATTTCAGTTATACCTCATTTGACATGTTGCTTTTTCATTTGATATCTAGCATCCCATTTACATGTCATGACCCAGGTATTGTGCAGTAAGGGCCTTGTCTGCAATACAAATATAAACGCACCGTCTTCAAAAGCCCAATGCCCTAATGATTACTGCATGGTGCTGTTCATAAGCATCAGAGCTAAAGTATAGTGATGCAGTATGACCATGACGTGGCACCTACCGGCACAGAAAATGCTCTTTTCTGAGATCTTCACTCTTCCCATAGTCCCTCGGAGGAAGTCTGGCCAGGCTAACACGTTGCCTCGGAAAACGTCCTTTGGACAGCTAGTGGCTAATGCTTTGATCTAAACAAAAAGACATTGGAGAGGTTATTTTCCAGTGACGGGAGGGTGAATCTTCATTGACCCCATAATTGGTGGAGCTACCATGTGCTGTCAATCCTTAACTATAACCAAAAGACACTACTCTACATAACAAAACACAGTTCAGCTTCCGGGGGACAAACAAGGCAGCTTTCCCTGCTTGGCCCTGACCAGGGTACTGCTTCAATGTAAAGAATGAGGTTTGTCTGCACTCTCCATTTCTGTTTGCCACGGTGTAATGTGACTGCACAGGGAGATTAATCAGTGTCAGGATGCAGGACTTTTTATTCCAGATTTACTTGCTGAGGGGTGAGAACGTAGTTCCAGATGTTGAGCTGGCTGATGGATCCCACGAAGGACTCCACGGGGTTAAAGCCCTCACCCTTCTGGTCCTGGTCCTGCCCCAGAACCAGTGCCCCTCCCCCTGCAGGAACAAAAAACATGTTACAGACAAGGCCCCTCTACGGGGTAACAGTCACCACCAACTATGTCTTCAACCAGCAAAGAGAGGTCAAACATTACCCAACACACCCCTGTGCACAGATCTGTGCTGACAACACACAGTGACAAACACTTACATTACATTCATTTAGCAGATGCCCTTATCATGAGCGACTTCCAGCACAAACCACAGATCAGTAGAATAATAACATACAAGAATGTATTCGGTAATAAGAAACAAAAACAGCGCCGATATTTAGTGCCCTTCATCTCCTCTGTGGTGAGGGGCTCGGGAGCTGGAAGCGACAAGCTGTCTGGTATGAGGAAAAACTGGTAAAGAATGTTCTGCCTAACGCAGCACTAAACCTTGGATAGTGGTGCCAACCGACAAGCCTTTCCCTCCGTCCGAGAGGTTCCCGTCGATGTAGACCCTCCAGTCTCCGTCTGCGCTCCTCCAGGTCACGCCGATGTGGTGCCAGCGCCCGTTGTTGACCGCCGGGCAGTCCGTGATCCGCTCCTTCCCGTTCACGTACACGACCCATCTGAGCAGACACGCAAGAACCCGAGACGGCGATTATGTGTGTGTGTGTGTGTGTGTTTGTGTCCTACAGGACTATATCAAACAATAACTGAATGGGATTTCTTTCTAAGAGGTGGCAGAATTAGCGGCTAGCCATTTTAGTGGAGACCATAGACCTTACATTTGCATTGCCTAACTTCTACCTTTTACCGTCTTACATCGCCTACGATTTGCATTTCATTTGATTGCTAAGGTCATATCTTACAATTAGTATTACAATTTGTTACATGACTTACTGTTTAAGGGGGATACCTGAACTATCTGATCATACTTTGCACCATTAGAGGAGCAGAAAACATGAAAGTGAATGCCAATGGAAAAGAGGAAGCAGAGGAGAAATCGGGGGGATTTACCCGTTGTAGTCGACTAGCAGGAAGGCATTGTCACTTCCTCCTTCCACAGCGTAAGAGATGGGCGTGCCGTAGTTGGTCGTGTCAGACGACTTCATCCAGAAGGTGCTGGTGATCTCCGTAAGGGAGGGCATGATGCCATCCATCATGACAAAGCCATGAATACCGGACACCTCAAAGTCCAGGTTGAATGAGGAGGACATCTCTGAGGAACATGAACATGTTAACCAACAGCACAACCACACAGGAGCAATCAGCTTCAGGCAAATAGAACTGCACCTTTCAGGTAAATAACACTTATACAGGCTCAATCAGCTTCAGCCAATGAACACAGCCACACAAGAGCAACCATCTCTGGAGAAATGACAGTATGTGTCCTTAATCAACAGTGCCTCAACAGTCAACACTGAGGGAGACGAGGACTTTAGTAGAGTGATGCTGGATTGAAGATCTTTCTCAGTGGGGGATTAATCTTTCAATTTGTAGTACAAAGAAATGTGCACATAATTCTCTAGGCTGGGGTCAGCCTGACACAGTTCCTCTTGGTGAAAATCATTTGGTTCCAATCCCACCCTCTGAAGCAGTACCAAATCTGACCATTCCGAATCAGTGACTCCACCTTCCACTCTCTGTTGCTATGGTGTTTATACCTGTCTCACACCTGGTTCCGTTGAACCCAGGAGGGCACCTGCAGGTGAAGAAGCCCCGGCCATCCTCACAGGTGGCGCCATGCAGACAGGGGCTGGAGATACACTCATTCACATCCATCTCACACAGCCTTCCTGTGTAACCGCTGAGACACCGGCACCTGCGGCACATGAACATTTACATGCATACAGCACATACCGCATATGTGTGTGTGTGTGTGTGTGTGTGTGTGTGTGTGTGTGTGTGTGTGTGTGTGTGTGTGTGTGTGTAATGTCCAACAGCAGCACCTTACATAAATTATGATTTTACATACAGGATATACAGGATTAAGATAATGTGAAACATGCATTAAAAGACATTTTGATCTCAAGACTTATGCTTAAATACTCAAAATGTGTTTCTTAGACAAATATGAAGAGTGAAGCTGATTCCTATATATGAATTTCTTTCCAGAGAAAAAATAATTAAAAAAAATTTTGGCTACTTTAAGGAATCTAAAATATAAGACAGTTTTGATTCGTTTAACCTTTTTCTGGTGATTGCATAATTCCATTTGTGTTATTTAATAATTTTGCAAATAGTAAAAATAAAGAAAGAAAGGTGTGTCCAATTTTTTTTGACTGGTACTGTATCAAAAATAATAATACATAATTCATTATATTACTGTTATTCTACTTAAGAGGTGTCAGCTATCTAAAAGCGTTTAAAACCATATCACATAGTTAACCTGTTAGGGTCAGGGCCATTACATTTGAGATGAATGGATCTTATTATAATACTTCAATGGTTGAGTGGCCAAGGTGAATGCTCACGTAAAGCTGTTGATGCCATCTGAACATATTCCTCCATTCAGGCAGGGGGCGCTGAGGCACTCGTTCACGTCGATCTCGCAGCTATCCCCGATGAAGCCCTGAGTGCAGGTGCAGGAGTACCCTCCCGTCAGGTCCTCACACACCCCCTTGTTCTGACACGGGTTCGACAGACACTCGTCAATCTCCAGCTCACAGTGCACGCCTTTCGGGGGTAAAACAAAACAGAAAGAGCAAAATAAACATTATCAGCAATGCTCTGGTGAGGACAGGGTATCACAGTCTTGTAAGAATGTGTGGGTGTCTTTCTGCTTGGTATATTTGACATTTGACCACTGCAAAACAGGAAAGCATGACAGTCTGGAAGTGTTGAAATATTCCAAAGCAGAGCAAGAGACTGTATTACGCTGCCCATAATACAATTGAAAACAGAAAATATACATTACAACAAGACTAATTCCTGTGCTTTTGATTTATGGGCTTTTAAATTTTTCTTTTCAATATGCTACTTAAAGGTGCATGTGCATTGAATCAAGGTTTTCAAAGGAAATGGTACATTGAAAGAACAGAGTGGCATCCTCCAGACACATGATGTTTGATGTGTGTGATGTGAATAGGCTTTAGAACCGCATTCTGCTCACTACTGATACCCAGAGGAACACTTGTAATGGACTAAACTCAAAGACCGACAACACAGGGCTAGCTCCAACCATTATGGCATCAGTGAAGCCATTTTATCTGTCACTGTGATCCATTTCTTTTGCAACAATTAAGTGCAGGTGCACACATCCAATTCACTGTGTCATCCCCATTCACATAATACATAGATCAGTGAATCTGTGCAGCATCTGCACATCAGTGATCTGAAAATTAAAAAAAAAAGAAACAAGTACAAATGACCATGAACTGGCCAAACTGGTCCACCCAGCTGTGGGCGTATTCCAGGCCCCTCACCTGTGTAGCCGTCAGGGCAGTTGCAGCTGAACTGGTTGACCTCGTCCACACAGACACCATCATTTAAACAGGGGCTGGAGCTGCACTCATTCACCTCTACCTCACACAGGTTGCCTTAGGAAGGAAACATCTATCAATACTGATGCCAACCGGTGGACAAACACAGGGCTGTCTACACAGCTGCCAATAAGGAAGGTGCACCAGAGCGAACCGCCGCGCAAACATATGGCAAAGCAGAAGGCGTCCATCTTTTACTGGATTTTACAGGCATGTTTCTCTCCATTACAGTACAGGGCTGGCACACAGTTCAAAGAACCATTATCTCTTGAGGTATAATATTCAAATACTGTTAACACCATGTGTATCTGTGATAAGAGAAAAGATAAGATATCTTAAGATACTTTTTTAATCCAAAAAGGAAATTGCTTTGCCAACAATCAAGCATGTGGTAAAACAGAAGCACACAACATGTCACAAAAGTAGATCAGGAGACACCATGCAGGGAGAACAAGTGGCTGTATTTCTGACATACCCACGTAGCCAGGCTGGCACTTGCACAGAAACTTCCCGATGCCGTCCTTACAGAGGCCGCTGTTCTGGCACGGAGTGGACTCGCATTCATCAATGTCACTCTCGCATTTCGATCCTGCGGGGAGAAGGACAGGTGGGGTGGTTACCGAAATGCTGATCCCAGTGCAGCTCAGTCCAGCACATAATCAGACTAGGCTAAATAACAGACGGGCCCTGCCGGGCTGGGACAGGGCTGTCACATTCAGCCCCTGAGAGAGCGCTGAAAGTACTGGACCCATTTAAATCCTGGATAGAATATGCTGGCAGAAATGTATTGCTAGGTACCACAACAGCATAACCATGTGTAACAGCCACCAGCATCCTGTCCAGTTCAACACAGTGTTCAATAGCAACAGTGTAGCATAGTGGTAAGGAGCAGGGCTCGTAACTGAACAGTTGCTGGTTTGATTCCCCGCTGGGGCACTGCTGTTGTACCCTTATGCACATTACTTAATCCAGAATTGCCCCAGTAAATGTCCAGCTGTATAAATGGATAGCATGTAAAAATTGTAACCTATGTCAGTTGCTCTGGATAAAAGCATCTGCTAAATGACCATAATGTAATGCAACATATCTGAGCTCCAAACCGTAGAGTCATCTGTTAGCCAACCAGTATCAGTGTGAATCAGTATGGCAGCAGGTAAAAGCAAAGAGTGTTGGGATGTGAACGTTGCACGTTGGTAGTCACGGAGACAGCAGGACGGTGGGGTGTGAACTGCGCTCCTCCGCACCTGTGAATCCCGGGAGGCAGGAACACAAATAACCCGCCCCCACCTCCTCACATGTGCCTCTGTTCTGGCAGGGATTGAGGAAGCACTCGTGGAACACCTGAGGAGGAACAGAGGAAGGGGAGTTACTGCCAACACTACTCACAGCTTACTCAACACTTACTCACTGCAGCCCCCCACACGTCGACAGGAACAGGTGTCTCCTCTCGTACTTATTACCTGACTTCATTACATGAATTCATTCTTGTGTTACAACCACTGATGAAGGGAAATATTTAACAGTAATAAAGGCAAAATTTTACCAAAGGTTAAAGCAGAATGGACTGAACCCTGGGGTAAGAATTGCAATCATCGGGGACCACAAAGGTTTTTTTTTTTTTTTTTTAAAAAAACTACTATTGTTGCAATAGTTATGACAACAATAGTTTATTTTTTCCATAGCCCATAGTATGTAAATTTACCTGTCATCCACAACCTTCTGTCCACACATGTGAGAGAAAGCTCTCAGAAGGAACTGTGATGCTAAGCATTCATACTGAGCTTGCAGAACAAGAACCACACCACTGAAAGCAATTACAAAATGTCAAATTACAGACAAAATTACCAACACACAGGACCTAGACTGGCTCTGCACATTGCAGTGGCAGGCACCAGGCAGAAGCCCACTCACAGATGGGAGCTCTGTGCTGCTCACTACAGTGCATATTAGTCTTCATTACAGCCCTGTCACAAAGACGCAGGCAGGCTGCAGAGACCATCCGTCATCTGTGAGAGAGACGCCGGCCTGCCGGAGAGGGATGAGCGTCCAGGTACACAGCTGCGAGGACAGGTGTTGGTTAACTCACCTGGCTGCTGGCCTGGTAGTCCTCCCGGATGACTTCTGGGGCCGTGGTCACGCTCTCCTCCTTGGGCAGGAAGCTAGAGCCGAAGCCTGTGGAGAGGGAGAGGACGTGAGGAACGCGGGAAGAACGCTCTGAGGACGTTCAGAAAACCTGGTCTCTGAGACGGTGATGGATGGCATTGTGACTGAACATCAAGCACAATTTTAGATCTACCTGCTGCAGAAAAACATTTAAGCCACTGCAGACTGTGCACGGTCAGTTAAAAAGTGTTCAGAAGCCTTTGTGAGAATGTGAATAAAGTCATGAGCACGTGCTCATTCGTATAATTCATTAATTAATTTGTTTGTGCCCGGTGAAGGCGGAGTTCAGCTCTGAGTGCATGCCCGTTTTTGGATTGGCAGGCTGTGGACCTCACTGGAGCAGTGTTGGATGCTGGTTGCCCCGGTGATGGTGGTGGTCCCGTAGAAGGGGCAGGACAGGCAGAAGGAGCGGCCCTCCTCAGGCTGGTAGTAGTCCCGGGGGCAGGGGTAGCAGGGCATCAGCCCTGTGCGGGAGAAGTGTCCGGCCGAGCACGGCACTGCGGGGAGATCATTTTTTACACCATGATCATCATTATCATGATTATTACTATTATTATCACTGCCTACTTTATTCTATTCTATTCTGACTTTTTGTGCTTTCTGATTTCTTCTAGGGGACTTGCCCTGTGACCCGCTGTGTAACACTCACTAATACAAATGGCACAATTTCGCCTTAAGATAAAGAATAAACAAATGGGAAGGGATATACATTAACATATGTTTTTGTTTACATCATTCAAAGTAATTGTGAATATCTCTCATATTTTCTGTCATTGTAGACTAGGAGGAATCACTCTGAGACCTGTACTAATACAATTGATTGACTGTTTGATCTGGTGTCAGGGTTACTGGAATGGTTCTGTATGGTTCTTTTTTGTAGAGATGTTTATGTTTGTGGACAAAGGGGTTCTTCAGGTGGCTCTAGCCTGTACCAGTAATTTTACCACAACAAATCAATACAGATTTTTAGCTAAAACTATTAAAAAATTAAAACTATTAACAGACATGGGACTAAAAGGCCTTTTTTAAAGTATAACCTTTAATTAAAACCTGGTGAATTTGGATCTTTCAGTATTTACACTCATAGGTGGTTCTGTCAGGGGCTCTACACTTTCCTCCCCCCCTCCACCCGCATTACTCACACCCGCACTCTCCCACATCCACCGCCCCTCTGTTGACCGTGGTGGTGTCCCCGGGGCAGGCCAGGCAGAGCTTGGAGCCGAACCCGGGCTGGTAGAGTCCCAGTGGGCAGGACTCGCAGGTCTCCAGGCCGTTCGCAGAGTAGCTCCCCGGCTTGCACTGTGCTGGACCAGGAAGGGGGGCGGGGGGTTCACAAGGAGAAGCTGTGAGCTTATCTTTACATTACATTTACATTTATTCATTTGGCAGACGCTTTTCTCCAAAGTGTCTTGCAAGTGAGGTAGAGTACAACACAAGCAAAAAACCGAGCTCTTGACACTCTTGACAGACACCATTTCACACATTATACACCATTTCACACACACAATACACCATTTCACACACAATACACAAATTCAACACACAGTACACCATTTCACACACAATACACCATTTCATATGCAATATGTCATTTCATACACTGTACACCACATCTGTGTCTGTGTCAGCTGTGAGAGGGAGGAACGCAAGCTGGATGAACACATTTGTATTGTGCTCTATGGTCACGCCTGCCATTGTTGTAGGACGCTGACAGATTAACGGGGGGGTGTTAACCCTCTGAAGTTTCGGGGGTCAGTGAGAGCGCGGTACCTTTGCACTCAGCCTCGCTGCGGGAGTGCAGGTAGACGGTGGAGTGCCCATCCGGACACACCTTGCACTCCATCTGTCCCTCCAGGTCCTGGTAGGAGCCAATCCAGCAGCTCTCACACGTGCTGTACTCCAGAGAGTAGTACGTTCCGATTGGACACTGAACTGGGAAGACAGGTTCAATCAGTTACAACCTTCTGCTCGCTTAGAGAACTGCAGAGATAATATATAAGATATTCTTACTACTCAAGAGACTCATCAACAAGCTCATTTTATTATTTGAATAATTGAATGAACAAATGAATGTGGGTGAGAGAAGATCTTTTTGCTCAGAGAAGAGCTGTTATTTGCTCAAAGTGAACTATAATTTCATTACTATACTTCAGGAAAAAAAATCGAGATTTGATTATTCAGATGCTTTGCCTTGTTAGAATATAATATTTGAACATCAGTTTGAAGATCATATTTGAAGATCAATCGTAATGCACATCCCTGCTTACCCCTGTAATCCATCCCTTCCGTTCTGAAATTAACTCACCACACATCCGTCCCTTCAGCACGGAGCCTGGTCTGCAGAACAAGGAGGCCTTCTGGCTTTCCAGCGACTTGGGGTCGGCCACGATCATCTCGGAGGCTATGTGGAAGGTGGAGAGGGGCTGCTTGCTCAGCGTCCGCTTGAGCCGATTGGTCAGCTGCTCCAGGGTCCGCAGCAGCCGTTTCTGATTGGACGTCTCCGCTGAGTCGTTCCGCGATGTCGGCAACGGAATGCTTGCTGGGAGAAAGGAGACGCCTTACAGTCGGGGGGTTTTCTGAATCTCATAATGTGCACAGGTGCTACACCTGCCCACAGGTAAGTACTGCAAACGCCCATGAGGCTTTGGTTCTCCAGAGCCTGAAGTGGAGCCCAGAGATGCTTTGGGTTTGACCTCTGTAGCTGCACAGTACCTGTGATGTTGAAGAAGATCTGGATCTTCTGGTCCCTGGTGGGTCCAGGTGGTTTGCGGTGCCGTTTGGCCCTCAGGGGGCTGCTCTTTGGAGCAGCAATGCCTTGCTGCTGCGTAGAAGGTTGGCGGTCGGTGGCAAAGCCCACGTCGAAATATGCATATTCCTGCCCGTCCTGGGCGCCCCAGTTACTGCCCCACCCTCCAGGCCCTGGGGCAAAAGGGGAGGAACAGAGAACTGTTGAGCACGTCGGGGCTTCATGACACCCGTAAGGTACAGCACAGTCAGCTGCAGTCCAGGGGTGGTCAAGACAGCGTTATTATGAGGACAGTATAACATGAAGCCTTACCAATGGCAAACCCGTTTTCATAATCGTAGTTGTACTCAAGGCATTGGCCCTGTGACATCACCTCCAGCTTGCAGGCGATGTCATCTCCACTGCAGAATGTGGGAACCTTCAAATAATTAAACAACGTGGCCAATGACAAAGGAATGAGCGACACAGAAAAAAAACAGTGCAAAGCAGCCAAAAGACCCAACAAAATCACACACTCAAAGAACCCATGGAACTTCATTTCTATGCGTTTCTATTCTTAATAAATTAACTACATGCAGAAAGCTTTGGTGGTTGATCTTGTCCCACTGCGCCAATCTAGTGACACCGACTAGACTCCATTTTAGTTCTCTTTGATTATTAGCTGTAATCAGTGGTGGGGTTATGCTCCTTTCTCCTTTTTGTATTTAACATTTTTTAGCACCAACACTGACAGAAGAAATGTAGTTGCACACCTTGCATACTTGTAAATAGGCCAACTCCAGCTAATCAAAAAAAGACCGCAGATACACCACTCAGAATCTCAGAGCATCAGCCTGGGTTTTGCTCTACAGTGCAAAAGGGGTCATTAATCTCCAGCCCTTGCGCTCTCACCATTTCCCCCAGTGCGCTGTTGAAATCCCCAGTGAAGGTCTTTAGCAGCTCCAAATCATCGCAGCGGGAGGCCTTGAACAGCATCTCAAAAGGCTTGAAACCGTGATTAGCAATGCGGTTCACTGGGGGGAATTCAGACAGCGAGACACGGGTGTCACGTTTAAATGGGGACAGAGAGTCAAACAAACAAATCAACTTAGCAACAGACAACCAAATTACACAATAATCACAAAGTATCTTATTTTTACCTTACAGACTAACCATTTACAAACTAATAAATAATAAGAAAACATGTTTTAGCTATGTACATTGTAGTTTGTACATTGAATGTGATAATAAGCAGTTGACTGATCTTAATCACATCACTGAAACATACACTATGAAAGCCTGATTGAGAGTACAATACAAATGACAGCCATGCATCCCAGCAGTATCCAGCTGAGACAGACACAAAGGCTGAGAGAAAGAGAAGAGAGAGAGAGTGTAAAAGAAATACTGCCAGGTAAGGGAAACATCCCACAAGACAGGTGGCGCAACTCCCAGTGCTACCCAACCATGAGGAATTACAGATCAGCCTGGCGGGGGCTGAAATGGCAGAGCTGGCAGCATCATATGTAACTGACTGTACACCTCTTTAAATAATTTATATTAAGCAATATTATCAGTTTATTGCTATAGAAGTATTTGAACAAAGCGGGAGTGAAATCATTCTTCTCGTGTTCTGTTTGGAAAGAGAGAAGGAAGGGAGGGTTGGTATTACGGGTATGTATTCATGGTCAAAAATGCTTTTGCACTGGGCTACGCAGATGATCCTTTGAAAGTGAGAGGGACAGATGCGGCACACCAAAAGAGTCAGATGGATAAAAAAGTAATACTAAAACTGAGAAAGAGAGAGCACAGCATATTTTCAGAGGGATATATAGCAATACTGACAGAGTGAGAGCAAGAGAGTGAGCGCAATAGTCAGATGGATAGATAGCAACATTGAGAGAGAGAGAGAGAGAGAGAGAGAGAGAGAGAGAGAGAGAGAGAGAGAGAGAGAGAGAGAGAAAGAGGGTCGATAAATATAAAGTAATATTGAGAGAGGGAGAGAGAGGGAGACAGAGCACAATAGTCAGTTGGATACAAAGTTGTATTGAGAGAGGGGAGGGGATTCCTGTCTTCGGGGGAGGCTTGAGCAGAGGGGGGGGCACTCACGAGAGCAGTCGGGCTGTTCCGAGGAGTACGGCGGGGTCCACACGCCGTTGTTGGCGCAGAAGTAGCTGTGCACGGTCTCTTGGGTAAGGCTGTACCCGTCCTTACAGGACAGGGTGCAGTTGACCCCCTCCTCCTCCTCGGTGCACGAGAACTCCCCGTTCACCGGGTGAAAGGGCTGCTCGCACGACGAGCCTGCGGAGCACAGAGACATGTGTGCTTCACCGAGGCCTTTAACTTAACCCCTTAGCTGCTGAGCTGGGACAGGAGTCTAACTTTGTACAGAAAGGAGGTTTGTGAACAATGCAACTATTGATAGAGTTCCAACAACTGCATCCAAATGTGACACACTGTATATTAATCAATATATATCAGCCTACATTCAATAGGCTAAAGTCTGTATGATCGAGACTGAACAAGACGTATGGTTGCATGGCTGTGTTGGTCTTGCTGTTGCTGTGTGGTCTTGCCTGTGAGGAGAGCAAGGTACTCGTTGGTACAGAAAACAGAACAGAGTTTGAACACATGGTCCCTATCAGATAGTGCATGGCAGTTGAGAGAATTTCAAATGAAAATTAAGGACCTTTCTGTCCTGGTAAATATATGGTGAAGTGATAGTGTGAATCCATTATAGACCGCATACCATCTTGGCTGGGAGTGGGCAAATAAGAAAATACCACCTGTTCCTGAAGCCAGTGAAACTGTAGAGTGTATAAGACCATGGCCAGTCATTCACTCAAAAAAGTTCTAAATTATATTCATAATTGTTTTCCCCCGACAAACCATCACCAAAAGAGGTAGGTGCCTCTGTATAATAACAAACGAGGATCTGTACCTTGAATGTTGATGTGAATGTTGCAGGTGCGGTTGTTGCCGGAGGGGTCAGTGGCTGTGTACTGCACCACGGTCTCTCCAATGGGGAACACAGATCCTGGGGCATGGGTGCTGGAGAGTTTCAGAGTAGCTCCTGAGAAATGACATTACATTGTGGTCATTTAGCAGACGCGCTTATCCAGAGCAACTTACATTGGTTACAGCTTTTACATGTTATCTGTTTAAACAGCTGAATATTTATTGAAGCAATTCTAGGTTAAGTACCTTACCCAAGGGTACGGCAGCAGTGCCCCAGCGGGGAATTGAACCGGCAACCTTTCAGTTATGAGCCCTGCTCCTCACCACTCTGCTACACTGCTTCCAAAATGATACTCACATTTACTTGACTATAGCTCTTTATGCACTTTCTTACATGGAATACAATAGAATTAATGCATATAACCCAATGTGCCTTTCATATTTCATCACAACAATGTCAATGGCAGAAGTTAACTTATGAAGCACATGGTAGAGGGCAGCCACCTTCAGTTGTCATTGCAGCCCTAAAATCTCATATTTCTTCCTAGTCCCAAAGTCAATCATTTCCCCACGTCCATTCCAAATACATCTATAACCTTTTCAGTTTACAGAGAAACTCTACAAGAGGCAGAGATAACCATCTATCTTAGGGAAACTTCAAGCCCAAGAGAAGGAGTTGCACAAACTACAGTATCATGATAGTCCTGAAGAGGGCAGCTTTGAGCACAGTCCCATACATAGGTATGACTCACTACAGCAAACCATAAAGTTATAATAAACTCAGACATGTTGACATGTGAAAATGGGCTGTCTGGTCTGCACATGGCACCATAATCATATCTGGGCAGTGCAATGTAATTGCTACCTTGTGGGTACTCAAGCCCGGAGAAAGGAGATACATATGTCATATTATATTCAGTTCAGACTGTTCCATAGCGGGGGGAAGGACGATATTCCAAACTAGCTGACACATGTCTGGCAAATCCACGCCGGTGTCATCCAGTTTCCCAAATATAACAGATCATTAAGTGCAGCAATGGAAAACAAAAACACTCTGACGCTTTGGTAACGTTTTAGTGACGTTATCATGGTTTGGCGGGCATATGTTTTTATTCATAGTGCGTTAGCCTAAACACCAATGTACTCTCCCTTATTAAGGGATGGGTTCTTCAAAACAGTAGGGCTGAGGACTGGCTGAAGCCGATTGGCTACAGTGCGGGCTAAATGCAGACACTCGTGGCCAGACAGCGTGTCACATCGGGGCTTGTTGATGATACAGGGCCCATCCGCGTTAACTGACCGCTAAGCGCTCAGTGTCGAATCTATCACCACTTCTTTTGTGTATACGAGCCGGCCTTCTCAGCCCAGAAGTGCTGAATTAAAACTCCACTCTTCTTGCTCTAGTGAAGACACTTGTTGACACCGCACATGTCAACACTGGCATGTTTCATCCCAGTTTTTTCTCTGCCCGCATATCTGGTTTGTGAAGCTGCTCCTCAATTAATGGCATTCTGTGGAGTAATCCCTTCCCATTTTTGCACCATAGCGAACCACTATAACATGGATGGACAGATTAGGTAGATAGGTGGAGATCTCCCGGAATTCGTACCTGAATTGTCGGAAAACTGTGGCACCTCCCACTCGACAGCCATCTCGGTTTCCGTTGTCTGGAAAGTGGGCGGGGATCTGCACCTGTCAATCACAGGGGGCTCCGTATCTAGGGGAGAATCCTCACCATTCTTAGAAAATGCAAACTCGTATTCGCTGGACAACCATATGATCACACTGCATTCATGACACACTTGGCCACACTGCTGAACTGAGGCTGATTTAAACATTCTGAATCATTGCACCATCAAACTGTGCTGTGAAAGACATGTATCATTAAGGCTGAGGTTTAAGTCAAGCCTGTTGATCTCTCCTCACACCTTGCTGACAAGGGAGACTAACAGATTTGTACCAGCTATCTAAAAACCTTTGTTCGTTGCTAAGCTATTTGTCAATTCCATGATAATCATTTAGAAATAACCACATAGCCTGTTGCTGCAATATGACAGCAATTTTGAGAACACACTGCACGTTAGCTGGCTCTGAAAGTTCGTTGATGGGTTACCCACCGATGACCGTGACACTGAAGGAGCAGTTGGCCCGATTCCCAGAACGGTCAATGGCCATGTAGGTGATCCTCTCCTCCCCGATGGGAAACAGCTGGGGAGGGGTGAAGATGGGCGTGACCTGAACCACCACCTGAGGGGACAGAGATGAAGGGGACACTGATGCAGATTATTTGGGACAAAATGGACCTGAGGCATTTATGATGAAAGTATCATGAGGATCCATGAATGAAGATACGATCTGACATCAATAATCTCCACCTGAAAAGTACTTTTCATAGAAAATCCAGTCACAGGAATCAAAATTGACTGGAAGATATCTAGGACATAAAATTCACTTCATGAAGAAAGTCAAGCTTCCACTGCTATTTCAAGCTTCTACTATCACACAAGTGCAAAAATTAAATAAAAACATGACTCATCAATACAGCATGTGTATTAGCGTGTGTCTGTGTGTGCGCAAGCATGTGCATGAGCATGAAGGCGTGTATGTGTGTGCATGTCTGTGTGTGTATGCCTGTGTGAGTGCACGCACATGCATGAGTGTGACTTCATGTGTATGTGCGTGTGTCCATGTGCATGTATGTTTGTGAGCATGTGTATGTGTGTGTACATGCATGTGCATGAGCGTGAGTGTGTGTGTGTACACGCGCATGCCCATGTGTGCATGTCAATGAGTGCCTGTGTTTGCACATGCGTGCATGCGTGCATGCGTGTGGCCCCTGAACTCACCTCCTCCCCGGAGTTGTCCTGCGCCCTGGGCACGGTCCAGCTGATGTTGGCCAAGCCGTGGTGCTCCGCTGTCTCCGCCACAACATCCCTGGGGCAGAGGATCCGAGGAGGCTCAGAGTCTACGGTTCGGAAAATAAACACGGGATGTCCCAGCGGGAGGAGTAAAAAAAAAAAATACAACAACAACTGGGGAGGGAGAACCACATGAGCAACTTATTATCTCAGAGAGAGAGTCTCTGCGAGTCATGCAAACCCTCACTGTACTTCTCCACAGTGGTGTTCTGACTACCCTCTGTTATCATACAGCCTGGACTATGAAGTGCACCGCTTTACTGCCTTCCTCTATAGTATCACTCAATCCTCAGTAACTCACAAGACATTGAAAGAAAGCTTTATATAACTGTATTCAGGTTACATTTGTTTATCTATCTATTATCAGTATAAGTTACTTGGGAAGCAGTTCTCATTTTCAATGATGAACTTGCCAAAAGGCTGGCAACACAGGAAATCTAAATCGATCAAACAAAATGGAAGACAAATGTGCACAAAACACAATCAGTCCCTAGGTTCTCGTTTCACTGCCCATACGAATGCCCACCACCATTCATCTCAGAAATACCAAGCTCAAGGATTAGAGCTCGCTATCTTCCCTGCAGTGCCCTGACCACTTCTCCGCACAGCTAGCACTGAGAGTGTCATCTGTTTGAGATCTGAAGAGTTATAACAGGATATTACCCTTCCATGGAAACATCTATCTCTATTAAACAACGCTGGCCGTTTTAGTCATGTTATGTCTTTATTAGCTGGAAACATTTCATCATTTATTTAATAAGCATTATGAAAGCCGCTGGAAGGACGTCCCTTATTTTGCTTTCTTCCCTTTCCCATTGTAAAACAGGCAAGCGAGAGGATGGTTATGTCTATCTCTCCCTCCAGAGCGATTATCAGAACCAAACCATCCCTCAGCTGAATGTATTCAACATGGACAGAATCACTGCACCGTGCCCTGCTGCTAAACTACACTATGACTCTTCAATTCACCTGAGCACCTACAGCAGCAGCTGGTTCCGCTGATCAGAGCCTGGACTGAAGCACTTGAAGTCATCTTTCCTGATATGCGAGTGTAACAGCAGATGGAGTAATGGAGTTTAGATTGCACTGAAAGCACTGAATTTTGCTCCCAAAGGCACTAGGATTCAAGCCCAGGGAAGCATACTGCTTTTGTGTCTTGTACCTAAATGAATCTAATATAATCATTCCGCTGCACAGTTTTAAAGAGTTACAGTGTAATTACAGTAAGTAATTCACCCCCAACACAGGCACGTGCAGAACAAAGAGAGGACAACTAATGTCTTCCACTTTTTTTCTTAGTGATTAACAGTTTATAGCTGATGCACACATATGGATTACCTGTGCAGGTAGCTCTGTGCACACTGGTGCTCCAGTCTCCAGAAGGCAGACACTGCACCTCCAGGTCTCCATGGAGACTGTAACCTTGGCGACATGCCAGCTGACACACCGTGCCGGCCTTCACTTCCCTCTCTCCACAGGTAGGGGGCGACAGCAGTACATTTTTAAGGGTCACCATGGGAGGACAGCGAATCTCTGGAAGAAGTAAAGATGAACGGTCTGGTCAAAATCTAATGAGATAAAATGCCTGCACATAAACTCCAGAAAAGAAAGCCCAAGCAAAAACTATTTGCCTGTTAACAAATGACTCAGTGCTATTGCTATGTGAGCAAAAAAAAACATTTTTGGGAGCTTTACATGGGTGTATGAGTGCAACTTCTGTCCTCTGTCTGGAAGAATTTTCCAGGACATTAATTAGAGAGAAAGTCAATCAAAAAGAATTGCAAGCAAAACATAAAATTGTGTAAAAAGTCCAAATGCATGTGTTCTCAGAGGATAAGGAAAATAAGTGTCTTTCCTTCAGTAATGTAGCTGAATTAATGATGTAAGGGATTAAGCTGAGGGATGCAGAGCCAGGTCAGAATTACAGGAATTTCAGAAGCAGTTTACTTCTGCTAGAATAATTTGTTAATATACTCATTCCCCTGTCAAAAAGAAAAAACAACAGCACAACCAACCACAGTGCCAGGAGCAGGAATGACACACTCAAGCACAAATTTCATACTTTTGCAAAAACAAAGTACCAGCCAATCAAAAAGGGGGGAGATTCCAGTCGATAAACAGTAATGAATGCCTTCTTCTGGGCAGCGAGCAGGAGCAGACGTCTGCAACTTCTAAATACAGAACTGTGACTCATGTAACGGCGAAACAAAGTGGCCGGAGGTTTGTGGGTAAACACTCTCTCCTGCCCTTTCCTGTGTGTGTGTGATTGCATGCGTGTAAGACAGAGAGGAAGAGAGGGAGAGAGAAAGAGCAAGAGAAAGTGTGTATGTATGTGTGTATTGTTTGTGCATATGTGTGGATGTTTGAGTGCGTGTGAGATAGAGACAGAAAGTTTATGTGTACACATGTGTGTATGTGAGATTGAGAGAGACAGAGATAGAGAGAAAAGAGAGAGAAGGAGTGTGTGTGTGTCTGTGTGTGTGTAAGAGAGACACTGAGCGAGAAGGAGAGAGTCTGTGTATGAAACAGAGAGAGCAAGAGAGTGTGTGTGCATGTGTGTAAGTGTGTGTGGGTGACAGAGAGTGTGTTTGCACACACACTTCACACCCCTTAGTCTGCCCTGACCTGCCGTGTTCTCTGTGTGTCTGACAGGACGGACGCAGCGACTTGTTGTTAGGAGGGAGAAGCTATAACTCACTCTCTGGCACGATGTAGCACAGCTGCACTCAAATCCAGACCATATGTTCAGTCACAGCATTGTGTTCACATGGTCTGGAGCAGTAGGGCAAATTTAGCAAAGCTTTGTAATCTTTAGCATTACGCACGCTGCAGGTAGTTACCTCAACTAACAAAAATGACTCTTTCTTCAGCTTTGGAGAATGGAGAATGGTCGGGATGCAGCAGAGGGCTCGGTGTAGGTGCAAGGGGACAGTGTGTGGAGTGTGTGTAGAAAGTGTGTTAAGAGCATTTAGAGAGTGCGTTAAGGAAATGTAGAGGGTGTATAGAGGATTTATGGAGGGTGTATTGAGAGTGTTTATAGGGTGCATTTTAAGGGCGTATAGAGTGTGTGTGGAAGGTGTAGGGGGTGTGGATTGAGAGTGTGTATAGGGCGCTCTGAGGGTGTACAGACTGTGTATGGCGAGGGCGTATGAGGGGAGGGAGGGTAGAGGAGCAGAGGGGAGAGGCGCGGTGGCTGACGGTTTGGGGTTTGGGGTTTGGGGGCGTGTGGAGTCTTGCGCAGGCTTACCCACACACCGTGGTTGGGGCCCGCTCCACTGAGAGTTGGCCTGGCAGCTGAGCCGCGCGCTGCCCTCCAGCCTGTATCCCTCCTCGCAGCGCACCTCACACCTCGTCCTGTAGGGGGCGCCACCCTCCGTGCAGTTGATACGGCCATGCTGGAGCGGAGGGAGCGCGGGGCAGGTGCGGACTGCGGGGGAGAGGGACACACGCGTTAGGAAGCACCCGTGTAGGACGAAGCTGAGAGGAACGGAACAGCCTTGACTGAACCGCTGCAGCAATCACCAGAATTGCCAATATTCTGAACCTGAAATTAGTATATACTATAGGAGAACGGAGGAGACTGGGACTGAGACTCAAAGAGACATGGTTTGAGAGAGAGAAAGAAGAGAGAGGGAGAGGAAGAGAAATAGAAGGAGAAGGCAGTGACAGAGAGAGAGAGAGAGAGAGAGGAGGAAGAGAAACAGAAAAAGGCAGAGACAGAGAGAGAGAGAAAAAGAGAGAGAAAGAAAGCAAAAGGCGTGTTGTGTGCGCAGCTGAAATGTTGGGACCTGTAATTTATTTCAGAATAAAAACCCCAGAATAGCCCTGATCCCATGTGGCTGGGCCTTGTTAGCTCGAGGTCTGCAAGCGTGTGTTCAACAATTTATTTTTCATCATGAGGGAAAGATAAAAAGTTTTTGGGGTTCCCTGTACACCCCACCCCATCCCTCCCATCACCCTCCCCCCGCTCCCTCTTTGTGTGGGAGGTCCCTAGCGGCAGTGATGTGGACGGGGTGTGACGCGTTTCGGAGATGCTGGCAGCGCTGGACTGCATAAGACAGACGGATCGGGCGTGACGTCATCGGCTGGCACGCCGTGCCACCTTCGCGGCAGTTGTGAGCTGTTTGCTCCAGGTTCAGTCTAAACACATATGAGAGCAATCCGCTCACGTGGTGCGCGCGGAGAGGGAAAGTGAGATTTGTGTTTGATTTTACGAGCGTTTCAACAACAGCACGCTCAAAGGAAGAAAAAAAAAAAGAGAAACTAACAAACCATCATACCAAATAGATGTTTATGTAGCTACAAAGCTCCAGCAACATCTGAGAGCATTACAAACCCTGGGCACTTTGAAGAGCTTCCTAAGTCCGTGTGGTCTACAAAAACCATGCTGTGATCAATCACTTTGCACGTGTAGTTAGACACATGTAAACTACATGGGCAACACAGGGCTGTTCTCTGAAAAATGATCAGTGGTTTACCGTATAATTATCACTGCCTTTGGGCTCACACTCCTCTGGCAGATTTTTGTGGTCTTCCAGTCCTGGGTTTGTCAATCACAGATGATGCTGTTTCCAGTACATGTTGATTCTGATTCAGATACCACGCCTTGTGTTTTGAGTAACGCAAGCTTTTCACTGCATTTTATCTTCTCTTCATGCAGTAACAGTGTGTGTGCATGCCTGTGGTGTGTGTGTCTGTATGTGTCACAGAGTGTGTGTGTGCATGTGTGTGTGTGTGTGTGTGTGTGTGTGTGTGTGTGTGTGTGTGTGCATGCCTGTGGTGTGTGTGTCTGTATGTGTCACAGAGTGTGTGTGTGTGTGTATGTGTGTGTGTGTGTGTGTGTGTGTGTGTGCATGCCTGTGGTGTGTGTGTCTGTATGTGTCACAGAGTGTGTGTGTGTGTGTATGTGTGTGCACGTCTGTGGTGTGTGTGTCTGTATGTGTCACAGAGTGTGTGTGTGCATGTGTGTGTGTGTGTGTGTGTGTATGTGCATGCCTGTGGTGTGTGTGTCTGTATGTGTCACAGAGTGTGTGTGTGTATGTATGTGTGTATGTGTGTGTGTGTATGATGACTCTGCATTGTTTCTCACCTCTGCAGCTCGGTTCAGAGCCTGACCATTCTCCGTTGGGCTGGCACAGTCGGATGCTGCTGCCCTGCAGGTCGAACCCAGGCTTGCAGCGGACCCCGCACGCGGCATTGAAGTGGTTGTTGCACACATTCTGAATGAAGAAGCCATTTTCCGGTGGGTGGATCTCGGGGCAGTGAACCACTGATAATGGAGAAAATCAAAGAGAGGACCAACGGTGTAATGAAAGATCTACACAATCAATCATGCACACACACACACACACACATACACACACACACACACACACATACACACGCACACACACACATGCACACAGTGTGTCCACTGAGGCTGATCTGCCTGACAGATGTTGCTGCTGGTGTGGACATTCTTCTGATTGAAAAGTTAATGTTCCTGGAAGTGTGCATGAAAGCAGAAAATTACAGGTTGTCAAAATACAACACATTCAATTTCCCAGGGTTTTCAATCTCTGGAAATGACTCAGTTGGGGGTGCACTGTAGAATCGCACTGTACAGCTCATCTTACACTAGGGTCCAGCTTTGTTTCTGTCATTTAAACACAGGCTGAAGGGACGGAAAAAACCATCCTTCCCTCACTCTGTTGGGCCAATCCAGCTCTTATCCACTGAGATACATGTAAACCATAAAAGGCTTTCCCTTCATGTTCAAACTGACTGAATGGTCCAGCCCAACAGGATCTCTTGATGCATTAGAGGAGATATTAACAGTGGATATGTGTTATCATATATGGAGCCTTTAAGCAATATAAATGTGTGCATAGAAATAACTATGAAAGTAATCATTAATACAGAAAGACAAGGTATGTACACTATCAAGATTATGCTGCCTATGTTTATATTTGATGCCTTTGTGTGTGTGTATGTGTGTGTGCATGCGCGTGTGTGTGTGCACATGCCTGTGTATGTGTGTGTGTGTGTGTGCGTGTGTGTGTGTGTGTGCGCGTGTGTGTGTGTGTGTGTGTGTGTGTGTGCGTGCGTGCGTGTGTATGAGTGTGGCTGAGTTTCAGCCATACTGTACCTTCGCAGGTCTTGCCCACCGGGCTGTAGCCAGGCTTGCAGACACAGTCCTCCATGGAGGTGCTGCCAGGCTGGGAGGTGTGGTGCTGGTCAGGGCAGGGGATGCAGGTGCTCAGCCCCCCGGGGGAGCCCTCTGGTTTGTACGTCCCGGATGGACACGCTGGACAAATGACACACACAGCCCCAATCAATCACTCATCTATTTTGCAAATTTTCCCTTCCTCTACGCCGTTGTTGTGATCACCAGCTGCAGGCGCGTCTGAATACCACACCCTTTGTACTCGTGCGGGAGCCTATGCAATCCTCCAATTACACAAGGCTTGACTGTGACACTGTAAGCTGGCAGTGTAGCACAGTGGTACGGAGCAGGGCTTATAACTGAAAGGTTGCCGGTTCAATTCCCGGCTGGGGCCCTGTTGCTGTACCCTTTGGCAAGGTACTTAACCCACATTTGCCTCTGTAAATATCCAGCTGTATAAATGGATAACGTGAAAATTGTAACCTATGTAAGCCATTCTGGAAAGAGCATCTACTAAGTGCCAATGATGTAATGTAAATGTAATGTAAGTGCCACTACAGCAAGGAGAATAGACGCTACTCCATTCACGTCACATGATCAACTCGCAGGCGCCCAACAAGTCACGGGGTCCCAAGAGTGGTGTGAAGAGGGGACCCTGGTTGACCTACCCACCCCTATTACCAGAATGAAGCCAATCTGTTCCGCCGCTGTGGGCTCCCAGTCATTGCCAGCAGATGGCATGGCCAATTTTGAACACAGACTGTAAAGCTCAGCCCACACTCGAGAAGAACGGCCAATTAACTGAGCCACTTGGGAGCCCTATCACTGATGTACTTTACAGTAGCCGATCATATTTAATTACTGGTCACATTTAATTACCTATTCCCACACAAAACACACACATATGCAAGCATACATAAATACACATACATGCAGGCACTAACACGCACAAGGACACGCACTCATAGAGAAGCCAGCAGAACTCCTGTTGCATATTAAAATGAATCCTTCATCTGAAAGCCTCCTCCTAACTCCTCTGGGGCTTAGTGCGTCTGCTGGCTGCTGCTCCCTACTGTTCTGGCCCCGTGTTTGAGTACCGAGAACACATTCATCTCCACAACCGCAAATATCTCTGCATAATAACTCCACTGTGCTGCGAGGAACACACAATCTCTCAGTCTCCCTCTTTCCTCTCCTTTCGCACGTTCCCTCATCTTCCTCTCTTCCACTCAGTCACACACTCTCTCTCTTTGCCTTTCTCTTCTGCTTCTCCCCTCTCTTTTCCCCACTCCTCTTGCACTTTTCCATCCTCTCTCCCTCTCTTCCCTTGCCTCTTTCATTCTCTCCCCCCCCCCCACCAGATTCCAGGACCCAGACCAGCTGCAATTCAAAAGCCTCCCTCTCCCTCAGTCTCTCCCCCATACTCACCTGAGCTGAATGCGCCAAGCTGAGTTAGCCAAGCTGGCGCGAACACTGCAGGTGGACCACTTCCAGCTAATTCAATATGTCTCAATATTCCAGTCTTTCGCAACGGAATTGTTCATCGAATGATGTAATGTCACAGACCCTTCACCGTATCATAAAACAACAGTTCACAGAGGATTAAGTCCATAGCGTAACGGGACTCTGTAAAAGGCTTGACCGAATGCATTTAAGAACACTCAGTCCCTGCTGCTCTGTTAGCCTCAGAGCTTTGCTGTTTAAGGGAATTAACAAATACAGACTCAATCTCAGTGGTCAGCGTTCACAACTTCCTCCTCAGCCTCAGCTCCAAGTGTTAATTTCAAAAGCAGCAGAAAGTCAAACCTGTGTCTTTCATGCTCCTGCTCTTTATAGATGTGAACCGGTGCCAAAAACACAGCAACTGCACGCCAAGACACACTAATTTCCTACCTAAACACACGCAGGTCAGCCAAGAGCAGTTACCCGTCTGTAGAGAAAAAACTGGACATAAAAATAGCCCTTTGCCCACATCAGATAAAGACCAGCTATATATATTTAGCTCTTCTGATACACATAATACACATACAGGTCTTTGAATCTGATAGGTAAAGAAATCTTAAATTTAACATTTCTTCATTTCTGCAAATGGAAGGAAGAGATGTATAATCACAGACTGTAAATACCTTCTCTTCACCCTCCACTTAAGTCCTGCAGAGCCTCTCTAATGGCTGAATTTAAAGTTTTCAGGAAGCCTGGTTATTTTATGTGAATAATATTTCGCTTGTAGTGTAACAGTGGAAATACTGTATTCAATTTTATTTTAACTCCTGGAAACTTTTTTTTTTTTTGGAGCTGGCGCTATGTGGTAAAAGCTCAGCAGTGCGCCCACAATCCTCACACAGGGGCAGAGTTCATGTGGACCAGCGCTGGCGTCCATTTTAACACACTCTGCACTGAGAGACTGGAGCAATTCAACTGGGCTGAAGGGAAAAAGGGGCAGAAAGAGCAAGTAGAACAGCGAGAGAGGGAGGGAAGTTTAAAATAAGGTTATAATATACAATAGTGCCTTCTTCATGTCCTCCCTGTCTTCGGGAATGATTTAGAGAGCACAAAGGATATTCAAGCTCTACTGTGTCCACAAAGTACAGGATTTATTCACCGCACATCTGTAAGATATCGTGAAGCTAACTCAGAAAAGCTGCTCATGATCCCAAGCCAAAATAAACACAAAGAAACCTGTACTCTTCATTCTAAGCAAATATCTCACAGTACATTGGCTACATTTACGTATTATTGTTCAGAATGGCTGGAATGAGCTTTGTGATTCATGTGTCTTTTGTGACGTGAGCTGGATTTTGTGAGGGTATTTTACCCCCTAAATTGTAGAGAAAGAACCCCAACGATGGTGGTGGGTCGAGCTGTGTATGTGATTGCAGTTACAGTTATATGAGTAACTCATATCTGGGTCTGTCCTCTTACACAGCAAGGGCACATGCTGTCCCCCACAGTACCGGACACATTGTGCCACAGGGCGGGGTGGCTTTGAATGAAACCATTAGAAACGTGCTAAAAATCTCAAATCTCCACGCAGTGGGACTAATTGAAGGAAACCGCTGTTTGCCATCTGTGTGTCACATAACTCCGGGGTAATGAGCTTCAAACCTTTCACCCCCCCAACCCCCGGAAACCGAGTGGAAAGCAATTACGAGTTCCTACGTTTCGGCCCACATGCTGCCGCTGCTGTGCGGGATTAAAACACTCCGCTTACCGCTGAGTGAGCGATCGAGCGTTTAACCCCGATGTGTTTGCTTTGCGTCCACATGCCTGACCAGCACCCACAAACATCATCATTTAAGCGTGTTTCGGTGTTCTAGCATGCTGAACATTTTTATGTTTCCATATAATTTTTTTAAATAATTAAAAAATAAAAATAATAACTGTGATGTTATTTGTTTTAAATGCCATTCAGTCTCAGAGGTCATGTTAACCGAGATGTGCATGTATACCACTTAAATGAACTCGAACTCATTAAGCATACTGGTGGTGTGTGATTGTTAAAACCCCCATAGAGAGTAGCCAAGTTGAATGTACAATCCAGACACGAAACAAGGATCACCCTTACAGTTTTTTTTTGCCATGTGAGCTTCTCAGAATATACACAGCAACTAAATTAAGCACTGGGACCGATACTGGACACGCTTTCATTCTGGAAAGCCAATTCACAGTGTGGGGCTGGAATCTGGTACCAGCACGCCAAGAGCGTTGATGTTCTTTCAATCATACCTGCAACAAAATATACCCAAGCCTGTGAAGTGATTGTTAACTGCTGTTAACATAAACTTTCACCAACTGCACTTGACAGTATGTCTTGGATGAGCTTCCTCAAAACAATGCAGCATGTGCCAAGCTAATGCATGCTATCAGAGGTCTGCCAGCATGCACAACCCTCATGTCGGTAGATATTTTTCACCACAGACCCTTGGCAGCGTGTTTCAGAGTGTGCAGGTCAAGCCTGGCATTTAAAGCACAGATGTTTGCATACTGCTTTTACTGTTACCCAGAAAAGGTCTCATTTTAAATCGTGAACTTACAATTAAACCATTTCAGAGCTGTAAAACTCAACAGTAGTCTGTGCATGCAAGGACAACAAAGGGTTAATTGCTGATGTTTTACCTGCTGTGCGCAGATATAGTTTATTGTAAGCACTCGCACCTTTTGTAGATTCTCTGTTTGCAGATGTATTTTGTGCTGTGTGGACAGAAAGTCGCGTACTGGTGTGTGGAATGCGCACCCAAGGGCCAAACTTGCAAATGACACAAGCGCGGCCGAGAGAGGCTGCATTCTATTACCAGTAAAGAAAAAGAAACGAGCAGCAGAAACAATGAAGGAGCATCCAGGAGGTTCGCTCCACACATCTGTTCAACGAGTCCGCAAGACAAAGAGGAGGAAATGCCGAGGCCTGCAGAAATTAAGCTCATTTTCATTAACTGTCCTCTTCCCACTTGAGAGTGGCAATGTAGCATCGTGGTAAGGAGCAGGGATCATAACCTGAAAGGTTGCCAGTTCGATTCCCCACTGGGGCACCACGGCTGTACCCTTAAGCAGGCTACTTAACCCACAATAGCCTTACTGGGAAGAAACAATATAGAAGTTCACCCCACAAAACGACATTGTTTTAAAATGAGACACTCATCAGGGATCCTATTCCTAAAGAGACACAGAAGTAGTAAAACCTGTTATTTGATTTTGTTTTTTTTTCCTTTTCCTCCAAAGGAAAAGAAAGAAGGGAGGACTGTGTGAAGTCTGAAAGTGTCACACATAAATCTGCGAGGAGGCTAATTACGGCCTGGAATGGCTGGCCATGTATCCCTCTGACCACTTGGCCACTTGCTAGGATTCCGCTGGACTATTCTGATCCTTCCCCTTTCAGAGAGTGAAGGAAAAAAACAACGATCTGGACACACAAGCTTCCTTTTTGAAGAAAAAGAAAACCGCAAGACTTATTCCCAACATTATTTCACACGCATGCTTAAGTATTTGTGTAGGGAGAGACACAGACATCTTGTTTCTGTAACGGACACATGGCACCACATCTTGTCGTGCAAGCTGTTCTCTCCTGTCAGATCAATACAACCTGGGTGGAAAGAGTTAGCTGCTTATGCAAGTGGAATAAATTAATCAAAGTCATACTTGGAAAAGAAGACGGTGTAGAAAATATAAACTCCTAATAAGTACATAATGTGACCAACTTTGCACACATCCTCTAAGTCTTACAAATTCAAACAGTGCTAAACCTCTGTATATAAAGCATTTGTCCTTAACTTTTACTTACTAATAAATGCTTTTTTTCAAAGCAAATGCATTTTTTCTTTCATTTTGATGATCACTGAACTCCCTGAACTGCATTGGCAAAGTAAAATATAGCACTTGGATTCAATCAACATTTGCCCATAGCTTTGACAAGTGCATGCCTGAGTTACTTTGCTCTTCACAAACCCAATTTGGCAAGTTCAGTGATCAATCAGAATAACACTGTCAATGTCTGGGACCAGTGTTTATTGATGCCCAGTTCTACTTCTAACTGTGAGTCAAAGTTAAGGAAAAACATTGCCTGAATGCTGGGCTAAGTGTACTCCATTTACTCCTACGCACTCCTAAGTGTACTCCATTTACAGATGTTGTAATATGTAAATAAAGGAAACAGTCCAAGATCCTCCCTGACCCCCTAGCACTCGCCCTACCCAGGCACTTCCCATTCCCATCAGAGGTCAGAGGTCAGACTTGGGAATCCTGAAAAAAAGACTGGGAGGGAATACCATTCGTGTCATTAGCAGAGGCATTAACACTGACACCCTGACCCTGACACCAATGGCCTGACTCTTCTACAGCACCACACGGAGGCTTCTGGGATGTCACCAAGGCCCTTCGCCCATAGTGTCTCTGCCTGGAACGCCAGGTAGTATTCCAGGATATGAAGCGGGCGGCGGTGTAGCATAGCGAAAAGGAGCAGGACTCCTAACTGAAAGGTTGCTAGCTCGATTCCCCACTGGGGCACTGCTTTTGTATCCTTGGGAGGGTACCTAACCCAGAGTTGGTCCACTAAATATTCAGCTGTATAAATGGGTAACATGTAAAAAAATGTAATCTATGTAAGTTGCTCTGGATAGGACCATCTGCTAAATGCCAATAATGTAATGTAAAGCAGAGGGACAGCACAGCCCTCCCAGTTACTGAAGCCCTGGGTTCAGGGGACAGCAGCTCAGTCACCCAGTCAATTAACCTGAGTGATGAAGGCGGCCCTCCTACCACTCCCTGAGCCCTATGCATTGGACAGCAGGGCTGGTGACAGAGAGTTGACTTCAGTGCTTGTGCGCCCTCCTTTGTTCTCAAAGAACAAAGGAAAAAAAAAAACCTCAGTCAACAGAAATTCAATGTGATAAACTCCAGGCTCTCAAAACACTGGTGCGTTCTCATACAGCAGCACTTCGTGAACTGCAACTGACAATCCAGGACTGACAGGAGACAACGGGCTATGGCAAAACACACCGTGGAACAACAGCGAGGGCTGGATACAAAAGCAGTGCGGTAGCCTGTCTGAAACAGGGCTTTAGCTTTTGTGGAACTGTAAGAACAATGAATCACCATAATTGCCAGGAAACAAGTTGCCAATAAGCACTCTCATTGGAGTTTATAGGTGTGTTTTGTGGGGAGGAGGCAACTCTTACTCTGTTTACAGTCAATTGTGGTTTTTATACTTGAATAACTGCGGAAAGATTCAAAACGCCACATCCATCCTGTTCATGCATTCAACACGTAGATAGGATCGTGCACATATTTTCCCCACAGTAGCTTTTCAAGCATTTTGGTCATCTGGGAATGTGTGGTGTTGACAAGGCACCGACCCGATGACTCAGGCTAAACCCAGGCTAAACAAACTGCGTGCTTCCGATAAACAGCAAAGTGCCTCTACTTTGGTCCATATTTCCGCCGGGAGTACCGGGAGGGTACTTGTTTTAAGAAAAGGGGCACTGACAGAGGCGGCAGTGGGGGTTGGGGGGGACTCTGCTGGTGGCTTCTGCCGACTGATTGATGGGGGCCCCTGGATGGAAAGAGGTGGGTGGGGGCCAGCAGGAGGGATAGTTAGTTCCACCGAGCAGCTGCTCAATTCCAGCATACCCCCCCCCCCAAGTCCCCAGCCAAAGCGTGTGCCTCCAAATAATCACCTCCAACTGAAGAATCCCGAGCATGGAGCCTCACACAGAAACACAAACAGCACAGGCAGAGAGAGAGATAGAGAGAAAAGGAGGCAGAGAGAGTGAGAGGAGAAAGAAACTGACAACTTCCTCACGGGACAGGACTGTGGTGTGAGTCTCAGAAACATCAATGACAGCTTGACATAAAACGCCTCAGCCCAGCTACCAGATTTCGGATCATCTGGTGGCTGGATGCCCCGGTGAGGGGGTGTCTGGATCATTCCGATGTTCTCCAACGGCTTCTGGGCCCACGGGCTTTGCTTCACGGCGAGTCAGTGGTTTTAATAACCGACTGTATATGCCACTACTGTGCTTGTTCAGCCGGCCCCCGCACAGGGCTGACAGCAGGAATTAGAGCAGATTTAACAAGGGGTGTTTCTCCTGCATGTAATGGCTACCCTATACCACTCCATAAAGTAAATCTCTTTTATGGCCGCTGGTAGCTGACAACAGAGACGCAGTGGGTCTGGTGCGAGGGAGGAGTGTTAATGTCACCGCGTGGTTCTATTGTCACTCTGGGACTGTGGCTTAGGAGTTACTGGCCGTTTCATAAGCTCAGCATCCCTCCCAGCTCCTGAGGGGTAAGCCTTCTGACCGCGGGTCCGATCTGCACAGTCTCAGGCTTTGCTGAGAGCAGCATGCCCATAAAAGAGCTCTGCAGGGTCTCGCCAAACATACATAAACCCCTTGACCCCGCCACCCACCCATTTTTACGTTACATTACATTACAATACGTCGCATTACACGCATTTAGCAGATGCTCTTATCCAGAGTGATTTCTGTCACAATAGAGCATAAGTGTAACCATTCAATTTAAATGAGCAACAGTGTCAGACCAGGCTCACAACATTCCCAGACCAGTGAGTGTTAGCATAACATTGTTCAAGCCCTACCTCAAGTTGACCTGTGAACTTTGACAAATGCTGTGACATAATTTACTTAATAGGATCAACAGATTCTGTTTCCCAGGATGTGATTCTTAAAGAGGGGCAATTCACAGATACTCCGAGAAGTCACTCGGTTCATCTCTTACTTTTTTGGCCCAAAGACTCCAGTTTCTGTCTGATATGGGTGCTTAAGACCCCTAAATCATGGATCAAGCAGCTGTGATTAGATCAGTATGTTGCTTGCATTGGGGGGGGTGGGGGGTGGGGGTGTGCCTTGGTGGCGGAGTTAAAATCGCTAAAGCCACTCTAATCACATCCATCAAAAGGAAATGTAGGATCTGCGAGGAGATCTCCAATAAATCGCCAGAAACTGCCGTCAGTCTTACCCAATTAATTTAAGAATGGGAAGCCCCTCTTAACCTCTGATATCCTCGGAGAATCTCAAATATTACCCTTCGCTGCCAAATGTCTGGATGAAGATATTGAGCAACTCTAACATTTTTAAAAGTCCATTTCAGTGGGCCAAGTGCCATATATTCTTAGAAGAGATTGCACTGTCAAGCATATTTTTCCCTAACTCATATAGGAACAGATCATTCATGGAAGGGTTTACATAACCCAGCAACTACAACTCGACAAGCTGCGAGACTAATGTTTGTCCAGGGTTTTTCATGGCAAATATCTAACAAAAATAAACACATGTATTGTATTGCTTCCTTTGACAAGCTCCTGGTATTTCTTCCACATTATTTTCCCCAGAAAAGGCTTCATTTGGTTAAATAAACATAGTTGATGGTTGTAATTTGGTACAGAAAAAGGTGAACCGCAGCAGATCATGGTCGGCACGACAACACAACTGCAGCAGTTAAAAAATTAGGGTCAGCACAAAAAGACATTTGCCAGGTGAAACCTCATTGTTTTTTTTTGCCGTAGAATAGCGTGTCCTGTAGAGTTTGTGTTTGCACTGGATATGCTGACAGACCACAGCACAACATTACTGAGAACAATCAGACCACTGTGGTTTTAATGGAAGGCCACAGAGGAATCATCCTTCGAAATCATCAGTGGGGTGATCATGTGTCCTACTGGACTTGGTCACCTGACCTCATCCTGCCATGAGCAAGACGACCTGTGTGTTTGGTGCTGGCAGTCTGCAGTGTGGGGCACTCAGGAGCCCACCTTTGAGGTTTCATGTCTGAAATTCTGAGTCTTCCTCTGACCTGCACCTACAATTGTATAAATATCACTTTTTCTAATGCAGAGTTACCACCTGCAAAAAGTGGTGAAATTTTATGTAAATCTGACTTAGACTGATAACGTTTGGCTCCACAGCTCCTGCTGTAAATATTTCATTGAATGAAACAATTATAATTTTTCTTCCATGTGGTACCAGCTTCGTGATCACAATAGCAGCTTTTTTTTAAGCCAAGTATTAATGTTAGTGTGGTCTGAAAACTAATGGTCCCCCAACCCCCCCCCAAATGTCGCCCTCACCCGCCACAGACCGGAGAGGGGAGAGGAGAGAGGGAGCAGACTGTGGCGTAAATCAGGAGTGGATCACTGCGCCGTTACGGGTCAGGGTGAACGCACTGCAGAGAAGTGGGCTCCAGGCCCACTGGAACCAGCTCTCACATCTGCAAGACTAATTGTGTTCCTCGCTGCCATGGGGGGGCCTGAAGGAGAGGAAGTTCAAGCCGCTGTTCCCTGACTGCTCCTGTGGCCCTCTTAAACACTCCAGCTGGGGCCGGGGCTATCCCAGCACCCGTAGCACCGAACGCAAGGTCGGGGTTCACACGCATTCTTCTGGGTGTCCTTCTCAATCTGCAGTTTACAGTAAGTTTTTTTTTTATATGCAGAAAAACAGGGGGAAAAGGGACGGGGAGCAGGGGGTGGGGGGTGGATGGAAGCACAGTACCATTTTTTTACCCTCCGCCAGAATTCTCCAACATTTCGCAGAATCCTCTCTCCCCGTCGCTTTTACACACTGACTGGATTTACGTTCCCCTCCTGGGGCATCCTCCTGGAATCCCAGCAATCCCGGTATGAGCAAATATTTACAGTGTGTACGTTAAGGAAATAAACAGTGTCCGCTTCCACTGTGATCCCGGTAAGAACCCTAAAGACGTCCCAGCTGCCACCAATTACCGGCAACATCGCCACGGAAACACAAGTGCCACTGACCCATATGTGCAAGATCTGCACCGCCGGTAAGTAGAGCCAAGCCAATCCGATCCGATCCAATCCAGCCGGATCTGAAGCACTGTGGTCTGTAGGACACAAAACCTCAGGACTCTCTCTCTCTCTCTCTCTCTCGTTCTCTCTCTCTCTCAGTCTCCCTCTTGTTCTTATGTGCTCTTGAGGCTTGAGTTGAGTAGCAATAAAAAAATTCCGATGTGACAAGCAAATAAACAATCCCGTTAACACAGACCAGCAAGATTTTCTCCTTCCTTCCTTCCAGCTTCAGGAATTTTGATAATACCGGAAAAAAAATCGCGTCCATACCATGTCTGTGTTTGACTTTCTGACTTCCTGTTAGTCCGATAGCTGGTGCTCTTGTTATTCTGCCCTCCAATGTACCATGGAGGTTATGTTTTTGTGCTTTCTCTCCCCCATTTCACCCTCTTTTGGAACTGTACACTCAGCTCCTCTTCACACCCATGCTATGCACATGCCAGATCAAGGCGTCTACAATACACTCAGATGCAGCCCACACAGATATTGTGTCCACCACAGCAGCTGGGCACAAACCTGATGGCGGATGTATCCCCACTGACATCACAGAGGGACGTCCCAGGCATCTCATGAGCCATTACAGGGTGCTGCAGCCCATGGCGGAGGGGGTTGGGACCCCTACCAAAATACCCACCCCTAACCCTGTTGGGATGAGGCCAATTTGTTCTGTAGGCTTCCCGTCATTGTCTGAAGGCCCACACCTACACTTCGAACAAGCAAGACTGAGGCTCTAGGATGGTTTTAAATTCGGATGAGGATACAACACAAAACAACACCACATGTTTTTGCAGGTGCACTAGGGGTGCGACTGGATGGGATTTTGGCATTGAAATGAAATTGAAGATGGGAATAACAGCTCATACAAAGAAGGGCAACAAATGTCAACAGCTAAAGACACGAACATCTCCAGAAAGTGTGGTTTCCTCTCAGAGGTGTGTATGGAAATACTATCACACTCATTGTGTTTTGAGTTGTATGGGGCACTGAGGCAGGCCAAAAACATGGATTAACCTGCTCACTCCCTTATTCTGGGTTCACTGACCTCACAATGACTAACCAAAATGGAATGAAGCGATAAGACCTTCTTTGGCCATGAAATCTTGTTACGCACAGAACCATATTAAAAGCAGATGTAAATTATTAGCGACCTGCCTACGCGCATGTCCTGCTGAATCCATCAGAGACAGCAGGGTTATTTTTGTTTTTTTTATCTGCTCAGCCTGTATCCTACTCTGGTGTGGACTGCGCTGCTTACACTTTTACATGCTGCCCTTTTTATGCAGGTCATGTTTTCCAGGAGCAGCTCAGAACTAAAGGGCCTCGCTCAGTGGTGCAACAGCAGCGTCTCCACGGTGGTACAACAGCAGCGTCTCGCCTTCGGGGTTTAGACCTAATCTGTTCACCGGTCCAGTGACATAATTCCTGTTCTGAGCTACTGCCCCTATATTTTAGATTAATTGCCCTGTTCTTCCCATGGTTTTGGACTGGAAATGGGGGTGGGGTATGTGTCTGTGCAGCGGTGATCTGGAATGTATAATGAATGGGGGGGAAAAAAAGAAAAATCCCTGGTGAATTGGATCAACAAAAGATTATATCTCCCTCTGGGCTCAGCTATACCGAGTCTGTAAATAGCTAACATGAAGACGAGAATCTCTCTGCTGTTCAGACCGCTGAGAGCCAGCCAAACCGGCAAACAGGCATTCTTCTCCTAATTCTAATAACGCGCTGACCCAGGGCCAAACAGGATCATAGAGCAGAACAAGATAATAGAAAACAGAAGCCAGGGGACAGCTGGCTTAGGACACTGCTCTGTCAGAGCTGTACATGAAAGGAAAAATATGCAGTATATCACATTGAGAGCGCCATAGCGGTTGCTTAGTACTACGTCACCCATCACCAATTCTGTGGAATGGAGATTTAAAAAAAACAACTTTCCGTTACTTTTTAAGTTGATGTAGTTCAGCAATCAAACACTTTGTGGGGTTTGCTGGGAAATCTGTACACCGAGTGAGGTGAGCTACACAAATCACAATTCAGCACAATTCCAACTGAAAGCAGGCTGTCGAGAGACAAAGCCACCAAACCCACGTCTGCGCTCACTCTCATTGGTCTGCGGATTCCTATCATGTGGCTTCTTACAATGAGTCAACACCAATGGCGTATGCTCCCTGCCAATAATTTAAGAATTATTTGATTATTAATGCAAAGACGGAGAAAGCCAGAACTCAATGATATCTTACTGCAATATACTGAAAAGTTTGCTCAGATGAACTCCTGATGGCATGTCACTGATTAGGACCATTCACCATTCAAAAACTACAATACTTTATTACCAAATCACACTTCAAAAATCACTCCCCATCAAAGACAGACACAGTGCGTTACAAATGTGTCTGATGGTCAACAGAGTTGTCAGTCAGCACAAGCTAGGTTACCACACAAAGACCTCAGTTTGTTTTTCTTTCTGTGGACTTTTTACTCTCCAACAATCACAAACCCTAACCCTTTTTTTTGAACCCGCTGATTAAATACTTGGCTGGAGGGTTCTTTGGTTCAACGTGTCCAGACACTTTCTGTCTCTTTTTTTACGTGTGTTTGAGAAAGCTATTATGCCTACAGGTCAATTCAGGCTTATTTTGGCAATAACCAAATCAACAATTCGTAGCATTACTGTAAAAGCATATTACATAATTCCAAGGAACAATCTGGTCTGTTTTTTTTTTTTTTAATATTCCTTGAAAAGCACAGGTCAAAATTAAATGATCAGTTTTGGCACTGAGCAAACCTCAGTTCTCTTTCAGTTTGGGACTGAAAGTATCATTTCCTTGAATCTTGAATCTGCTCAATTATTCGGATCATTACATATCCATTTTAATTCCTAAACACATATTACACCCTGTTAGACACAGCCTGTGCAAGACTTTTTATGTTTGATGTTTCAGACTTATTTTACAGGGGTCAAAAGTCACTCACAGTAGAGAGCTCATAACTTTAGGCAGAGGCACAGTCTGTTGTCTAAAATATTTAGAAGGTATATTTGTTGGTTTCCCTTACACTAAGCAGAACTGTGAGGGCAATGAAGACACCCTGTTCCCACCCAAGGAGCACTCTGGACACCCTGTGTGGACGCATTCAATGAGCGAGTTTGCTTTGGAACAACACAAACTTAATTTGTTTTGCCTCTGAGGCTTGTCTGCCGTATCAATTCCTGAACAAACCTTGAGACCTGAACATAAAGTAAAGGAAAACACAAGTCTGACAGTATATTTGCCAACAGAAAGTCGGTTACAGACAATTTTCTGTTTGTTTGCTGAGTGGAGTAAGGAAAGAATGCATGCCCCTTGAGGGCTTGGTGCACTTTCAGCACACAAACACACCGCTGGTGCAGATTAAGGTGAAAACTAACACTTACAGACGTAAACTCTTCCACGTCATGGAAATCACGTATACCACTGGACTAATACTGCCTTAGTCAGACTTCAGTTCGTGTGAAGTCCAGGAGAAACAATTTGCTTGAGAATACAGACACAGCACTATACAGTAGCACTAGCCTGCAGGTCACACACAGCGATCCACACTGGCACGCAGACTGCACCAAGGACATGTCTCGACAGTATGCTACAAACTCCAGGGAACCACTGTAGCATGCACACACAGAGTCCATAAATATGCACACACACACATACAATACATACACACACACACACACAAAGTCACACATAGACACACAGACACACACATACAATGCATACACACACACAGACACACACATGCACACACACATACAATGCATACATGCACACACAGAAACTACTGGATGTATTTGCAATGCCAAAGGACCCAGGTGAACAGACCAGGCAAGAGGCTGAGCTGACGTTACCCGGCAGGGGGGCACCGTACCTGTGCACTCGTGCTGCAGGCCCTTGCCGTAGTAGCCCTTCTCGCAGATGCAGTCGTACTGGCCCGTGTGCGTTCCGCACTTGCAGCTGGCCATCAGGTCGCAGCAGTCCCGGCCGGCCTTGCACAGCGCAGAGCAGCGGGACAGATCCTCCTGGATGTAGCTCCCCGTCGGGAGATCTGGGGACAGGAACGCACGAGTGCGAGTGAGAGAGAGAGGGCGGCGGGAGGAGGTCTGCGGGGGAACGCAGAGTGCCGAGACGACAGCGCGAGAGTGTTGAGAGAACGTTGCTAGAACACTGACAGGACATTGCTTGAGTGCAGAGAGAACCTCACCAGAGCACAGAGAGAACATCAATAGAATGCAGAAAGAGCATTGTAGGGTGCAGAGGGAGTATCACTAGAATGCAGAGGGAGTATCACTAGAATGCAGAGAACAACATTAGAGTGCAGAGGGAGTATCACTAGAATGCAGAGAGCAACACTAGAGTGCAGAGGGAGGATTACTAGAATGTCGATAGAGCATTGCTGGAGCATTGAGGAGCATTCCTAGAGCGTCAAGAGAGTGTCAGGAGAGAGCAGGTCAGATTTTTCTTTCCCCAGATGAAGATGCCAGCACACTGCACCACTCAGGCCAAGTTTGACTTGGAGCAGGAATATCAGAGTGAGACGGCAGACTTGATATCATTCAGTACAAGAAGTTTTTTTTTATTTTACAGCTTAAGAACGAGAAATTTATCGCCCTGTGGGATGGAACTTTGGATCGATTTACCCTCTTACAACCTCAATCATTTCTGTGCTCCTTTCATGATTCATTGTGATGATTTGCAAAACGGACGATTAGAGAACCGTTCCAAGAACCTTTCTCTGCGTTTTCATCCTAATGACTGCCTGGCTGCTATATTTCGCTGCCACAGAATTAAGAAGCATTAAAATTAAGAGTTGAGACTGGAGTGCAGAATTCAGTCACACTGTAATTTGCTGAATTTTTGTGTTTTGCTGTGTTTTCTCACCATGGCCACAGCATGGATGGACTCTGTTTCCTTACTGTAAAATCTTACTGTAACTGATTGTATACCCTACAATGAAACAAAAGGATGGAAGTGCTTAAGGCTAGTTCTTTTTCAATTTATCCAATATGCACAAGAATATATTGTTCATGACAGCTACAATCTGCCATTTTTATAAACCAATAAAAGCCATATGGTGTCTCAAGTATATGTGTTAGGAGGAATCTGGCGAATGGATTTGGGCATGAATGTATATCCTGCATGTCCAACTTATGTAACACTTATGTAATAAGTGTGTATATTACTGTTAAGGATCTGTGTTGTGTTTGGTAAAATGGCTCACTTTTGTTGCTTGTTCCCTTCAAGGAGGTTGCTTAAAACAGTTTGTATTGCAAATACTTGTGTGCAGTTTGTTATTTGTATACTGCATTATATTTTCAAATGCTGTGTAATCTCTGAAAAGATATGTGCAACATCGACACATAACAATAACATAACAATAACATAACAATAACATCGGGCTCTTCGGCACCTGGCCTCAAGGGCTGCATTCACAGCACTACATTTCAAAATTTTTCAGAGCAAGAGAAACTGTTTCACTGAAAGTATTTTGTTACGTATCAGATTTAATTAGGCCTCTGCTGTGGTGGAACCCTGGCTATCTTGTCTCTAGTTTAAGTGAACACTTAGTGGCCCTGACGCCCTTTGACCCCCGAGTGACGTTTCGATATGGCAGCGCCCCTTACCCTCGTGCAGGGCGCGTCTTGCCAGGGCCTCGAACTCGGCAAAGTTGTGCACCAGGTAGCAGTGCTCCTCCTTGGGGTGGGAGGCCATGTCGTTGAGCTCGCGGATGTTGCCCTGCCAGATCCCGAAGGTGAAGATCTCCACGCCGAGGGCGCGCAGCGAGGCCGCCACGGGCCGCGGGTCGCCGCCGTTGGAGTACCCGTCCGTGATGAGGAAGATCACCTTGGTGGCGTTCTGCCGCGAGTGCCGCAGGATTTGCTGAAACGAGAATGTGCGTTTTTTACGTTAGTCAGCGGTACTGGGGCTCGCTCGCTGCTAACTGCAACATTGTGTACCTCCTTGATAGGCACCCTGATAACATAGCCTAACGTTTTCTTACAGCTTACTGAGGAACCTTTACCGAGGTACTTTATTGAAGCACCTTGCTAAGGGGGTATTATGGGACTGTCCCTCCTGGGCGCAGAACCAAAGGGTGGCAGTGTAGCATAGCGGGTAAGGAGCAGGACTTGTAACTAAAAGGTTGCGGGTTCGATTCCCCACTGGGGCACGGCCGTTGTACCTTTGGACAAGGCTACAATTACCTTAGTAAATATCCAGCTGTATAAATGGATAACGTCAAACAACTGTAACCTATGTAAGTCGCTCTGGATAAGAGCATCTGCTAAATGACAATAATGTAATAATGTAATGTAACCAGCTCCCCTCTGGTTACTGGGCCAGTTCCTTTACCACTACGCCACACTGCACCCTGTCTTGCCCCATAACTACAGGCATTGTGTGTGTTAGGACAGGCTGCTGCGGAGAAGCAATCAGCATTTGTGCACTTAGCTGTGGGGAGGACTGAGGCCGGAACAGACGGGCAGGATCCCTCAGAAGTAAGCGAAGAGTTTCCTGAGTTCGCCTGACCGCATATAAAACACAAACCCTGTGACTCACACAAAGGCGCTGCCTCATACTGTAATCTCCATACGTAGCGCGCTACGTTTGTTTGAATTCAATTCATAAGGAGCAAACCGCAAAGGATGTAGGGTACAATTTGGAATACAGCCAGGTGCTTGCTCTTATACAAATTTACAGCAGGGAGTTAGGAGGTAAGAAAATAACCCTGCTACAAATGTAATTACCACTCCTTCAGCAGCTCCAGTGCGAGCCACCGGCAGCACTGGAACGAAACCCTTTCATGTGTGCATGCAACTGCGCATTAGAATGCTTTTTTACATCCAGCACTAAATTTAACTGAAGTAAATACTGGCTCCTTATAATTAGAACGGACATTAAAAAAAGAGTTTTTAACTTGTCTGGCTGATCCTGCAGGAAGTGTTACTGCACATGTTCAGAGCTCTTTCTCTCTCAGCTGTGTATACACATCCACCTGCTGAGCCCTATTGATCTGACTTCATATGGTCTGCTGCTTTGTAGACAACATAGTCACACACGCCAAGGATCGACCCGTGTTTTCCTGTCTGGTATGTACACTGGTGATTGTGGTAGAGAAGATTTACAGAGATGGGTAAGTAAACAGATATCAGCATCTGCCCTTCCAAGCTAGAATCTAGTTCTTTTTCCCCCTCTGTTGCTGATGTCAATGAAACGCTGTCCAGTATTTCTTTCACTCTTTGTTTCTGAAGGTGTAAATATTCAACAGCATATCTATATTCATGAGCAAATGTCAGGCAGTTAGGCCTCCTGGATGAAAGACGGTTAGGTCGGCTCTTGGCTTTGTGCGAGACGGGACTGAGACAGGGGGCAGAGGAGCGAAGGGACTCTACTGCTTAATTGGCCGAGCTTCAAGCCGGCACTCAGGGAGGCATAATTACAGGCACGGGGGAAAAAGGCAGGCCCCTCTGATCTTTGAAAGCCAGGGGAGCGCTGGTTCCCATCAGAGTTTCGCTGCACCCAGCCACAGCTGTCTGTCGACGGCGGTGAAAAAAACAAAAACAACAAAAAAAAAAACCACCAACCCTCACTTCATTATTGGTAACCCGCTAATATAAAATGTCACCCTCTCCCTCGCCTGCTGCCACCACAGTGATGTCAATGCGGGTCCCTTTTTCCTGAAGTAAACCCGGGGCTGAGACGCAAAAATATATCCGACCCTCCACTTTTACGGGGCGGCCTTTCTGAGGTTTTATTTTCGGCTGCCCGTCTCAGCCGGTCGCGAAGCGAGGGGAGGCCGCCACAGTGTACCACCGACCGGGGGACGGTCTGGTCACCATGTGTGCCGTCCACAGCCAAATCGGGACGTGTGTGACTGCAGTTTCCACAGAACACAGAGAGGGAGAGAGACTCTGCGTCGCGTGCACGAGCCGCTGCGGTCGGGGCAGTGTGCTCCAAACCTGAGGGTCATGGGTTCAAATCGGAGACAGGGGGCTGCTGTCACGCCCGCTCGCAACCAAATTCACCTGCAGAGCCTCTACAGCACGACTGAAATGCTCTGGGATAAAGGAAGGTGTTAAATGAAATGCCAAAGTAAAAGTAAAACAAGCGTCTTTGCGTCTCAGGTTCCTTACTAAGTGGTTGAGAACAAAACAATATGAAAATATACATGCTAAAGTCTGAGAGAAAGAAAAAAAACACAGAGGTTTCTGGCTCCAACATCTCACAGCTTCCACATGTGCTACATCCAAGGGAGATATTTAACAGACTGTAATTATAACAGCGGGCAGATTTGGAGGGGGTTGGGGGGGGGGAGCAGATGGAGCACACGCCACACTTATCAGCTTCATTTAAACACCATCATGAGTAACACTTGCAGAAAGGCGTCTCGCTTTCCAGAGCTACACCCCTCCAGCTGACAGAGGCCTTTCGACGTGTCTAATGGAGCAAGGGGGGGGGGTGTAGACTGTGCCAACACTGAGGTTTATTGTTCATCAAAGGCCTCTATGCGCCCGGCAACAAACCCCTGAATATTAAATCCCTCTCCCTCAGCACCCCCGGGGCTTTGATCAACACCTTCAGGCTGCAGGTACCCACAGGCACTGTGGATGGAATCCCTACTGCGCACCTGCTCATCTACTCAAAGTGAGAGCCCTCCGCAGAGACCCCTAATCTGAGGAAGGCTGCACCCCCCCCCTCCACACACACACACAGCCGCATTTTACTGGTGCATGCTGGGAGTCACGCTCTCAACACGCCCGCAGGAAACATCCGCCTCACGCCGGGGTCATTAGGAAGAAATCACCGAGGGGTCATCAGGGAAGATGACCTGCTATTGTTGCTCGGCATAGCTTCAAAACTGTCAGAAAGAAGTCTCGTTTCATGCATTCCGCAGGACAAAACGAAAGACGCGCCCATCGGGAACGAGGCGCTGCTTTCTGTCGGAAGTCGGAACATGCTTGTTTTGAAATGCTGTCTGTTCCTGGCTTTGGCGAGAAGAATAACAAGAACAACCCAATGAAAGGAAAGTCTGTTTGAGTCAACCTTTGCCACTTTTAAGCTGTTGAGCAATATTTGGGAGCACGCATTTTACATAGGGTTTATCTTTCTTTGTGTTTAACATTTTATTAATGTGTCTGTGTCCACACCCCTCAGTCCCCCACCCAATGGCAAGATCCTCAAATAATTTTCATGTTTTGGTCCAGCCACAAAGGCATCTGAATCGCTAAGGCGTTGGTCTGACAGTCTTTAACAATCAAAAGACAGATGCTAGAATCTTCTCATGGTCCTTTCCCGAGAAAAGAAACCATGTTCAGATCAAATAAAGCACAGAACAGCTCCCGTCTAAACCTAGCCTTACAAAAACATCACAAAAGTCCAGAGGACCGTTGGGTTTGTTTTAACAAGAACGCCGTCATCCATAGAGGTGATATTTTAAACCGGGACGGAGTTCTCTTTAAGTTCAACACGCGCTGTAGGTGCCGCAAGTGTTGCGTACAGAGCGAACGCTTGCCTGATTGCTCCGAGCGCTGTGCTCTGCGTAGGTTTACCGATTCCTGTCAAAACACAATACATCAAACTAACGACTGGGAAAAGGAAATGGGAAAACGAGCAAATTCCACAGAGAGGATGTGAAGTACACAGCCCTCAGAGAGAGGCATCAAAACCATTCCTTAATATTGCGCAATACCAAGGGAATGGAATGCTGCAAAATGAGGCATTTAAGTGCAAAGGCACAGCATTCAGATGTGACACAGTAGCTGAATTTATAGCAGACTGGAGACCCATTACTAGAGCACATATCAACTTATCATGATAGTGCTCCACAGAAGCCCGTTGCTGCATTACACAGCCAAAGTCAATTTTTGGAGCCCATCACTGAAGCCCAGTGGTTCCTAAGGATAGGAAAGAGTACCCCATGGGCAGCGGGGTTGTCTCTAGGAGGCGCTTGAGAAAAACTGTGTCATTTTCATGTATATTACTAGCATAATGCCATAACTACCATGAATGCACAACAGCGGGTGTGAAAAATGAGGGCAACACAGGGGATCTGGGGAGTTTGCTGCAAGAGGGCTCTCCAATGGCCGTGCGTTTTTCACTGTGTGAGAAAATAGAAGTCACTCGGACAGGAAGAGCAGCCAGACAGACCATCACACACACACCGTCTGCACTTCAGGAACACCGGGCTGAGTGTAGACGGCCCAGGCTCCTCCCAGCCCATGCATGAGCGCAAAACTGTGTATTTTCACAAACGCCCTCCCACCGGGCGGATATCAGTGACCTGAGCAAAAGAGTCAGACGGTCGGTCTCGAATTCAGCGGGTGGTGGGGGTATGTCCGTTGGGGGGAGAGTGGGGGTTGGGGGGCTTAGGACAGGCTCAGTTCTGATCCCTTCCATTACAGAGATCTAATCTCTCCTCAAAGTCCCCCCCTCCCCTCAGTGTTTTCGTTGGGAAGTCGTGCCCGCCCGTCGGCTTACAGCAAGCGCCAACACGAACGCGCCGGGTCAATCCCTCTCATCTGGAGCTGATTGTGACCACCTAAAGAGCGGCCGGCTATCATGACAGGCAGAGCAACAGCGTGGATCTGGCTCCTGCGGTCCTCCGCGATGAGTGACACATAACTGGGGCTGTGTGTGTTGTGGTTTTGATAGAGCGATCACATTTTCCATTGCAGTACTCTATGCTACAGTCCATACACCTTTTTTTTCTTTCAGGAAATGCTGAGAGTATTAGCAGAGGTGTTATTTGTCGTGCTACTCTGTCACAGACGGCAGTGACACTTTTGGGCGGTGTAATTTACTGTGAGGGCTACATTAAATTTGGAGAAAAAAAAGGATACGAATGATGACAAATACCGCAGATGACCTGTTGCCTGGTAAGGGCTTGTTTTGAATGTTTTCATATTGCGAAACCCGTGATTGTAATTGTGAAATTTTGTTTTGCCCAAAAATTGTGGTTGTGAATGATCTGCACTGGGTTCACATAGGGATTTGATTTTGGCCAGCATTCCTCATTTAGGATCTGACTGACTGAAGTTATGATGTTATGGCCTTCCCCTTTACTCTGGACAAGTTTATGGGGGCTGAAATCAAAACAGCGTAACTAATTACCCAAGTGACTGAAGCCTCGAACATGAAGACCAGAGGAATTCAAATCCCCTTTCACGATATTAGCCAATCAGTGCAAAGGAGAACTTTGACCGGAGGCCAGTTTGGATTTTACATCCAATTAACAAATGACATGCAAAAGCAGGGGCGCCATCTGAGATATTTACTGATTTTTGAGGCGCATCCGTTGTTATTCACAGGCAAACCAAAAACCCTCTGCATCAAATGAAAGTGGACTTTGAGGATGTCTGATGAGAGGAGAAAAGTATGCTGTACAAAACCACTCATTCAGTTATGAGATTCAGCTTCTCTAAACGTATTTGTCAGTCCCTTCATTTCTTGCAACTGATGCATGCCCGTAATTATTTAACGACGGGAAAAACATAAGAGAAAAACATTCACTAAAACTCTATCCTTTTCACAAAATAACACGGCACAAAAGTACTGCAACCGGGAGTAAACAAGAATCCTTCAAGGGGGGTTCTGTTAGCTCTTCTTCAGTGAGCGCTGCGGCCTTGGCGCCCATCACCACAATTCCGACACGCGACCCCCCCCAGCACCCTCCTTATCTGAGAGATTCCTGGGGGCCCCCCTACAGACGGCGGCCCCCGCAGAGGTGAGCGGGAGAGTCGGAAGCAGAGTGTCGACAGCGCCTATCTCTGACATTCTGCCCCCTTTGAACTTCAGAAGCGGAACAAGCGTCGCGTTGAAAAGGAAAGTATTTTAAGTGAGAGGCCTGGCGACTCTTCACCCCCATAGCTGGCCAGGCCTAGATGAAAAAAATAAAAAGCCTTAGGAACACTAACAGAGAGTAACATTTTCGTACTCAGCTTGAAAACCAGACAGGCTGCCGACTTCCTTCCCAACATGTAGAGGTTATTGTACAGGATATTTCAAGAACATTTTTTACAGATTTGGTGCAGTCGTAAAACCCCCCTACCCTGGAGACCAATATCTGTTCAGGAACAAAATGAAGAACAGTCCATAACACTGACACCAGCAATGTGAAAAATTACATTTGTGCATATAATCATCTTGGGGGTTTTCAACCTTGGCTGCCATTTGCATTTCATAGGGTACTCTAGATTGCTCTCATTTTTTTTTTACATCCTGAGGTCTTTTTAAATGCTTTTCTTAGAGGGAAAGGCACACTGCACTCTCTAAATTGCAACATCAGATTTAAAGTAACGGTTGAATAATTCCTTCTGGAGACGACTCAGAAACATTTCCACCTCTTTTCCCAGGGGGCCGAGGGAGATGTGATACACTGGCCGCTTTCCTGAGAAGACGAGGCCAATTAGGCATTGTGCTCTGGTGTGAGAGTGCAATGTGGTGAACGTCTCTGTCGTGTCAAAGGCTGAAAAAAACCTCTCACACACATACACACACACACACACACACATTCACACACACACACACACACACACACACACACACACACACACACACACATACACACACACACACACAATCTCTCTTGCTTTCTCTTCTCTCACACATACACGGTGGGAATCTCAGACACAGCGTGTCAAACAAAAAGCTTCCATCTCAAATCAAATATGACAAACATTAGCAATGATGTCTGGCAACACTGCACTGCCATGACAGCTTTAGACTTTTTTACAGTTTACCATGAAGAACTGGGTAAGTCTGTAATGTATTAACCCAGCGGTAGCCAACCCTGGTCTGATAATCCTGGTGGGTCTCTGTTTCAGCTAGACTTGCCTCTGCAGACTATAGTTTGGCTCCCAGAACTACTGCAGGGTTTTAGCATGATTGCACTTTGACACTAAGTGTTGAAAATTTGATTACTGTAGCACTTAATCCTTAGTCAGTATGGCACCAGTTACTGTAGCGCTGGATGACGTACTGACACATGTTCAGATGTGGCCTGACATTCTCAGAATATACTACAGTTCATATGGCCTTAATATTCACAGTTTGCTGTATGCGCCCTTGCTTTGTAAGTCACTCTGGATGAAAGAGCCTGCCAAATGACTCAATGTAAATGTAAACGGGGGCCTCAAATCGAGAGACTGGGCAGGGTAATTGATCTGAAAGCACGCACCGCTGACTGAGCTCAGTAGCTGTTTTCATGCGGAAGGGGTGAGTCTCGAGGACAGCCGGTGGCCGTTCAGAGGCAGGGTGGCCCGTTCCCGGCGCGCCGCTAAACCGCACGCCCGTTTGGCATCATTAGGCGCCGCGCCTCATGGGAGCGGAGCAGCGCTCGTGCCACCGCGACGGGAAAGAGTGACGGCGGACGCTGGGTAGCACCTGGCCCGGACAGTGTGACTCAGAGGGCGGGGCCGCGTCGTGCACAAACACCGTCGCTGCGCAGTTCAAAGGCCCGGTGTAACTCGAGATTGCTCCCTGCCGCGGCCAATAATGGGGCTGTAACCGGATCTGTGCCATTCTGAGAGCGTCAATCCCCGTTCCCCCCCCCGGCTGGCGTTTACATGCCGCTGTCATCGCCCGACCGGGGGCTTCCACGCCGGCCGTGCCCTGGTGGGGGCAGCAGAGCCGAGGGAGCCAATCAGACTGCCCCTCAGAGCAGATCTCACCCTGCCAGATATGTCACTGTCAAATCACATGGAGCTCGCTGTTCGAGCCTTTACAACACCCGTGAAAACCGGGGAGCCATTTCCCATGCAGAGTAGTCAGGGGTGGAGAACGAGGAAGGGAACTGGAGCTACGCCTCTCCCCGCTCCAGCTAGACCGACTCTAATTAAAGTATTGCCTTTCCCATCGCCAGTAATTGCCTTCCCGAGGAAAATCTGCCTGGCTGAATTCCTCTCCGGGCCCATAGGCCGGAGCTCTGGGAGGGCTGTTGCGTGAAAAATTGAGACAAAAGTTGTGAAGTTTTATGAAAAGATTTATTTTCCTTTCATGTAAGCTCGGTTGTTTCTACTTTGAGGAACACAAAGCTGTCAAGAACCGGATGGGACTTCCGGAATCCATATTGTTCCGGAACATGTTGTTTACGCTCTGTGAGATACAGGGAGCTGAGCTCACAGAACACCCTCTCCTTGCACGTGTCCTGCCTGACAGCACCACAGGCTGAACATTCATTATTATCTTACAAACAGGCGCCATGACTCCCAGGGAGATGAGCCCCAATTCCACACAATTCCAGGGGTGACTTTCCATGTTTCCTTCACTGCTGTGACTGTCTTTTTGAAACTGGGTTACATTAGCTTACTAAAACTTAAGACTGTGTGGCTCGTACACCTTAAACTACGGTGCTCCAAATCACCTTTCTGCTGATGTGCCTAGTGCCCCTCACTGCTGCTCCACGTGAGCGCTGAAATCCATACAGCCAGCACGATGTAAATGTGCTCGGGTGTGTGAGGATTGCGTTTTGCAGTAGTATTGCGGTACAAAATGTCATGCACAATGCAGATGTGCTTTGTCATTTTCCAGAAACACATTCTAGACAGCCATAAACAGAAAATAGACAGCCATAGACAGCCATACAGACCAGCAGACTGACTAACAGACAGACAGACAGACAGACAGACAGACAGGGGGGTATCAATCCTTGCTGAACTTGGTCAACCTGGCCCCTTCAGCTCCATATTTCTGTGAATGAAACCGGCACCTCTTCACCTCTGCCCCTTCTCAGAAGTGTGGCAGGTGGCTTGACAGCACAAAAACGGTACACTGCACAGGTCTCATCCCCCCCGCTGGGCCAGCCGAGACAAGAGGCTTCCAGACTCATGCTCCACAGGCCTACAAAGATCTTAAAAACCATGCAGATCGCACCCCCAACCCACGGACACTATGACGCCCGGACTAAACGTCTGACCCTATCCACGCTAAAAATCTGCTCAGGTCCACGCTGCGGTCAGAGCTCAATGATGAAGTAACTGCTGGCAGCTCAGCCAGAGGGCTGAAAAACACCTGAAAGAGGAGAGCACTCTGTGGGTTAGGGCTGCTTAACTGGCTTCACCAGCAGGCCGTGGGGATGTGGTGGGGGAGGTTGTTCTCTCATTCAGCTGTATGAGTGTTTGATTGCCGTAATTTCAAATAGACCCGGAACAGCCTTTTTTTTCGATTTCTGCGCGAACATAGATCTTTTTTAATGGGCGACTCTTCCTTGCCTGCAGAATTGGAGGTTGTCAGCTATGCTGGGGGAGTTGGACATCTGGGAGCTGAAGCTGGGGGAGAGAGAGCGAGAGAGAGATAGAGAGGGAAAAGAGAGAAAGAGAACCGGGGGAGGGTGGGGGATGAGATGGGGGGTTCGGCATATTCCTTCCTGATCCTCACTAGACGCTGCCACCGCAGCTAACCTGTGAGGGGTGCTGTTTTCACTTGGTGTGTGCATTATTACATCATAATGCCCTGACAACGTTCCGACCACAGCCTGACGTTCGGAAAACCTTCCACACAAATACACAGCCCAGCACACAGCAGGGGGAGGGACTGCGTGCATCTGGTTTCCAGAGAGAGGAAGGTTCAAACATACTGTACCTTTGCAGTACACTGGAAATGGCGCTTTGGCAAAGGCTTGCAATTTTTTGACTCTGAGCTCAAAAGTTTGTGGGTGAACTGAGCTACACTGGTAAAGGCGCTGACTACCTTCGGCCTAACCCTGAAATTCTTTAAATAACTTTAGGGTTAACACCCACGGACAAAAACCATAACGTAGCACGGCTCTTTTTCGCCGGCGCATCATGTTTTCCACAGAAGTCTACTTTTGTTTCCACAAGACTGGCGCACGGGGCGATTAAAAGGCGGGCGCCCTCCAGGAAGCCCTCAGGGTTTGCTGGGATTGGGTCCTCACCCACATTGATCACTCCCATCAATCCTTATTAGAAAGAAAAACAGAGGGAGGACGGAGGAGGGAGAAAGGAGAAACAGAATCCCGTTTTTTTTTATCGCTGCGGTCCCTGAGGAGCGAGACCAAAGAGATGCCATCTGCTCTCCCTGCTTTTCGTAAAGGCCTTTGATAGCGCTGGTGCTAATCTGAAGAACAACAGATCCGAGGAGCTCAGACAGAGAGGGTCCCGGCGGTGTCAGAGAGCTACCACTGTGCCCTGACAGCGTCTCTCCACCTAATCTCCCTTACAGGAAGACATGATAAACCTATACTATGGGAAATCCATAATATGACAAATATATTTCAATGCACAACAAATTATATTTCAAATGCAGATATTATTACCAGTTCCACAGTGCATATTCTACAAATATATGAATTATTACCACTTTGATATAATTATGTATTAATATACTATATGGTATAATATACTAATATAAGATTATTTTCACTAATATATTGCGTAAAAACATGTATTTCTGTATTTTTTATTTTATGTTTTTACACAGACAAGCCGCTGTCAACACCTCAGAGTTTCTCCAGATTACAGCGCCCTGCTTCTTCCTTTGTACTCTGTTTAGTCGAGCCTTAGCACAATGCAGCCCTATGCCACATAGTGGCATATTCAGCTCATCCATCAGCACATATTATCACTGCCTTCAAATGAACTGAAAACCCTGCTGTATGTTAAAGACACTTCACCCATTCACTTCCCCTCTTGCGT